>CP053167.1:0-394195 GCA_014607495.2 Carposina sasakii
CCAATATCACGGTTGAGATTGAGAGAACCGAGGTCTGAAATTTAAGCCAGTTTTCTTGAGTCACCAGTTTATAGGAATCACTGAGAAATAATCAGTGATTCTAAATTTTTTCTTGGGTGCCCTCTCAGATGGTTTTGGAGCCTGGCGCTTTTGTCCAATAGCTGTTTGTTTGTGTCGTTGAAGTTTTTTTTCAGTTAAAAGTTGCATTTTATTACCCGACTGCCAAAGAGGGAGGGTAATGTTGAGGGAGTGTATGTAAGTATGTATGTATGTCTGTTCCTTTGTGACCTCCTGTAGCCTAAACGGCTTGATGGATTTTGATGTATGAGGTATCGTTAGATTTGTCTTGATTACGGGAGTGTCATAGGATACATTTTATCATAAAAGTCCCACGGGATAAAGACATAATAATATTTTTTCTAAATTTCCCTTTAAACAACAAAAATATGTATGCGGTATCATTAGATTCATTTCAATCACGGGAGTAATTAATATAGGATACGTTTTTTCTCAAAATTCCCACGGGAACATGTTAATTCTGCGTCAACGCAAAGCAACTCATGCGTTAGCAAGCAAAAAGATAGGGCGTGGCCTGGCATGCGGCGCGCGGCGCGGTGCGGAGGGGGATATGCTCGAGTATACAGCCCGAATGCGGGCACACGCATAAGGGCACACGTCGTTGACGGTCGTCTCTAAATAGCGATTTTTTCGATACTTCGTCGTCTGACGCGAAACTTATAAAGTATAAATAACTCGTTCTTTTTCTTTCGTGTTTCTCTCTTTAAATTTATTCGTTCTTTCTAATTAATTAACTCGTTCTTCCGTTCTTTTTTTTTGGTTCTTTCTTAAATTATTCATATTAATTAATAATATAATAATAATTATTAATAAAATAACTAGGTAGGTAGATATTTTTGGTTAGTTTAAGTAACATTCTTTTAAACAATCCTCACTTATTCTTTTTGTATTTTTTTTTTAGTTATAGTTCAACTGTTTTTTTTTATTATTATTAAGTACTTCTCCATTAGTACTGATTTTTTTCGGCAATAGGTATCAGACCATTTTAAGAAATAAAAACATACAATATGGGATTATCTCGCAAAACAAAAAGGGCTCAGGCTCGGGCTAAAAAATTAAAAGCCGAATCTCCTGAGGCACGCGAAAAACGCCTTATAGAAGCAAGAGTAAGAATGTCCCAACGGTACAGCCAACTTTCACCTACTTCACGTCAAGAGCTTATAAATAACAAAAGTACCCGTAGACGTACTTTACAAGCACGTGAGTCTAGCGTTGATAGGGAACAAAAGCGGCGTAGGCTTGCAGCTAGCAAATCTGAAAAGAGAGCTGCTGAGTCCCCGTCGTCTCGTATGACACGACTCCAGCAGATGCGGGAATATGCCACAAACGTTCGTAAACATGAGTCTCCATCATCTCGCGCTGCTCGACTCGAGCAGATGCGGGAGCATGCGGGAAATGTTCGCGAACACGAGTCTCCACCAACTCGCGCTGCCCGACTCGACCAGATGCGGGAGCATGCCGAATTAATTCGTGAGCATGAGTCTCCATCATCCCGCGCTTCTCGACTCGAGCAGATGCGAGAGTATGCTGTGCAGTCTCGTAACAACGAATCACCTGGCTCGCGTTTAGAAAGACTTTCGGCTATGAGGTCACAGTCTCGTGTTCGACGGCAGTTGTTTACAAATAGTGATGCCACATTCAATGAAGCGATTTCTCAAGTGGCGGATGTGGTGTGCTACGTATGTCATAAGCTTCTATACAAGAAACAGTCACGCAGTATCTTAACTGCTAATATTACTGTTCTACCACAAAATGTTTCAGACCGCATAGATTGTTGCAATAGATGCGCCAACAAATTGTCAAGGAATCAGTGCCCGTCAAATGCATTTTGGAACAACATGACTGTTGCACCTATTCCGCCTGAAATTGAATGTCTATCAGAGATGGAGCTGCGGCTCATTTCTCGGATAAAACCGTTTATAAAAGTGGTGCGTCTGGGTGGTCGTTACGGACAACAGGGATTTAAGGGGCAAGCCATCCTCTTTGCACAGCAAGTTGAAGAGATACCTGAACAGCTTCCATTGAATATAGCAAATGCGGGAATAAGTGTGGTCACTGAAAATTTAGATAACGTGACAAACAATCGACGATACTCGGTAGACATCGAAAAAATTAAGAAAGCATTAGAGTGGCTATTGCGAAACAATCATTTGTACTCTAATGTGCAAATTAATACTAACATTACCAATGAAGAGATACGGTCAAGTATTCTGGAGGCAGTTATCACATTAGAAAATGCAGATCACATTAGAAATGAGCCAAAAAATCACTTCAAGGCTTTGGGACATGACCGTCACATCTTGCGTGGGTCTTTTCACCAAGGCAGTGATCGGTTTGAAGAGGAATCCCGTGGCCGCCAGTGCACGGCTAATGCCGCCACGGCTATCGCCTACTCCAGTTCCAAACCATTAAATGAATGGGCCCCATCTGACTTGGATCGAATTTATTAGCTGGTAATACATATTTCAACAGGTGCATGTCACGACTTGCAAACAGACCGCAATTTTTAAATACTGAAGAGCTATTACCCGCAGTTTCTGTGGCCGCTACAGAATTCGAATTAAATATACAGCCCGATGTTGTCGTTGGAGTTGTTAACTCGAGTGCGCCATCTGACGTTCTTGAAGGATACTTCCCTAATTTGTCTTCGGGGATTGAATATTTTTTTACAACACACGATAAAGGAATTATTACATGTCAAACAAATATTGCATTGGCGGTAATGAAAGTAATCGTCGAACGCAATCAGTCTCCCGATGTCGAGATCCCAGAATATTACTTATTCGACTCACATTCTCGGGGACCCAAAGGTTATGTTGCACCTAACAGAGGAGCCTCCATGTTGATGAAGTTTGCAAATCAAGGCGATTTATGTCAACATCTTGCTGTTGCACTACAGGTAAGAGGCCATCGAGATATGCAGTATAGTATCACAGCTATAAATGCAACACCCTTGGTCACCAAATGAATCGCCAGTACTGAATGAACAACACGACACTCAGATAGTTAGCGACGGCAATCTGAATAGCAGTGATCCTGTGCACGAAGAACACGCGTTTGTTACTACAGCTCTTATGCCGATTGATACTAATATTCCAGATCTAAACGAAGTTGTTTCGAACGCTAATACCGTAGAAGAGAGACCAATACCTATCTACGAACTCAAACGGAAAACTGTGCCCCCGGTCAGCGTCTTGAGAGAGCAAAGAGCAGAAGAGCTAGCGTGGATAAGGTTATTCCCAGATGGTCGAAATGGGCTTAGGGAACAAAGACCCGTTCCAATAACACCGCTCGATTACTACCAAACTCGAGTGATGAGCAATGACAAACGGTTCCAATTTAACGAGTACATATTTTACGCCCTCTCGTTAGTAGAACTTTGCAAGGCTCAACAAAATGTTTCAGTCTGTGGCCGGTTGCGTCAGGATGGAGCTGAGCCCACAGATGTTGTACAAAATGTGCACCTGGTAATGCGCAACATACGTGGCACGTCCGCGTACTGGCACAAAGCGTATACGGATCTTCTTGCCATGGTGAAAAATTTAGGTCCTCCTCATTGGTATCTTACTCTCTCTTGTAACGATTTAAATTGGCCCGACATGCTAAAAGCCCTTTTAGTTGCCGATGGCCCCAAAATTTTTCTTTTGAAGATTTGACCTTCCTTGAAAAGCAGCACCTTGTCGAGTCCTACCCAGTCACGTTATCAAGACAATTTATGTTGCGCCTAAACACTTTGTTTACTAGGCTGAGAAGAGAAGAGGATCCGATTTTAGGAAAGAAAATTATTGATTTTTGGTGGCGCATAGAATTTCAGCTACGAGGTAGCCCTCACGTTCACATGGTTTTATGGTGTGCTGATATGCCGGCTTTTGACACCCCTGAAGGTATTCAGTTGCTGGAGCGTGTTGTCACGTGTGAGGTTCCCGACGCTGAGGACGACTCAGAGATGCATGATTTAGTCGTTCAGTTACAAACACATCGACACACTCAAACATGCTTCAAAAATAACCGAAACGTTTGTAGATTCGCTTTCCCGAGACCAGTGTCTGAAAACACTACAATCTTAGACGACGAGCAAGCAATGAGAAATGGTGGAAGATTTTATATATTAAAAAGAACAGATTCGGAAACCATGATAAACTGCTACAATTCGAGATTATTAAAACTGTGGCGCGCCAATATTGATCTACAGCCTTGCGGGTCAGCTTTAGGTGTGGCGTACTACATCTCAAAGTATATCTCAAAAGCTGAACCTGCAGAGGTCTCTAGATCAATAAGGCAAGCTATAAGTGCTGTAAGAGACCGCGGTGGAAGCAACTTGGGACGGCTGGTTTTTGCTATCCAAAACGCAATCTTGTCTCACAGAGAAGTCTCTGCCAACGAATGTGCGTTTCGATTGTGTCATTTAAAATTAAGAGATAGTTCACGTAAATGTGTTTTCGTAAACACTTGCGCGCCTGAACAAAGATACCGAATGCTTAGGATTGACACAGAAAGTTCCGAACCGTACAAAAATGTATTTGATAGGTACGTTCACAGACCTCTTTCTCTGGAGCAACTTAGTTTAGGTGAGTTTGCGATTTGGTACGAGGTTGCCTCTACTAGAAACGATACAGAGGAGGATGAACAAGATGCTGATGCCTATGATGCTGAGGATGAGGACGTGTCTAGTCGTCGATACATTACCTTATTAGACAACGTAGGTAGGATGAAAAAGCGGACACGTCCAGCTATACTCCGAACGCGTTATTATACGCTGTCTTCAGACCCAGAAGCATATTACTACTCATTGGTCCTGACTCATATTCCGTTCCGAGCAGAGGAAGAGTTGTTGGATGGTTTTAATACTGCAAAAGAAGCTTTCTGGGCCAAAAGGCATCGACTACGTCCGCTGCAAGAAGGTTTTGACGCCGAAACTATGATGCGTGGGAAACTGAGATCCAACAAGCTATAAGCCGCATTGTGGCAGAAAACTTGGCAGCAGGAACCGTTGAGGAACAAAACGATGACGCAAATGACAACAATGACGTTCAGCCTATTGACCACATACCGAGACGGCGGTCATAATATTATGATCGAAGAAGTCGAAGATGAACCAACTGACATAGGCATGCCAGACAATCAGTTTGAAACATTTGTAGCTTCGTTGAACATGAGTCAACGACAACTGTTTCAAAAATTCCCCAAAAGTTATTGGACGTGTCAAATTCTGATCCGTTACTAGTTTTTGTTACTGGAGGAGCTGGTACCGGAAAAAACATTTACCTTAAAAGTTATGACTGAACAAATTCGTAGGTTGAGTAACACTAAAATAGGTAAAAACGTGATTGTTACTGCACCAACTGGAGTAGCAGCCAGACTAATCGGTGGAACTACACTGCATTCCACTTTTGCGCTACCAATTGAAAAGGGAAGAAATGAAACATTACGCCCACTAACAGGTGAAAGGCTGCAAAGGGAGCGACAAAAGTGGAGGCATATAAATTGGCTCATCATCGATGAAATATCAATGGTGCCCTACTTAACACTGCGAAACATTCACATTCGCCTCCAGCAACTAAAACAGGATCAAGGGAACTTTGGTGGTATCAATGTAATTTTGTTTGGAGATCTCATGCAGTTACCACCAGTTTCCAGAATCACCGGTGGTTCTTACTGCTTCCGACAGCCGTCGAACTTAACTGGTGAAACAAATCTGTGGCAATTGTTCAGCTTTTGTGAATTGCCACAGAATATGAGACAGGCAGGAGACAATACCTTTGTGGACATTCTCAATAATATTCGTGTTGGTGAGTTAACGATGGACCAACTTGAGATCCTGGACAGCCGCAGAATTCCACTAGAGGGTCCATTTGCCGATGGAGAGGCAGTTCGAATTTTCCCTACTACGAAACAAGTCGATGCTTATAATTCAGCCATGACTAAAAAGTTGGGCAAATCGTTAAAGCTCTACCAAATAAACGCTGTTGACATCTCCCTAGAAGCTAAAACCTACGGTCAGTGCCCTCGCAAACAATACATTTCTGACGACCCGACAAAACAGGGGGCATTCTCGGCACACTAACTATTGGAATTGGATCTCGCGTGATGTTACGCCGCAACATCAATGTAAACCACGGTCTGTTGAACGGTGCTATGGGTATCATAAGAAGAATTGAGTGGCCTTCTCTTCGCAGAGAGCAGTTAGAACCAGGTGAGTTACCGCAGGCAGTATTCGTAGAGTTCGACGATCGTTCTGTTAAGGGCAATGAATTGGGTGTGGGGGTTCGCATAGAGCCCTCCACTGTCGACTTTGATGCGCTTCGCGGACAAGGGAAGATTGAACGTCGGATGCTGCCTTTGATACTTTGTTGGGCTGTAACGGTACACAAACTGCAAGGTACCACCTTGGATCGGGCTGTCGTGGACCTATCAAACGTGTTTGCAAAGGGCCAGGCTTATGTAGCCCTAAGCCGTGTTAAAACACTTGCTGGGTTAGCAATAAAAACACTTGACCCAAAAAAAGCTGTTGGACCGGCCCCACGACGAATGTTCTTTAACTGAACTTAAACGTTTGCGGGATCTTCAGCAGTAATGACTCACCTAATTCTTTTTCTTCTTCACTACAAACAGTCCAGATTGGCGGTAAATTTATGTTGCGGAGTAACATCACTCGTAATCTAAAGCCAAATGTCGTCGAAATAATTTAAAATGGTACTTACATATACATAGTCTTCTACATCTACAACATTTTCGTTAAATAAAAACAGCTAAAAAGTTATAAATAAAAGAATTATTATTAAAAAAACAAAATACCCGACTGCACACTAAAAAAAGAGTAAAACAAGCCACACAATAATATTGATCAATCAAATGCTAAAAAACTAATTATGTAATACCGTTTAAACAATACCTATATTAAAATACACTACAATATGTGTTCGTAATCGATAGTTAAATAAACAGAAACTTATTTTGAATACAAATTTACTGAATATAATTTATAAATGTTGATGGAAAGCATCGCAGGCGGGGACCACCTTGACCGCCACCAACGAAAATTCTGCTAAATGGTGCACAACCGAAATGACTATAAATAAGCCTCTGTTGGTCCCCGCCTGCGATGCTTTCCATCAACATTTATAAATTATATTCAGTAAATTTGTATTCAAAATAAGTTTCTGTTTATTTAACTATCGATTACGAACACATATTGTAGTGTATTTTAATATAGGTATTGTTTAAACGGTATTACATAATTAGTTTTTAGCATTTGATTGATCAATATTATTGTGTGGCTTGTTTTACTCTTTTTTTAGTGTGCAGTCGGGTATTTTGTTTTTTTAATAATAATTAATATTAAACTTGACTTTTGTTCAGTCATTAACGTCAGTCGGTTTGTTATTAGTATTAATTAAGAATGTTGTCAGGTCAGTCTGTCCGGAAATGGGATGGTCTATATAACTTTTGGCAACATTATTAATGTTTGTCTGTTTTGTCGGCAAACTCTTTCACTTTCAACAAAACTTCAGTATGTGCGTTGTTGTCTAGTTTATGAAGATTATTTTGGGCATCTGTACATGAAATGTTTGTTTGTCTTATTTCGTGAAAGAATTCTGTCTGCGTAAGAGGAGCTGAAAAATCAGCGTCGTGCGACCATTCGTTGACTTTGAAGAGCTTCATAAACTCAAAGTGCCTTTTCCAATTTGTCCTCACTCCTTCATGACATATCCATTTATGATGTCCTAGTTACATTTGTTACTTAATGTAAATAATATTAAAATATACGTAGGTATATACCTATGTAATATAATATTGTGTAAATATGTAATATCTCATTTTAGCCCACAACCTTTTTAAGGATATTTCGAAAAGGTTGGTCGAGGCATCTCATTTGGCTGGCTCATTTTTTGGACAGCCAGTAAGCCTCGCTATCCAGCGGGGCAACGCTGCCAGCCTTTTGGGCACATTGCCAGCGGTGGAGGACTTGCAAGGAGTCTTCTATTTGTAAATTTGATTTTATTTTGTAGCTCTAGTTTTTTTTTTACGTAGGTTTAGTTATTATTGCAAATAATTGTATTCTGTAGTTCAAATTGAAAACTCTCATTTAAGTATGTATGTAATATAAATGTTATACCTTTTTTCCTCAGTAAGTTCTTACGCATGAGTTTTTATTTTATTTACTGTATTTTATGTATTTGTAATTTAATATTATATTTATACGTATTCTATTACTTGTCCAAATTCTTTGTTTTCGTTTCATTATCATAATTCTCGTTTCCTCGTTTTATATTGTCATTGGCAGTACGCAAACCGCGTGACGCCATAAAAAAGGCGCACTCTTATTTTTTTTTTTGTAAAAAACTAATCAAAACTATAAAATATCTGTATATTTAGTAAAATAGGTGTAATTTTTAAATAAATCGTTAAGTTAATTGGATTAATTGTTTTGGTAGACCGAGATGCTCACGAAAAAAACATGACCCTGGCGGCGGAGAGAGGTCGTCTGATGAAGAGATGGACAATGCAGATGAGTACAAGATTTATCGTGTACATAATTACAGTCGCAAGTATCCAGAGAATTGAAGAAGAAGAGCGAATATGTAGTATTTTTGTCCCACACGAGGGACGATGTATATGTACCATTTTTGGATAAATCCAGACTAAAACTGTTGCAGGCAATTCGAAAGTACTGTGTATCTGGTAATTCTGGTATATTACACCTTAAAGCCATAAATAGGTTTAAAGTTGGCGTTAGCTTCGACCGTTCAAATAATGTGAATATGTTTTTGCAAAACACCAAACTTTTAGATGAGCTGAACATGGTGGCATCAATTCCAGCTAAGGATACCGAGCTTAGATAACTGGTGTTCTTACATCTGTCCCCATAGACCTAAGTAACAAACAAATATTTACACTTATTGGTAGTTACAGAAACGTTATACAAGTGAGAAGATTTATGAGACGTAACGTAATAGAAATGATGGCGGCTTAATTTCATATCAACCTACACAAACAGTGGCAAGTTACGGCCACTGCATCCACGCAATTGCCTGGCCTGGCCGCAATTGCGCTGCGGCCAGGCCAGTTTCCAGTGCGCAGCCGTAGCGGCTGCACGTACGCGGTAGATCGTGCGGCACGGTGCTCGCCAAGAGCTTTTTATGTTCAAACAGTAGACTACAACTTGTGTATTTCTATGTTTATGTCAGTGAATTCTCAATAAAGGACCTCAGTAAAGAAGCAGTGTTCAATTATCATTATAATTTACGCAGACACGCTATAACTGGCGTCCCAACGTATCGGCCGAATGAAAAACTTTTTTGCGTGTTTAAACCAAGTTTAAACAGACATAATATATTTAAAAAAATCGTGGATTTTTTAGATCTTTCTAAAGCAAAAGAAACTACCGAGAAAGAAAATTGGCCTTTCAATCTCCCTGAATATGATCGGGAAGCCGTAGACGATAATGCAGGCCCATTAGTAGAAGAATTAAATACTGTAGAATTAGAAGGAGATGAAGAATGTGCCAATCTAAAAGGTTCAGGTAGTAATGCTTATTCAAGACTGAGAAGGAACAGTGTTCCAAACCTCGTAAAAAGATTCTATAAAGAATAGCGATAGTGGTCAATGGACCACTTCCTTGCTGTACCAACAAAGTGACCAGAAAATGCTCAGACAAAGTAACAGCTAAATTTTTATGACAGATTGCTGTGTAAGCAGAAAAAAAAAATCTTTACCGAACCGAATATTCGGCCGAATTATTCGGTTTACCATTTGATTGTTTTGCCGCGCAAACAAGTTCTAACGTGTCGTTACTGGCTAAATGGTGAGCGTGTCGTACCTCACCGCCCACCACCCGCGCACACCGCGATGTCTGTTAGGATGGCAATTCTTTCCAAAAATATATCGATTTTTAAATCGATTCGAATCGTGACCTGATGAATCTATCTACAAAAAACTCGAGGTCTAAAAGATCGATTTCCAAATAATTTCCATATAAATAAAATAAACCATATTACGCCGACCGACCCCATAAGTAATAGGATAAGGGCAGGATGATGATGATTTTTCATCATACATTTCATCATAAGCACTTTCACCACTTAGTCTTCACAAAATGGGGCAATTTTCTACCGACCTTGCATTTTGGATGTACCATAATTTATGTCCCTGTCACCGGCCACGCTCGCTATCGTTATGTACCATATCGATTTGAATTGCGATTAATCGATCTCTGATCGCCATCCCTACGATTACGTTATAAATAAAAACAAAAACGGTTTTTATTGCAAAAACGTTGCTAGAAAAAACTTTATTGTGTTTGCAATATGAGTTGCCGTAAAAGATCGCGTGCTTGGGCCTTTTTTGACGAAATTGGAGATGACAAAACAAAAGTTAAATGCACTTTGTGTACTTGTGTTATTTCTCGCGGTGGAATAGGGCGCAATGCTTCGACGAGTGGTATGACAAATCATTTAAAGCTGAAACATAAAGAATAACTGTCAAAAATCACGTCTATTTCTGTAAGTACTCGTACTTCTGAACATAGCTCGGCCGTTTTACCTACAACTTCGAGTGTAATATCGAATGTAGACCGATCTCATCCACAAATTCCACAAGGTACACAACAAACTCTAGAGAAGGTTTTTATTACAAATTGGAACATTACAGATTATCGAGCTAAGGAAATTCATAACGCCATCGCTGAAATGATCGCTACTGACAATCTGCCTATTTCAATTTTGGAAAACGAAGGCTTTAACAGATTAATGCATTTATTGAAGCCTAAATATAAGTTGCCTGGAAGAAAGTATATGAGTGAAGTGGTGATTCCGTCAATTTATGACGGGGTAAAAAAAATCATCAAAGATGAAATCTCAAAAGCTACGGCTATTTCGATTACATCTGATATGTGGACTTGCTTGAACAACATGCTTAGCTTTTTAAGTTTCACTGCACACTGGTTTGACGAGGAGTTTGTTTTACAACATAGAGTTCTGCAAATGAAACATTTTACTGGGTCTCACTCAGGTGATCACATACGTTCTGTATTAGAAGAGTTAGCTTTATCTTGGGATATAGCTCCGCTTGACCACGTGATTATGCGAGATAATGGTCTCAATATGGTTAAAGCTGTTAATGAAAGTACATTTTTAGGCAAGGGATGTTTTATACACACATTGGAATTGAAAATTAAAGCTTCATTACAAGTTGAAAACGTAAGTAATGCTTTAACCTCGGCTAGAAGAATAGTGACACACTTCAATCACTCCAGCGCAGCGCAAGAAAAACTGAAACCTAAATATAGCGGAACTTAATATAGCTGAGCATCAGCTTGTACAAGACGTGACAACGAGATGGAACAGCACCTATTATATGTTAGAAAGAATTGTTGAACAAAAACGTGTAATTTCACTTTATATTTCGGACAATTCTGGCTCAGTAAACACTAGAAATTGTACTGAGAGACAGTGGCTGATTCTCAAAGAATGTTTAATTCTATTGAAACCTTTTAAAGAAATTACTAAACTTACCAGTTCCACATTTTCGTCGATTTCTGAAGTGATTCATCATTGCAACACTCTGACAAAATATTTGACAAAACCCGAAATTTCAGAAATGTGTCAAAATATCCCAGAAATGATACAGAAGCTACAAGAAGAAGTTCAGAGTCGTTTTCGAAATTTGGAAGCAGATAAATACTAGTGCCTATCTACATTGTTAGATCCTTGATTTAGAATGAGATTCTTTACTCCTGCAAATTGCGAACATGTAAGAAGAAGGCTTTTTCTAGAAGCCATTCAAAGGAGCGACCCTGACGCTGAAAGCTCAAGCGAAGATGAAACTGTAATAAACAGGGGAAGACCTCTACAAAATGTAACAAACTTTTTAGACGAATCTCATGAGGCATTTTGGAGCTGTTATGAAGAACTTGCCTCGACGAAGCCTGTCATTTTGGAAGATCTTAAAAGCCCAATTGCTGTGGAATTAGACAGCTATACAGCTGAAAGTCTTTTACCTAGAACCCAAAGCCCTTTTGATTGGTGGTCAAAGCATAAGTCTAAATATGCACATTTAGCTATCTTAGCTAGAGTATTTTTAAGTGCGCCTGGCAGTAGCGTTTATAGTGAAAGATTGTTTTCGGAGGCTGGCAACCTTTATGAAGTAGTAGAAATATACAGACTCCTGCCGAGAGCTTTGTGTTTCTGCACCATAATTTACCTTTAATTAATTATAAATATTAGAATATTATGTATGTTTCTTTGTGCTTATCGTTTATTTCTGATCTCTATTATATTAAAAATTAAAGAATTTAAAAGAGAGACTACAATTTAAAAAAAATATTAATGTCTCTGTGTCTGTATACCTCTATTATAATGTCACTTTGCCACTTAAGTGTATTCATAAAAAAATTTAATGTTGATTTAAAGTTTAAAAATAAATGTTGACTATACTAATTTAGTATTTAATTATTCAATATTACTAACTTAACTATAGGTTAAGAAGTTATGTTGATTTGAAGTGTCAAAATAAATGTTGATTTGAAGTTTATTTCTTTGTTTTATTACTTTAATTCAAAACTTGGGGGAGGCCTTTGTTCAGCAGTGGACTTCTTAAGGCTGAGAATGATAAATTCAAAATATTTTTTATGGGATTTTGTTGACTTACAATCTTTACTAATATATTATGTTATCTTCCAAATTTAATACATAAATAATATATTAAATGCGAAAGTTACTCTGTATGTCTGTCTGGCTTTCACGCCAAAACTACTGAACAGATTGAAATGAAATTTGGTACTTCCTGTGTATACAGGATGATTTTTGGTCGTCAACGTTCCCGAAAACTACGGAATCTCCTCATCATCACGATCATTTTTCTCCATGGAAGCATACCTGGGAAGTGTCTGGTTTCCAAAATATTAGGGTTCAAAGTTGAGTAAATAGACTGCGTTTTTCTGCATAAATGTACATAGACGCGCGTAGCAGGATTTTTTCATGAAAAATAATAATTATTTTTTATTATGAAAAAAAATTAATATCTGTCTATAAAAAAACTAACATAAACACTAGACACTATAAATTTCGCACGATCAAGGAATTAAAAAATTTAAAAAAAAACCAAGCATTTTTTTTGGCATAAACTTACTTTATTTCATGTATAGAATACGTACCCTTCGTTAAAGGTGGCCACAAAAAAACACCCTGTAGAATCTGAGAAAGTATAACTAGGGCTAGCTTCGCACGGATGTTTCACCTTTCACGCGGACGAAGTTGTGGGCGGCCGTTAGTAGAACATAAATGTCACATAAGAAGTTTTGTCTTTAGCGCTATACCGTACGTGTAGGCAAAAATATGAAAATACTCGAACCGAATATATTCGGCGCCAAAACCGAATGATTCGGCCGAATACAAATAGTGATAAAGTTGCCGAATACCGAATACGGTTCGAATATTCGGCGCATCTCTAGTAAAAAGCTATGTGAAACTATCAAACCGTACATAAATTCAAAAGGGAAAGTAGTTAATTATCGAGAATTTATCGATATAAGATGTAAAGATAGTTGTCATAAAAAATATCAAGAGCAGACCGTCAAGAATTTTCCAAATTTTGGGAGCTAAGTTTTGAAGGCTTGTGTATATTTGCATGTATATATTTGCTAACGTTAAAGTTATAGCAATAGGAAAAGAAACTGATGTGTATCTATGGTATTGATGGTGTTATTGTCTGTCATTAATTAATATAATATAACCACAAGGATCTGTCCTTGAGGGTTGAGTGTGGGGACGTACCGGGGTCGTCGACTCCAGGTACACCGAGTACAATGCCACCCAATCCATCCAATGTGTTGCTAAGCTCAGAGCCAGATCCAAATGGTAACACACGACCCGCTAGGAATCGTAGGCCGCCAATTAGGTTTGGCTATGATTAGGATGTATAGTTTAGTTAAAGTGTTTTGTTGTTATATTAGATTAAGTTAGCTTAGTCTTGTTATTTTATTAACAAAGGGTGGAGGTGATGTGTATCTATGGTATTGATGGTGTCATTGTCTGGCATTCATTAATATAATATATTCTAGTATCAAGCACCTCTTTAATTTAGAAATAAGGGCTCAAATAAAAGAAAAACCACGCGCATTTATTCCTTAAAAAATCAAGTAGTCTGTGCCAAAATGTTTATCAATACTTTAAAAATATTATCCGCAAGGATTGACGATACTTAAAAAAATGTTCAGGTACTGATATTAAAGACAAAAGGGGTAAACAATCGGATAACAACCATAGGCTACCTGAAGATGTAGAAGCAACCATTATCGAACACATTGATAAGTTTCCTAAGTATAAATCCCATTATTGTAGAGCGCAGACAGACAAGATGTATTTACCACCAAATATGACATTATCAAAAATGCATAACTTTTATTTATCGGAAATAGGCTATCATGACTTAAGAGAAAGAGTTTCTTTGGGAACATTCGAGGGGTGAAAGGCTATTTGGGATAAGCGCCATATACATAAATGGCGCTTATCTATAATTTGGTATAAAAAAATATTTTATACCAAATTTAATCTACAAAGGAAGAAGCCCCAAAAAGATACATGTAACAAGTGTGACCTACTGGCAGTAAAAATGAGAGACACTACTTCTCAAGGAATTAAATTAAATTTGGAAAAAGAAAGAGAGCAGCACCATTGAGAGGCTGAAGACGCACGATCAATATCATGGGACGAGAATAAAACAGCAAGCGGAGACTGGTTTTATGAAAAGGCACCCGGAGCTAGTTATCTGGTGCGTGCAAGCCACCAGTTTATCACGAGCTACGACCTTTAACAAAAATAATGTTGATCCATTTTTCAACAACCTCGCCACTGTACGAGTATTAGACCGCGAAAAATTAGAACCCCAGAATATATACAACATGGATGAGACAGGAGTCACAACAGTACACAAGCCCGATAGAATTGTAACAAGACAGGGAATGCGACAGGTGGGTGCACTAACTTCCGGAGAACGTGGTACGTTAGTAACTATCACAGTTGCAGTAAACGCTATTGGCAACGTAATTCCGGTGATGTTTGTATTTCCGAGAGTGAATTATTATCCTCACTTTGTACGGGATGGCCCTGTTGGATATACATGCATACGTATAATCACGCCTTTATCTCTTACGGGTTAGGCAGAGCACCAAGGGCCGATAGAACCACATGGTGCCACTTCTGATCAATTTTGAGGGTATAGTTGAGATGTACAAGTTCGGTTAGTAGTGACAGGTGGTCAGCCCATCGCCTACAAAATACCAAGACCCTTTTGTCCCTCTACTGACTTTTACAGTATGCCCGGGAAGAGAAGCAGCTGTAGTATTTATACGTTTTTTTTTCACTCCCAGAGCAGCATAGAAGAATATATCCTCCGGAATCTATTCTTTCCTTATACAGGGTGTAACAAAAGGGGTATATTAAGCGAAAAGCTATGTAAACTGCCCACTTAACTACTACTAACACTACCTACAAAATTTCAGACTCGAAATCACATATTTATTTTTCTATGTAGTATGGAGAATTCCGAAACAACTCAGGAATGTTCATACAATCTTGAAAAATAAACATGTGATTTCGAGTCTTAAATTTTGGAAATAGGTTCTCTATAGTGGGCTATCTACATAACTTTTCGCTTAACATCCTGTATAACATTTAATCTCCTCCAATGGAACTGTAAAAGTATTATTACTTAATTAATATACAATTATTATTAGACCCGATAGCTCAGTTGGTGAGAGCGATATACAGAATGCAAGAGTTCATGAGTTCAAATCTCACTCGGGTGAAGAATTTTTTCATTTGCTTATTAATATTTTATTAAGTATTATTCACAAAGAGACTGAAATAATTTATTTAATTAATCAATATAAACCTGCAGTTTTTGCCATTTCGGAGACCTGGCTTAAACCAGATTCCCGGTTTAGATTAGTACCAGGATACTTCTGTTTCCGCGATGATAGACCTATTGGCCACGCAGGTTGTGCTCTGTTAATAAATCGTTCAGTGCCATTTTCCCAAATTCCTATTCCTCCGGACAATTCAGTTCCGGTGTCTAAGCCACCGCATAGAGTTCCATTGAAATTGAAAGAGGAATTAAATAAAGAGCTTGATCGACTTGGTGGTTAAGGTGTTATTTCCAAGGTTGATGAAGCTACAGAATGGGTTAATAGGGGCGTTATTGTGGAAAAAGATGATGGCTCTATCCGTTTATGGTTAGACCCCAGAGATTTGAATAAGTGCATTCTGAAAAAGTATTATAAAATTCCCACCATTAATGATTTGAAATCACAAACATGTAATTCACTTTATTTTTCTGTTTAAGGGAGCTTTCCAATGTGAAATTTTTAAAAAAATCGATTTTTTTTGCTTTATCGAATAGTATACACTCTTCCGAATATTCCCTGAATTTTTCATGCCGAAATTCAGATTATTTCGGTTACTGTATAGCATTTCTTGGAAGAAGGCAACGGAGCGCTACAGCTGCCGCGTCGGCCGTCTGCCCGTGCTACCGTTATTTCTATTGTCTCGTTTCTACCTGCTCGTGTACCTTCCAACGTGAGTCCGGTTCGTCTTTCAGTTCGGTTTCGACATTCAAAATGGATAGATCTACGAAAAAGAAATGTGCGTGGCAGGATAGAAAAGGCTCGAGAAGCGGACATCCGCGAAATGATCGAAAAAGATCCGCGGGAACAAATCGACACGATATCGAAACGGATCTAACGTTTGCGAGCACTTCGGCAACAAAAATCTTGAATGACTATTTCTGATAAAAATATTTGTACGCCTAAATAGGCAGATTTTCGCGGACATTACCAATATTTAAGACACCATACATACATTGACATTGTATAATATCATTGTATTATCTACATACCGGAAATCAGACAAATAAACAATATTTCATTTCATTTCATTTCATTGAGAAAGAGTCCAGATTTTGAAGTCCGAATCGATCAAACGTTTAGCTATGTGATTTTGGAGTTCTTTTTGGTTTTCGGCGCTCTTCGTCAAGTCATATCAAAGTGCTATCGTTGCTTCCGTATGAAGCCATTAAATTTCCAACCCGAGATGGCGGATCTACCTCGTTCTCGTATTACTCAAATCAAAGCTTTTCAAACAGTAGGTTGTGATTACGCTGGACCGTTTAATATCACATTTCAACGTCACCGTGGTGCTCGGACCACTAAAGCATATTTGTGTCTTTTCGTGTGCTTCGCCACAAAAGCACTACATTTGGAATTGGCATCAGATTTGTTCAGTGAAGCATTTTTAGCGGCTCTCCGCCGATTTATTGGTCGTCGTGGTAGATGTAGCACAATTCACAGTGACTGTGGTACCAATTTCAAAGGTGCGCAGTCACAATTAGCAAACATTATGCTTTCTGCATGTGAGGCAGAATACATAGAATTCAAGTTTAATCCGCCTGGAGCTCCTCACTTCGGAGGGCTATGGGAGGCGGGTGTGAAGTCTGTTAAGACACATCTTTTTAGGGTTATAGGTGCACAGACATTAACATACGAAGAATTGAATACGCTTCTAGTTCAAGTAGAATATATTCTTAACTCACGGCCTCTGTGCCCTCTTAGTTCAGATCCGAATGACTTGGCAGTGCTTACACCCGGTCATTTCCTTACCATGGCACCCCTTACAACGGTGCCTACACCTGATTATTCTAATACTGTCATTAACAGATTGACACGTTGGCAATTATTGCAACGCATGCACCAAGATTTTTGGTCTCGGTGGCACAGTGAATATTCAACAACTCTGTCACAACGTCTTAAATGGACCAAAACTTTAGGCGAAGCAAAAATTAACCAAATCGTTATAATCAAAGATGAGACGGCCCACCCACTGTGTTGGCGTTTCGGACGCATCACTAAGTTATTTCCAGGACGAGATGGTGTACCACGCTCCGCTACGGTCAAGACTGCACATGGGGTTTTAGATAGACCGCTTGTGAAGCTTTGTCCTATACCTTCATATGAATAGATATTTTAACATAATCTTCTTATCATATTATCATCTATTCTTATTATTTACTAGTGGCCCGCCCTCGCTTCGCTTCGGTACATATCAATACATAGATACAACTTTATATGTAGGTACAGCGGTTTTCGTTTAAATTTGGAACTCCCGTTGGTCCCCTTCCCGTGGGAATTTCGGGAAATCCGTTCTTAGAGCTTCCTTGTAGCCCTAATCCGATTTCAGCTTCGTATAAATAGCTGTTTTCGTAAAAAAATTAAATTCCCGTAACTCCCCTTCCCATAGGAATTTCGGGAAATCCGTTCTTAGTGCTCCCTCGCAGTCCCTAATGAACATACAGGTCCAATTTCAAATTCATATGTATCGCAGTTGTCGTAAAAAAAATGAATTCCCGTTTGTCCCCTTCCCGTGGGAATATCGGGAAATCCGTTTGAATTCCCATTTGTCCCCTTCCCTTGGGAATTTCGGGAAATCCGTTTTTAGTCCTTCCTCGTTGTCCCCAATGAACATATATGCCCGATTTCAGCTTCATATGTATAGCGGTTCTCGTAAAAATTATGAATTCCCGTTAGTCCCCTTCCCGTGGGAATTTCGGGAAATCCGTTTTTAGTCCTTCCTCGTTGTCCCCAATGAACATATATGCCCGATTTCAGCTTCATATGTATAGCGGTTTTCGTAAAAAATATTAAATTCCCGTTGGTCGCCTTCCCGTGGGAATATCGGGAAATTCTTATAGCCTATGTTCATCCAGGTCCAATAAGGATTCTAACGGTGAAAGAATTTTTGAAATCGGTCCAGTAGTTTCGGAGCCTATTCATTACAACCAAACAAACAAAGTTTTCCTCTTTATAATATTAGTATAGATGAGATTTAATTATTATCATTTATCTATATATCATCAAACTATGCTGTTGGTTGGATTGGACATACCAAAATTTCTGACTCATGATTTCGCCAGCGGGGGGGGAAAATGTTAAATATTGCCATGTCAACCTTCCCTTTCTTTAAATTCTCCCGCCATTCTTATGTCATATTCCTTCATTCCGTCCTCGCAACCTTTCTTTCCTATTCCAATCAATCAATCACTCACTCACTTTTTCTTCGCTCCGCTCACGGTGTGTGCGCATCAAATCCTCGCGTAATAAAAAATAAGATAAAAAACAACAGAATCCGTAGATCAATCAAGCAAATCAAAATCGTGACAATCAACAAGCATACGATAAACAAACAAAAGAGAAACAAGAAGACAGTGGCAGATAACGATAGCATTTCGGGGCGCCCCGCATCGATCACGGCGGCTCAGTGCACATACCTATGTAAGTCACGATGAATTCTTTTCCTTCCATTGCCCTTACAACCTTACAGTCCACATAATCAACAGCTCGGATACTGCTTGAATCTGAGAAAAATTTAAAAGCGCAACAGAATTCAGCGTCACCTTTCGATGAAAGGACAAATGTTAATACAGTTTATATTGCTAAATATCCTGGTCCAATTTATCTAAATAGTGCCTCAATTGATGAACATCAGGAGACCGTCGATGAACAACCTGGATCGATTAATCCTAAGACTTCAAAAAATAAACTTAAACACCCGATGAAACCTAATCCCTGTGAAGGAAAATGTAAACGTCAATGCAATTCTATTTCTGAAAGCAACAGAAAATATAATTGGGAACAATATTGGGATAAAGATTTTGCCACTAGACGCACTTTTCTCAATAAATGTGTTCGTTTTTCTATGGTAAAGCGTCGCAAAGTTCAATATGCTCATTCAGATGCTTATATCAAAAACGAGAGTCGTTATTTTTATCTACCAAACAATGATAGTGAGCTGGTTTCAGTTTGCAAATTTTTTTTTTTTAATACATTAGATTACAAAACAGACGGCGTTATAACTGAATTGAGCAAAGCTGTTAAAAAAGGAAAACTGTTCGCAGTTGTTTCAAAAGACCACAGAGGAAATCGTGATAAAAAAATAGACAGAAAATTGATTAAAGATCATATATATCGGCCGAAAACTAACGGCCGATATATAGCCACTATCGCCGGCACAATTCCCCGCACACGAAATACTTACCTAGACATTAGACTTGAAAGGAAATGTACGAAGATTTTAAAAGAAAGCATCCCGGTTTTAAATGTGGTAAAGAGGTGTATAGGCAACATCTAAAAGATTTAAAAACTTCGTTCCATATGCCAAAAGGTGATAAATGTCTGGAAAGTCTAACCTATGAAGAAAAAATGAAGCTGCAATACCAATAGAAATGACCGAAAAATATGAATGCCATAGATCAAAAGCTGAGTCCGCTATTCAAAAATATAGATTAAATAGTGCAACGCCCTCAGATAATCTTGTCAAGTACTTTTCAATGGACCTACAAAAAGTTGTCATTCTTCCTGAAATGCCGGCAATCAAAGATGCTTTTTTTATGAGCCGCTTAGTTACGTTCAATCTTACTTTTGCGCCAATTCAAAAACAAACAAAAGATATGGCTTGTTGTGTCCTTTTTAGGGTTCCGTACCTCAAAAGGAAAAAACGGAACCCTTATAGGATCACTTTGTTGTCCGTCTGTCCGTCCGTCCGTCCGTCTGTCAAGACCCTTTTTCTCAGGAACGCGTGGAGGTATGAAGCTGAATTTTATATCAATTACTCAGGTCTACTGTCCCTTGAAGCTGTGAAAAAATCAAACTTCTAAGCCAACGCAATCAAAAGATACAGCCGTTTATGCCGCAAATTTTCGACACTTGCAAGGGAATCAAAACCTACAGGGTGCTTCCCGTGAACTCAGAATCTTGAAATTTGGTACGAAGCAACGTCTTATAGCATAGATAAAGGAAAAATTACGAAAACCATAAATTTTTAGTTACATCACATAATATATTTTTTTTAATAATTTTAAACTTACTACCCATTTCCTCATAAACGCGTAGAGGTATTAAATTGAAATTCATACCAAATACTCAGGTCTATAATACCTTTAAGCTGTAGCAAAATCAAACTTCTATGTCAACGCAATCAAAAGAAACAGCAATTTAAGCTGCATATTTTGAAACTCGCAAGTACTCACAAGGGAATCAAAACCTAAAGGGTACTTCCAGTCGACCTAGAATCTTGAAATTTGGCATGAAGCAACGTTTTATAGCACACATAAAGGAAAAATTCCGAAAACCTTAAATTTTTAGTTACATTACAAAATATATATTTTTTAATAAATATAAACTTATTACTTTTGTCCTCATGAACGCGTAGAGCTATCAAGTTGAAATTCATATCAAATACTTAGAACTAATTGCCTTTAACCCGTGAAAAAAAAAAAATTATAAGTCAACGCAAAAACGCAAAACGCAAAAGTACAACCATTGATACCGCATATTTTGAAACTCGCAACTACACGCAAGGGAATTAAAACCTAAAGACCACTTCCCGTTGACATAGAATCTCGAAATTTGGTAAGAAGCAATAGCTTACAGCACAGGTAACAGAAAAATTCCGAAAAGCTTAAAATTTTAAGTAGTTATACCACTAAAAAATTGTGATTGTAAACATAATTGTAGTTACAGCAATGACCGCGAGTTATTATACTATGTATGGGGAGGGCAACATTTTTCAAACGGCAAAGACGACCTCACTCATCGTCATTCAATCCCGATGTTTTGGTGAATGTAGCTGTATAATCTAAATGCGTCCTAACTGCTTAAAGTGTTATACTTATAATTAAATTCAATGACATTATTATATTTCTTATTGTTGGTTATTATCAGACAGCTTGCTTGTATTGTTTCTACTGGCGAAGTTTGATGGGACGCTGGTGGCACGGGAGGCACGCGGGGCGCGGGGCGGGGCATGAACGCGCTCGCACTGGCCCGCGGGCGCGGGGGCAGGCGACTGGCCAAGAGAAGGGGTATCGTCACACAGCGAGCGGCAGCCGTGCGCCATTCGCACGAGCGCCCGCATGCTGTTCGCACGCGTTCTGAAATAAGTAAAATTTGCGACAATTTCTCGTCGATTTTGTTTGTTTCTGCTTTGTTTTCCAATTGCAAAACTTTGTAAAGATATAATTATGGCTACAGTTGCATTAATCGTCAACGAAAATACTATTTTACATAGTATAATACCTATGCCTCCCGATGGAAGTTGTTTATTTCATGCAATAGCGTTTTCTATTTACAATTCCACTAATTTTGATCAAACACAATTACTAAGAACTACAATAGTTAATTATATTTATGACAACTGGAACGAGTTTAATTTGTATACAAGCAATGCCCGGGGAGATCCTTTCTCTTCACGACAAGAGTACAAAGCTACGATGCTCCAATCCTCCAGTTATGGCGGTACTGCTGAGGTGAAGGCAGCAGGATTTTTGTATCCAGCGAGGTTCGAAGTGTATGAACGTAATACGGGTATTCTGAGGGGTGTGTTTGGCAGAGAAGGATATGCAATAAAGCGTTTACTTTTTTCGGGTAATTTATCATCGGGTCATTATGATTTTTGTTCGCCAATCGGGTCCGAAGAATTACTAAATAATACATACGATAATACGCAGGAAAGTTTGGTAAATAAAACGCAAGATTCAAAGGTTGGTCGTCCAAGACGTAATAAAGGTGGTCGTCCAAAAAAGTCTAAAAAAACCCGCTCAGAACAAGTACTTGAAGCTAAACAGAAATACAAGCAAACTCATCCTAAAATTAATAGGCCAGCTGTGGCATATCGTACGGCGATGGACCTCGAGGAATCTCAAGGTCAGCATCTTCAGGTCAATACCGAACTCGTAATCCCTGATACCTCAGTATACTCCATGACCTATACACCTAAGTCACCTACGCCAATATCCATGACGTATACTCCTAAACACTCTGCGTCTTTAGTAGCTGATAAGTCTGGTGATACACTTTCTCAAAAAATTCTATCTATTCCTCGGAAACGAAAATCGTCAGAAGACCTTAAAAAATATAATAAAGAGAAAAAACGTGAATCGAGAAATAAAGAAGACGTTAAAATTAAGGAGAGAATAAGAAACAGACTGTCAAAGAGATTACAAAGGTCACAGGAATCTACACGGAAACGTGATAATGTACGTGCTCGTAACATGCTAGCTCATGGTGTGTTACGCGAGGACCCTGTATACAGAGAAAATGAACAAGCTCGTAACACGGCTGCTCATCGTGTGTTACGAGAGAACCCTGTATACAAAGAAAATGAACAAGTTCGTAACACGACTGCTCATCGTGTGTTACGAGAGGACCCTGTATACAGACAAAATGAACAAGCTCGTAACACGACTGCTCATCGTGTGTTACGAGAGGACCCTGTATACAGAGAAAATGAACAAGCTCGTGACACGACTGCTCATCGTGTGTTACGAGAGGATCCTGTATACAGAGATGAAGAGCAAAGTCATAACACAATTGTACATCAATTAAATAGGCAGGATTCAGATTATGTTGAACGTGAGAAAGAGACGCGTAATTTTAGAAAAAATACTTATCTACGTGATTGGATGGCCGTACGTCAAATTTTTTTGATAATATCGCAGATGGTCACACGAATATCTGTTCCTGTTGCGGTCGTTTGTGGCACAAAAATTCGCTTAGAGTCATGAGAAAAGATCAGTTGCCTAAAACATTTTCAAATCAAAACCTAAATGATTTATTTCAAATCAATACATCTGGTGGCTGTGGTTCATTTTGTTACACGTGTCAAAAATATCTAAAAGAAGGCAAAATACCAAGGCTTGCCATGTACAATGGTTTAACTTATCCTGTAATTCCAGATGTTCTGCAACAACTTACTCCACTTGAGGAACGTATTGTATCACCACGACATATATTCCTTAAAATAGTCAGGCGAGGTCAAGGTCTCGGTTATCAACATGGATTGGTAGGGAATGTAGTCAACGTTCCAGTCGATGTTAATACTATGGTCTCAGCGTTACCACGGCATGCATCTGATAGTCATATCATAACACTTGTTTTGAAGCGAAAAATGTGCTACAAACACGGTCGTCAGGAGCGTATTCGTCCTGCAATAGTGAGAGAAGCAGCAAAATATTTAGTCCAAACAGAATTATTTAAAGAATTAAATATTACATATGATGATAACTGGGCATACGACGACGAAGTTGATGGTGATAATGATCGTATAGATAACAATGAATGCACATGTGAACTTGGTGAGTTAATAGATGAACCAGTAAATCCCGGTAATGCTGAAACTTTACTTGATAATGAGCAGGATGTCGTCATAACAATGGCACCCGGTGAGGGTAAGTACCCGCTATCACTACTGTATGACGACTTTCTTGAAGAATTAGCTTTCATTAAGATTCACGGTGGAATTAAAAGGCAGTTTAAAATAAAACTAAGTTCTTCTGACATAATGAAATCCGAAATAACTCGGCATGATAGAAGGGCTATGCGGCCAGATTATTTGTTTATTTTATTAAAGAAACAACAGATGACCCAAATAGGTGGACACATAGCTACTTGTCTTCGAAAGAAAACCGTCAACGGCGCTCCTATTTCAGTAAACAACCTTCTTAATGACGACTACTTACAGAACCTCATTCAGCATGACGATGGATATAGAATTCTTAGTAGTGTGAGAAATTCCCCAGCACACTGGGAAGAAGAAAAGAAAAAATTGTTAGCAATGATTCGGCAGTTCGGTGTCCCAACATTGTTTATGACGATATCAGCAGCTGAAACGCAATGGCCTCATTTAATAAAACAGCTTAAAAGCACAGTTGACAAAGAGGAAGTGTCGCTTGAGGAATCACAAAATATTCCATACGCAGAAAAAGTGCGACTCATTCAGTCCGACCCATTTATATGCGCTACTTTTTTTGAAACACGTTATAAAGAACTAAAAAAAACATGGCTGTCTCCCGTTGGGCCTTTTGGTAAACTTAAAATAAACCATCAATACCATCGAATAGAATTCCAAAACAGAGGTTCTCCTCATGCCCATATGATGTTGTGGATAGAAGATGCGCCTATCTTCATTCCTGGAGATCAATCATCAACTGAAAAGGTTATAATGTTTGTTGACCAAATCATATCCTGCAATAGTGAAGATTTAGATGAAGACTTAGTTAAGATACAAACTCACAAACACACACATTCATGTCATCCCAAGCCAAGTCGTCCTTGTAGGTTTGGAATACCTTTTTTTCCAATGGATAAGACACGTCTTCTGACACCTCTGGAAGAAGATAATCCAAGCCTAAAAGAATGGAAAGAAGTATCTAAAAAGTTAAAGGACGACTTGGTGAATATTCCGCCACATTTAACATTTGATGAGTACTTAGCATAGACAGAATTAAATATCGAAAATTACATATGGGCAGTTAGATCAACACTTAAACGGCCCAAAATATATCTACAGAGACGACCAAAAGACGTCATAGTTAATCCATTTTGTAAAAAGGTATTGGAATTACAGCGAGCTAATATGGATTGCCAATTTATACTAGATCCATTTGCCTGTTCCGTTTAAATTGTCGATTATATTAACAAAGCTGATCGAGGCATGTCAAATTTACTAAGAGCGGCGGTCGAAGAGGCCAAAAATGGCAACAGTAGCATAAGAGACTCTCTACGCGCAATATCAAAAGTATTTTTAAATTCTTCGGAAATTTCAGCCCAAGAGGCAATTTACTGTCTGGCGGGACTTCCGATGTCACAAGCCTCTGAGAGCGATGTTTACATAAACACAGGACACCCCAATGAACGAGTGGGTATTTTGAAATCTTTCATAGATTTGCAGTCCTTGGATCCATCGTCCACAGACATATTTAAAAAAATTTTACTGGATCATTATAAAAATCGGCCACGTGATCAAACGTTTGAGCTAAACTCATTGTTTTAGCTTATTTTGCTGCGTATTATACTTTTTCAACTAAAATCTCACGTACACATGAAGGTGAAAACACTGACCATGAGTGTATAGGAAATTGGATTGAGTTGTTAAATAACGATGGATACGTGCGAAAAAGAAGGAAACCCAGGGTCATACGTTTCCGAAGATATAATAGAGCTCAAGATCCCGACAATTTCTACAGGGAGCAGCTAATGTTATACACAAACTGGAGGGATGAAATTAGTGAATTAGTCAATGACGTTATAAACCTCGAACAGAAATTTATTGAACTTAGTGATGAAATCCGTTCAGAAAGTCTTCAATTTAATCGCTTGGGGGGGCCAGATGAGTTTGAGGCATTGTTGGATGCAATTCGTAATGTAGATAAAGATGAAGAGGATGAGGATAGTGCAGTGAAAGAAAAAGCTCGTCCTTTACATGATTATGAATTAGAGACACAAGAAGGTGATCCAGATCATTGTCTACAGTTACATGGAAATCAATCAGATTTAGTAGGAGGAGCGATTGCCCAACCAGCAGTTTGTGTGAAGATGATGTATTGCGTTTAGTTAGAATATTTAATTGTGATCAAAGACATTTTGTTTTACATGTAGGACATATTTTCACTCAAGAATCACCACCACCTTTTTATTATTTTGTTAGTGGTGGAGCCGGCGTGGGCAAAAGTTTGTTAATTAAGGGTTTGTATCAATATTTAATGCTTATGTTCAATAGAGTTCCGGGTATAAATCCTGATGATGCTAGAATTTTACTTTGTGCATACACGGGAAAAGCTGCTTTTGGAATCGGTGGTCAAACTGTTCACAGTACGTTTGGACTTCCAGTATCCCAATGTGGTTGTAGATATGGTCTATCTAACGAGAGGGAAAGATAAATAGGAACACCAAATAACTTGTAGTCTATATTGAGTATCAACACGGTTACCGATTACACGTGGATCAATACATAAGTATAATAACTACAATGAATAGGTATAATAGGACCTAGGCTAGTGTGGCGGGCGAGTGACGGGGAACGACTGACTGCTCTATGTTATGTGTACGGCTCGCGCCTTAGCTAGGCCCCCACATCACTCTCCCCTCAAAAATAAAAAATTTATCCAAAAATATTGCGCCTAATTATTTAGGTTATTCTCTATCGTTAATACACGACATAATTCCTAGTACTTATGAATGCATCCTGCACGCGTATAATCACGTTTTGCTGACGCTCGAGCTATGCGCGACGGCGCCGGCTCGCCGGTTACATGATACTTTATACGGAATGCATGATGCAATCATCTACTAAGCCATAGGTATTGACAACATTATAAACTTTTAAATATGGTATGTAAGTCAAGTACATAGTATATAATAACATTGTGAACAACAATAATGTAATAAAATGTTATGTAAAAATAAGGTTTTCATTAAATTATACCCAAAATAATGTTACAAAAGTTTTATACCAAAAATTATTTGTAGTTATACATTGCAACAAAATTATATGTAGTAGGCTGGTAGGTGTATATGCGATTCATAAACCATCTCATTCTCAACTTGTCCTGGCCAGTAACAAATTGGGATGAACGTTTATGCCTTGCAATACAACCACTACTTGATCACTACTAACCTATAGGAGAAAACATAGTATAAAATGAACAGTACATCGTTACTCACTTATCATTTATTTTTTTATCGTATCCTGTCATATCCCGGGATTCAGTTACGACAACTATAAGTTTAATTGGCTGCACACACACGTATATATGAGAACGTATATATATAAAAAAATAAAACCACTAAACACTTAAGAAATTATGACACTTTGTGGATTGGGCCCCGCCGTCGGTTGCGCCAACACAGTGGTCATGGCACGCTTATCCCAAGGTGCCAGCTGGACTACCTGCTTTCTCATCCAGCTTCGAGTACCAGTTTTGCATTTTGCGTAGCAGCAACATAGAACGATCAACGCTGTGATCGCCAACACTGCTAATATCATGGTAGAGATTTCCTCTAACTTGGTTATGACAGCTGCACTTGCCGAGTTTGTGCCACCAGTTTGGGCAATAATAACCTCGTCCTTAGTTTGCGACTGACCCATGGTTATGATCATAATGTATCTACTACTAACTTATTATCTCATATATACGTGTTGCTTATAATAACTCTTATGCTAGTACACATTTAATTAAGGTTATTTATAATCTATATCAGCGAAACGTACTGGTGACCTTATTATTCGGCCACTGCGCGTCTTTCGCAATTGCGCGTTCGTAGCCTGAGTAGTTGCGTCATTATTTACTACGGTGTTGCTACGAGTCGTTTGTCCGGCGTCATTTGCTACGCCTGAGCTACGCGATACTTGCGTATGCCCCGGGTTTGCCGTGTCATAGTCGTTATCAAATAGGTAAGCGGGCTTCAGTCTGTCAATGGAGATAAATGAGGTTCGATTGGATAGCTGTATCTCTATAACCTTACCTTGTCTGCCTATGATGCGGTATGGGCCATCGTAGACAGGAGTGAGCGGCTTCCGAACTGCGTCTCTCCTCACAAATACGTGGGTGCACGCATCTAAATCTTTGTGCACAAACATTTTTCGTGCATTGCTCGAAACCCGTGACGTTGGTCGAAGGTTGCCAATAATATCCCTCAACTGGTCGACGTATGTGTACACATCGCTAGTACTAGATTTGCTTACCTCGCCGAAAAAATCTCCAGGGAGCCTCAGGGTGTGGGCCAATGTCAACTCGGCTGCACTTACTCCTGTGTCGCTCCTACCAGATGCCCGCAACCCTAACATAACGGTTGCTAATTCTTGTACCCAAGATGCATTACTTATTAATCGAGCTGTTAAGGCTGCTTTAAACGACCTGTGCCACCGCTCCACCATCCCGTTAGCTTGCGGATGATATGGTGTAGTCCTTATTTTATTTATGCCTAATAAATTCATAAGCTCGCTAAATAATTGACTTTGAAATTGTGTACCTTGATCAGACGTAAGTCTAACTGGGCATCCAAAACGACATATCCATGTCTCATATACTGCCCTAGCCACTGTTTCCGCAGTCATGTCTTTTACAGGTATTGCTTCCGGCCATCGTGTGAAACGATCTATTATGGTTACGCAATACCTGTAACCTTCTGACGTAGTTGGCAGGGGTCCGACTAAATCTACGTGTAGGTGTTCGAAACGATTCACGGGTTCGAATTTCCCTAACTCTGATTCTGTATGTCGATTGACTTTAACTCTCTGGCACTGAATGCAGGATTTGGCCCATCTGCCTACTTCCGCATTCATTCCTTTCCAGAAAAATCTCTCCCTCATTAACCTTTTAGTCTCGCGGATCCCTGGGTGGCTAACATTATGTACGCTATCAAATGCTACTTGCCTAAACCTATCGGGTATATATGGACGTGCCTTTATTGCAGACATTTCGCAAACAATCGGTATATCGCTGCCCGGTAATATGATCTGCTTAAAATGCAAACTATTATTACTACCTACTGTGGCTTGCATGTTTCGCAATTGTTTATCGCTACACTGTGCCTTGGCCACCTCTGCATAATCTAATGTAGTTGGGCAAAAAATTGTTTCGACACTAATCCGGGATAAACAGTCTGCTACGCTGTTATCCTGCCCGGATATATGTTGAATATCCGTCGTGAACTCGCCGATAAACATTATTTGTCGAGTTCGTCTCGGTACCTCCTTATCGCTACCTATCTTTGTAAATGCATAGGTGAGAGGTTTATGGTCCGTAAATATTGTAACTTTACGTCCTTCAATTAAATATCTAAAATGTAAAACAGCTAAATATATTGCTAAAAGTTCCTTATCGTACGTACTATACCGTTTTTCCGTATCGGTAAGGTTCTTTGAAAAAAAACTTAAAGGTTTCCATTTCCCATTAATCAATGTATTTATACATGCGCCTACGCTGTTATCTGACGCATCTGTCATAATTGATAAAGGCGTATCACAGGATGGGAAATGTAATGTAACCGCGTGGAGCAAACTATCCTTACACATCTGAAAAGCTTTATTAGCTGGTTCGGTCCAAGGTACATGCGTTTTGTCTTTTTTTTTAGAGTTATGTAAGAAAATATTTAATTCGGCTTGATGTTTAGCTGCAAAAGGTAAATGTGCCCTATAAAAATTCATCATGCCTAAAAACCTGCGGAGTTCCTCCACCGTTTTGGGTTTCGGGAATTCAATAATAGCTTTCAATTTCTCTGGTAGTGGTTTCACTCCGTCTGCTGAAACCTCATACCCTAGGAACTCAATTTTACTTTGACCGAAATTACATTTTGCTAAATTTATTGTTATGCCAAATTCCTCGAATTTCTTAAAAATATGTTTCAAATGTTCCCTATGTTCTGCCTCCGACGCAGATGCTACTATGACATCATCTATATAGCAAAAAAGAAACTCTGAGCCCAATTGTATTTTTCCGCTATCGCTTATGTGCTTGATACCACATAAAACAGTATCGTTCATAAACCGTTGGAAAGTAGCGCCCGCGTTTCGCAATCCGAACGTCATCCGTTCGAATTCATACAACCCAAATGGGGTAGCTATAGCTGTTTTCTGGATGTCTTCCGGAGCCACAAGGATATTATGATATGCCCGGTTGAGGTCCAACCGTGTAAATACAGTTTTATCCTTTAAAATGTAGGTGAAATCCTGCAAACGAGGAATTGGGTATCTGTCCGGTTGCGTAACAGCGTTAAGGGCGCGGTAATCGCCACAGGGCCGAATCTGTCCGTTCTTTTTGGGCACTATGTGAAGTGGACTGGCCCACGCGCTTTTAGACGGCCTACAAATACCCAAATCCAGCATTACCTGAAATTCCTGCTTGGCTTTCTGGTACCTTTCCTGTGGTAGCGGCCTGACGCGCGCATGCACTGGGGGTCCAGTAGTCTCTATGTGGTGTACCACGCCATGCTTCGGTGCCTCCTTGAACGACATAGGCTTCGTGATACTTGGGAAATTAGAGAGGAGATTAAAGTAAGGGTGTTTAGAGTCTAGTGTCATGATAGTCTCGTCATTACATTTAGATATAATCCCTACTGTCTTTATGTCAGTTATTTGGTCAACCAATCTACGCCTACTTAAATCAACCAGTAATTTGTACTTAACTAAAAAATCAGCTCCTATAATGGGCTGTTTTACGTCAGCTATAATAAAAGTACATCTAAAAACACGTCTTAGGCCTAAATCTAACTCTAGCGTATGCAACCCGAAAGTAGGTATTTCGGTGCCATTTGCTGCGTATAAGCAATAAGGTTCACGCGTTTTTTTCACTGGGTAAAATTTTGACACTGCACTTCGCGGCAACACTGATACGTTGGCACCACTATCGATGAGAAAACGTAATTTTGTGTTATTGTCAGTTACACTTAGACGGTAGTTGGCGTAATTTGTACAATCTCCCGTCGCCGATTGTACGCATTTTAGTTTTCCGACTGCTGACTTCCTCTCCAGCTGCAGGGCGGTACGCACTTTGCTGCCCTCTGCTTAAAACGGAAGTGGTAGAAACACAGTCTACCATTAGAACTTCCGGCCTCGCGTCTATTGCGCGACGCTGACCTATCCCTGCTATGCCCTCTTACTTTGGGCCGGCGGTTATCGTAATTTCTGCCAAAACCTTTTTGGTGCGACCTTCCACGGCTCTCCAGGCCTTCTATTCTCGTAGTAAGCTTGTTTATGGCGGCTACCAGATTCAGTTCCGTACTGGGCGAATGTCTGCTGACTGCTGCTATGCTAGGTCCAGCTGTCGCCTCCAGCACTTTATCTGCAATGGACGCCCTTACCTCCAAATTCTTGTCGGCTACTGCCATCACTGCCTGCACTGCCGAGGGTAATTGATTCTGCCATAAAACTGCCAGGGTGTCGTCCGTGACTCTGCCTTTTGCCAGGTCCCGCATCCGTCGCAAGAGCTGGGAGGGCTTTTGTTCTCCTAATTCCATTTCCGTCATTAACTTCTTTATCTTCATGTTTTCGGACTCCTCATAAATCTCTAGCAGTCTGCGCTTAAGCGAGTTATATTTGTTCTCTTTCGGAGGGTCTGCCAGCAGATCGCTCACCTGGAGTATAATTTCGCGGTCCAATTTTGCTACGACCAGATTATATTTTGCATCGTCGCTCATATGCTGAGGATGGAGCACTGCCTCCACTTGCACGAACCATAGTCTCGGCTGTTCCTGCCAAAACTGGGGAAGCCTGGCTTGCACCGATATTGCGGCCATGACGTCGCTATTCTGCGCCGCTGTTGGTTTTACAGGTTCTTCCGCTGAGAGCGACATGGTTTGTTTCACTATTCACTATTACTAGTTACTGTTTATGCGCGATAAGTTTCGCGAGGTTCGCCCGCCTGGTCCTATTAGCCCGCCGATCCCTAATTTAAATGAAGTTACTTTATATTATTAAAAAAATGTCCAATGTAGGGGTCACCAATGTAGATATGGTCTATCTAACGAGAGGGAAAGATAAATAGGAACACCAAATAACTTGTAGTCTATATTGAGTATCAACACGGTTACCGATTACACGTGGATCAATACATAAGTATAATAACTACAATGAATAGGTATAATAGGACCTAGGCTAGTGTGGCGGGCGAGTGACGGGGAACGACTGACTGCTCTATGTTATGTGTACGGCTCGCGCCTTAGCTAGGCCCCCACATGGTCAAACAATGCCCGAATTATCAGCAAGCATCGCGAACACCTTAGCATGTAAACTTGCAAAAGTAAGATTAATTATTTTGGATGAAATATCTATGTTAGGTAGTAGAACTCTGAACCAAATTAATAGGAGATTGCAGCAAATATTTCACACAGATACGCCATTTGCTGGTATGTCTATTATAAGCGTCGGGGACTTCAATCAGTTACCACCGGTAGGAGACAACTGGGTTTTTCAGCCAAACAGTAGTCGAAATCCATTGGCACCCCTTGCTGGTGCTCCGTTGTGGGAACCATTCCGTCTCTTTATGATGACTGAAATAATGCGGCAAAGAGATGATCTGGCATTCGCAATAGCCTTAAACAATATGGCTGTCGGTCGGATGACTTCTATGGATATAGAGTTAATTAATTCTAGATGTTACAGTATTAATACTTTACCTATTGAGGCACATGGAGCGATACACTTATTTGCGACCAACAATGAAGTCGACAAATACAATAATCAAGTATTGTCTCGAATGAACACTGAAGGGTACTCGGTTAAAGCACTTGATGTGGTTTCTGGAGCACCAAATCCGCAAGCTGCTAGAAAAGCCTTGCAATCTGTAAATACTCTACCTACAATGCAGACCTACGGTCTTCCTAAGAATTTGTTTTTACGAGTAGGTGCACGTTATATGGTAACTGTGAATATTGACACTACAGATGGCCTTGTGAATGGTACTACCGGAATATTGAAGGCTATAGATTACGGTCGACACAAGAAGACAAGTGAAAAGCGGCCTTTACGTATTTGGGTTCTGTTCGATAAAAGTACGGGAATAGCTACAAGAAGTAAATGTCAAGTAACTTCTCGAAAACATCGTCAATATCTCAATTCGAATTGGACGCCATTAGATGCCGTCACTTATACTGTGAAAAGGTGGAAATCTTCAAATCTTGTAGTGCAGCGTACTCAGTTTCCAATGGTACCAGCAGAAGGTATTACAATTCACAAGTCGCAAGGTGCCACCTTAGAAAAAGTTGTGGTCCATATTTCTAAAAATGTAAAAAGATCGATGCTGTATGTAGCTTGTTCTAGAGCAATGTCATCGTTTGGACTGTTTTTAGTCGTGAATTCAGGTACATTTAAACCTCCCTCTGAAATATCAGAATCGAGTGCTGTAAGTATAGAAATGAAAAGACTAGAACAAAACAAATTGGTACCATATTTTAAATTTTTGCAAACACCTGAAGATAATGCAGTTCAAATTGTATTTCATAACATGCAATCATTGCGCAAACATTTTTCAGACGTCATCATAGATCCTATTATTCATTCCTCCCATGCAGCATTGTTTGTTGAAACCTGGGGATGTCGTAGAGACACTTTTGAACTTGATGGTTTTTATGAGGTGTGCAGAGTAGATGGTCCAGCTGTATCTAATGCAAATCCAGGTTGGGGATCTATCGCGTATGTACGTCGCAATCTTAAGGATGCCGTGACAGATGGATCATGTAAAAGATATTATTTAAATAACCCAGGCGCTGCAAACGGCCATTGTGAATGCTTGCATTTTGAAATGTTTAATATCAGAGTGATAACTGTAGGTCACCACAATGTCAAATTAATGTTGCAATAGAATGTATAAATACAACAATATTCGGCAGCAACCTCAATATGTACACTTCATCTTCTCGTCTTATTGTTGTGGGAGACTTCAATATAGATTTTAGAATGAATCCCCAAAATGGAATTTCCACATATTTTTCATCCATAAACATGTTTCCGTTAATAAACAGTAGCACTACACGAAGTTGTACAACTATTGATAACGTTTTTTCGAACTTCAATGTTCAATGTGGTACTATTCATACCTTTTTCAGTCACCATTTACAGGTCTGGTTCAAATTTAATACTTAATTAATATTTTTGAACCAGATTTCTAAATAGTGACTAAAAAACTTAGTAAATAAATAACTTTAATAAAAGAACTTTCGCAAGTCTGCTGCAAGGCTAGTATAAGTGTTTCAGTTATATTATAGACTAGCAGCCCGCGGTTCCGGCTTCGCTCGGATATTCGACTTTTACAGCTGTAGTTTATAATTCGACACAACCATCAACGTTGTCTGCCCTCACGTGTCTGCCCGTTCGGGTCGCGCACCTCAACATGAGCCCACCCCCACCACCGCCGTCGCCGCCGCCGCGCGCCGCCACTCGCCGCCACTGTCGTGCTATGCGGACCGACCGACTGACACAACGACGGAACGCAGCCGCCGCCGCCGCCATCTCTGCCCTCGGCATTGTAAATGCATCTTGTGTATTAATATTAACATAAAAGTGTTATGATATGTATATATTCGGAATCCTCATTTCATCAGCTTTAATTTGATATGCATTTTGTTTTATGTTTATTGGTCTATGTCGGTAGGAACATCGAGTAATTGAAAAATAAGATATTTCGTAAATTAAACTTGAACACCACTAAAATCGTTATTATGGCTAAACCTTAAAGGATAGACATATGCTATCGCAGACTTTTTTATAGAACTTTTTGAGAAGAATAATTCCCCCATACATTGTTATTCTGTATTTTGAGTTATTTCAGCAGCGCACGCAATGCAAGCCTCCAAAAAGCTCGTTTTTCTTCCGTCCGTCTGATAACTGTTACGATTCCTCTAATAATTTCTTAAGTAGGTACACCTAAATTATACACCTATAGAATCCCTGGAATGTCTTCTTTCCATTATTGAAAACCGCATAGCTATTGATATAGTAGTTTTTGAGATCCTAGGTAACAAACACATTTTGGGCGCCCTTCGCAACTTCATTTTATACTATGTATAGATAGATAGATAAATGATATGTGTTAATATAAAATAAAGGATTACTTAAACGATAAAGAGATCTTTGTCTTAAATTTATGCTCCTCCATCTTTCCCCATTGTAATGTTATGAATTTCATTTTGCAATAAAAATACCATAGTTATGACTCGATTGTCGTAATGAACGAACTTTGTAAACCTTGCAGGTTTGTACGGAACCCTCGGTGCGCGAGTCCGACTCGCACTTGTCACCGATGATTACTCGTTGGCGCAGCAGTATATTCAGGATGCGGAGTCAAACATCGCAGTTGCTATGTAGAACTATTTATTTATCACTTATACAGTTAAAGCTGCTTCAGGCGATATAACATTCGGGGAAAGAAGCAGCAAGAAACCCGATTCACCGTAAATAGATTATATCGTTGCAATGTTTTAAATAGAACAGAGATCGAGCAGAGTAACGTCTTACAAACTCAACAGTCAAGAATAAAGTGACACCATTTAGTTTCTACCCTGCTATTTATACAACCATCGCAACCTCCCAGAACAATATTGTAGGAGTCATAATAGCTACTTTTATAAAATATAGCCTTTAATCAATTGACTTTATATAATAATAATAATTAATATTATAAGGTACGCTATATATTCATATGTATGATGTGGTGCTGACTGTAAACTGTAACACTCGGCCATCCTGCATAAGCCGTGTCCCACGGCGCTCACTCTTAGTGGGTTGGACGAGGATCTGTAAAATAAAATTCACGCAGATTTCAGCTGTTCCCAATAAGTATAATATCACACAAAAAAAAGAACATTAAATCACATAGACAGTGTCACATAGACAGCGTCATATGGACAGTGTCACATAGACAGCGTCAAATAGACAGCGTCACATAGACAGTGTCACATAGAAAGCGTCACATAGACAGGGTCACATACACAGCGTCACCTAGACAGGGTCACATAGACAGCGTCACATAGACAGCGTCACATAGACAGCGAGCGTCACATAGACAGGGTCACATAGACAGCGTCACATAGACAACGTTATATTAATTATGGAAGCACACTGTCGTTATAATGGCAGACCTGACAGTAAACTGCATTATTCTTTGTCTTCATCTTTTGCAAACGGGTAGGTATGCGATTCTTTCGTTTTGATTCGGGTACTTAAGTCTTATTTCATTTTTAACTGTGTGTACTAAAAGTATTTATTTATCTACTTATTTGTAGAGTCAATTATTATAATCATGCATTCCAAGTAGAGAAGTAGTAGCTGATCAATTATAGTGGGCGAACGAATCGCTTAAGTTTGGAGGGTTCACATAGTACATTTTTTTTTTGGACAGAAGTTGGCTAACTATTTGGGGCTTATAAGTTCATTGTAATTAACTTTCTGAAGCTTGTAAAAGTACCTATGTATAATATTTAAGTAATTATCCTACACTGAAATTATTTTATTGTTTTGTTTATTATATTTCCCCTTATTTTTTTAAAATATCATCGGTAAGCGTAGCGTTGCACGCGCTCCAGCCAGATAGACTGATGACTTAAAGAATGGGGCTGGCAGTGATTTGACGACAAAATGGGAGATCAAGTAGTGTGACGTGCTCTGGTGGAGGCGTACATCCCGCAGTGGACTGCAATTGGCTGAAAACGATGACGATTCCCCCTTTTTGTACCTAACTAGAAGTATAATAATTGCAATAAATAGGTAGATAATTCATTCCTTTTTTTCTATGGATAATTCAGACACAACATCGTCATATAGATCATACGTCACAAAGACACTTAATATTATTATTTTCGGTACAAGCATAGAGGAGAATAGCTGGAACAAGGTCGAAAACTCTAAGGTGTTTCCATTTCTTAAGTAGGAGTAGATTCTTGTTTAGGAGACATAGATTGAATACATCACAATGTGGGTTATGTCACAGAGACTAAGTCACATATACAACATCAAGACAAGTTCTACAGGTTTCAGTTAAAGCTCAGTGATAGACTTTACTTAGTTCTAGGCACTATTCATATCATTGTGTAATATACTTTCCTCAAACATAGCCTTAAACCAGTAAGTTTTAACATTCCCCGTAATTTTTCCTAATTATTTTATAAATTTTACTAGCTTCAAATTGAACTAATATTAGAAATCTAGAACTCAATTGAATAACCTTAATAAAAATTTTCTTACTAGCAGTATCTACGACTTGTTAACATCATGAACCGTAGGTACCTACTTCTCATATGGTACGATATTATTCTAAGTGATCTACATTAGTCGAACTGGTTTATTTTATTGAAACTGCACCAGACTTTTGCAGAGGCACATTAAATTTGCTAAATATTTTCACGATGTTTTATTTATATTTATTATGCTATTATGTTAGCATTATTATGTTAACTTCCTGTTGTATTATATCTATCATCGCAAAGTATTTCTATACTGTAATATGAATATTAATTTAACTACTAAGTTACAGTTCAGGTCTACACTGTTACATTTCATTGTAAAATTGGATTATTAAACCATATTACTAAACTGTATTTATTGCTAACCGTTGTGATTCAAACATATTCTTAAACTGCCTGGCTCATCTGGATTGTTAAACTGATTTTGTGAACTTGTATTCATAAACTTGTATTCAAAATTGGTCAGAAATGGCACCATGTGGTTCTAACGGCCCTTGGTGCTCTGCCTACCCCATAAGGGATAAAGGCGTGATTATATGTATGTTATATGCATGTATTCATAAACTTTCTATACATTGCTGGGTTTTATTCGTATTGCTAACCTGTCTATAGGTTGCTAGGTTGCTTTTTTAAACAGTATTCCTAATCTGTAAACTTTAAATGCATTGCATTGTTTAACAGCATTGCTAACTACTTTGTATTTCTAAGGGACATCGCTTAATTGTATTTCTGAACTGCACCACTAAGTTACAGTTCTAAACTTTATTTTATTTATTTTATATCTTTTTATTTAAATTTATTTATTTATTTAAGTTTATTATAAATTTATTTATTTACATAAATTTATTTTAAGTTAACCATTTAATGTTTTAAAGTTCATTTATTTAAATTTATTTTAAATTATTTATTTTAAGTTATTTATTTATTAAAATTTATTTATTTAAATATATTTATTTAAATATATTTATTTAATTTTATTTATTTAAATTCATTTATTTAAATTCATTTATTTAAATTCATTTTATTAAATTTATTTATTTATTTAAATTTATTTTAAATTATTTATTTAATTAAATTTATTTTAAATTATTTATTTACTTAAATTTATTTTATATTATTTATTTATTTAAATTTATTTTAAATTATTTATTTATTTAAATTTATTTTTAATTTATTTATTTATTGATTTATTCTTCAAACTCAATTGTTTAAACTGTACAGTTATCTGCATCTTATACTGTATAGTTAAGTTCACCTGCATCTCTAGACTGTATTGTTAACTGTATCCTCAAACTATGTACTTAATTGCATCCTTAAACTGTATAGTTAACTGCATTTTCAAACTATGGTTAAAGCATCTCTAACTTGTATAGTTAACTGCAACTCTAAAATGTATAGTTAACTGTAACTCTAAGATGTATAGTTAACTGCAACTCTAAAATAGTTAACTGCAACTCTAAGCTGTATAGTTAACTGCTACTTTAAACCTAATCTGTATAATCTACTGCAACTTTAAACTGTATAGTTAGCTGCAACTCTAAACTGTATATTTAACTGAAACTCTAAACTGTATTGTTAGTATAACTCTTAACTGTATAGTTAACTAAAACTTTTACTATATTAGTTAACTGCACTTCTAATCGTAGTTAAACGCACCTCTAACTATAGTTAATTGTACTTCTAACTGTATCTCTATAGGTATATTGTTTAGTCAACTGCATTTCTAACCTAAAGAGTGAACTGCATCTCTAGATAGTTTTACCAAACTTTATACCGTATTATAACCGCATTGCTCAATTGCATAGCTAACTACACTGCTATTTGCATTGTTAAACTGCACTCAAAAATTTAATAGGAAACTGCATATCTAAACTAATAATTTCTAACCAACACTGTTGTGAACTTCAGAAACTCTAATGTTTTAACGCATTGTTAAAGTGCATTATGAACCTGCATCGTTAAATTGTATCCTAAAATTGCACTAGCAAACTGTATTACCAAGATGCATGGCATTATTACGAGTGTACTACCTAATTTATCTATATACCTACTATAGAAACTAGGGTATCGTATTGCTATGCCGCATTTACCTTCCATTTCCTATTTATCACGATTGCTAATAACGGCATACCCGCTAAATATATAAGGATCAAATAATTATATTGTAGTTGCAATGAATACTAAATAATACTTTCGTGTGTCAGTACACATACTCAATATCATATTGTTTCTCAAAAGTCTCTTATCACCTTCCCAAATACTAAGCATGGCGTAGCAAGAAGATGCCAACAATCAAGCCCAGAAACATAAAGCCCAGGCAAAAGTCTCGCATTTATGCTACTACACCCCATGGTTTGAATCTATTGTAAGGTGAATATTATTCGTATCATATCTACACATAATATAATAAAACGGGTCGTAACTTATTATGATAACGACATGGATACACGAAAGCCGTATCTTGAAAATCTGTCATAAACTATTAGATTAAAGTTGCAAAATTCACACAGCATATTAAACAAATTACATGTTTCGATCTTACCCAGAATAAGCAGCTCCTGATACGCCACAACAGCCAGGTGCTCTTCTGTACGGCCCACAGATTACCCCCGTACGGCCCCAAGCGGTGGCGACGGTCTCCGGAAAAATAACCATGAACACCGATGCATGTTAGATCATGAAACAAGAGAACATAATTTAGAACCAAATTATCTTAACGATAATTACCATAGTGTGGGTAGATTTCAAAGTACCTATATTTTAAATAGCATGTAAGTAAATTACTACAAAACTCCACGTAATAAAAACATGTTTGCTGGTTAGCTATCAAAAATCTTCATTTTCCAACAGGACAAACCACCAATACAATCTACTTATGCATTTATAGTTTACAAATTTTAGTATAACAATATTCCCGATTATGGACTGACATTATTGTTTAAATTTAACTAAATAAATCTTGCTAGTCAAACATACCTGCAGTGGTAATTAAAACTTAATAACGGAACATTATTTGAAATACTTAGGTACCCCAATAAAGTCAAACGCATAATAGATACATTTTGTGCACCGAGATTTTTGTAAAAATTGATACGAATATTCTTTACGTACTGTTTGTGCAACTAACATAGTTTTTCTTTCTGGTAGGTACGACATTTACGTACGGTAACCTACGCTAACCGTAAACTACACTAAAACAAAAATCACGTACCAACGGTACGGTATGAAGCAAGGATTTTGGTATAAGTATCCACATAAGCAGAGCTAACAAACAAATATATCTAACCTTTAAGTTGTGATGCGGAATCGGCTCCCACTACAGATGGACATTAAAAGATCTTGACACTGGCGCTCTTAACAGCAACAGCAACAGCATGGAATTTAGGTAGTACAGCAGCATCATTGATTGGGTTCTAGTAATTACATTGTCTTCATCTTCTTGTTTCTCCAGTGTCTTGTTGTTTCATGTTAAATATATTCCAGTTGTCCATAAAAAAAAAAATCTCCATCCTTTTGTGTACATTCTTCACCGATTTTGCCATGTTTCGCAAATCTTTTCTTGCAGTCGTCACCTGTGGGCAGGGCGGGTTTATTTTCCGGCATCCCACTTCTGAAGTGTCACCGATGATTACTCGTTGGCGCAGCAGTATATTCAGGATGCGGAGTCAAACATCGCAGTTGCTATGTAGAACTATTTATTTATCACTTATACAGTTAAAGCTGCTTCAGGCGATATAACATTCGGGGAAAGAAGCAGCAAGAAACCCGATTCACCGTAAATAGATTATATCGTTGCAATGTTTTAAATAGAACAGAGATCGAGCAGAGTAACGTCTTACAAACTCAACAGTCAAGAATAAAGTGACACCATTTAGTTTCTACCCTGCTATTTATACAACCATCGCAACCTCCCAGAACAATATTGTAGGAGTCATAATAGCTACTTTTATAAAATATAGCCTTTAATCAATTGACTTTATATAATAATAATAATTAATATTATAAGGTACGCTATATATTCATATGTATGATGTGGTGCTGACTGTAAACTGTAACACACTTGTTCTTTCTTTTTCAGATTTGAATCTCAATTTACCGAGTTGGATTTCTTGATGAAACGATTCAGTGTCTGTGATACCCCTAGAATGATCAATAATCCACGAGGTGTGACAACACAAAAAAAGGAGGAAATAATAAAAAAAACTAGTGCCTCTGATGCCTGAATCAAGACGAAGTTTCTGGTATAATCTACCCGTCAATGATAGCTCATTGGATCTTTCATCTACTCAACAACGCACTTCCGAGGAATAATATTTCGTGATACCGTATTTTGTACTTTTCTTTTTATTAAAATTACTATGTAAATTGAGTTGTTAACTTATTTTTAGGGTTCCGTACGTCTGAATACAAAAACGGAACCCTTATAGGATCACTCGTGTGTCTGTCCGTCCGTCGCTTACAGTCAATTATTTCCGAATCTATTAGACCGATTAAGTTGAAATTTGGTACACATATCAATTCCTGTGACCCAAACACAGAGGTGTGACGTGAGCAGATGAAATCTGTATATGGGGGGGTCATTTTTGGGTGGGAAGGGGAAAATAAAAAAAAAAAATTCTGTAAACTGCATCGTGTGGCATATCAAATGAAAGGTCTTGTTGAGAAGATCTTAAATGTATTTTTTTGTAATTTTAAAATAAATAGTTTCCAAGTTATTCAAGAAAATAGACGAAAATTGACAATTCCCCCCCCTTATCTCCGAAACTACTGAACCTAAAATTTTGAAAAAAATACAGAAATTAGTTTTCTCCTTATAGATTATAGGAAAACCTATAAGAAGTCCATGATATTAAAATAACATGGTAAATCGCTCAATATTGTGCGTACCAACTTTTTGTCAGATTTAAAAAAACATGATAGGTAACATCGTACGGAACGCTCTTCACGCGAGTTCAACTCGCACTTGTCGGCTTTTTTTTCATTTACATTTACTATGTTTAAAAAGGATTTCGAGGTATTGGCAGACAGCTGATAACCATAATACTACCTAGCAAGTACTCGTACTAGGTTTTGGTTCTGGTTTTTATGAGGTTCACATGAACAAATTCCATTTTAGTGTTAGTAAGGGGCACAAAACTTGCTATTTATAAGTATATACGTTTTTGTATTCCATAAAGTATAGTTTAGTTACTAATCTATAACATAAACATCAGAAGTTATTTAAATCTTTAAGCGCCTCAGCAGGGTAAATGAGAATATGTTTTTTCGCTCTCCTGTAAAATTTAGTCCGCTGCACATACTAGGTTCTTCAATGGACCAGCCGACCAGTGGGAAGAAATAATACAAAACGGTAAATAAAAAAAAATCAAATTCGGTAAAGTACTGATATATTATTTAATTTGTACCAAATTAAAATCAGTTTTACTACTTTTTTAGACACAAACCGGAATATGTACTGTCACCTACTATTCATAATCGAGACATCTGCGAGTACAAAAAGGCAGTATTTTAATATTACGTAGGCCATATGCATGTTAATTTTTTAACCGAGTTTAACCGAAAAAGAACGAAAATTTTGAAGCTTTTCCTCGACAAAGTCTGGTACCAGACGGTATAGATTCGTCGAGGATAGGGGAACCTAGAAGGCGAAGCGAGCTATTGTTTAGAATTTTTATGTTTGGTGCACAAGTATTTTCATTTTGAAAATTTCGTTTCTGGAATGGCATGTTTCTTTTACATGGAGTTCACATTTTGAAAAATTTAGATCTATGCCAATGGTTTTAAATTGGGATATTAAAGATTTCAGATCATTAAAAACGGTTTTCGGGTCGCCTCCTAAGGTTTCGTCGTCTAAGTACCATACATACATACATACCGGAGGTGATCAGGACGATGTACGTGGCGGTGGTGGAGCCAATCGTATTATACGCAGTGAGTGCGTGGGCGCCAGCAGTAAGGAAGTTGGGGGTGAGGAAGAGGCTGAACGCAGTCCAGAGGGGTTTCGCTCAGAAAATCACCAAAGCATACCGAACCGTTTCGTTGAACTCGGCGCTAGTGCTTGCAGGACTGCTTCCTCTAGACCTTAGGGTCCAAGAAGCAGCCAAACTTTACGAGGTAAAGAGAGGCAAAGCCCTGCAGTCACTGGCAGACCGAGACATCGAACGGAGAGCCGAATTCAGCAGCGCGCCCCACCCCGCTGAATGCGTGAGAGTGGAGTACCAATGCCTGGAAGACCAGGCTCAGGTACAGGCGCTAGAAACTAGCACCTTTAGAATATTCACAGATGGCAGCAGGATTCAGGAAAAGGTCGGGGCATCGCTATCGTGCTGGTATAGCGGTGTCGAGACCAAATCCATGAAGTTCCTGCTGTCGCCGTATTGCACCGTCTTCCAGGCGGAGGTATATGCGCTGCTGAGGGCCACGGAGCTGGTGCTGAGCGGCGTCCACAAGGACTGCGGTATATTCAGTGACTCGAGGTCGGCCCTAGACCTCTTGAAAAACCAGAATTCGTTTCATCCACTCATAGTGCAAATCCGCACAAACCTAACAGCATGTGCTAAACAAGGGAAAACTGTGGCATGGTACTGGGTAAGGGCTCATGTGGGCATAGAGGGCAACGAGAGAGCCGACGACCTAGCAAAAGAGGCGGCTCTCCGAAGCAAGAGACGGCCCGACTATGAGCTCTGCCCGGATTCCTTTGCAAAACGGGACATAAGAGGAGGCACTGTGAGGGAATGGAACGAGAGATATCAAGGGGAGTCGACCGCCTCAGTCACCCGACTCTTCCTTTCGGACGCGGTGGACGCCTACCGCGTTCTAAGAAAAATAGACCTGAGTCCGCTTCTGGTACAAGTGATGACGGGGCACGGTGGGTTCTCCCAGTATTTGGCAAGGTTCAAGTGCAAGGAGGACCCATCGTGCATCTGCGAACCGGGGACGGTTGAAGACGTGCCACACATATTGGTGGAGTGTCCCTGTTTGGGCGTCGCGAGATTCAATGCAGAATCTGAAATGGGAGCGGAAATATCTTTGAGCAATATTCACCGCCTCATCAGCGACGGTGAAACCAGGAACACATTCATCAAATATTGCATTAAAATAGCCGGTAAAGTAAGAAACAGGAATAAAAACTAAGTTATACCGCTTTATATAATAGTAATTATATAAAAAACGGTAAACGCAAAATAGTAGGCAACAATGAGGACCAGCAACCGGAACTAAGAAATAGACTTTAAGAATATAGAACTGTAAATAGACAATAACTAGTTAGTGAATGTTGTGTAAATATACATCCCGACCTGTATTAAACCATAAATGTAAAAACTACAAAAAAAAAAGGTACTAGAATAAGAGTTGAATTGTGTATAGAGGTAAATAAAGAATAAACTGCTCCACCTGCAACCCTATCCCATTAAAAGAATAGATCTGAATAGCATAGACACAGATTAAGTGGCCATCCCAGCCACTAGTTCACACTGATAGGGTACACTTCAAGTTAGGTACATGATGAGCTTTGAAATTATTGTAGAGTATTAGGATAGCTTAAAGTAAAATGTTAGATCGCTTCACGATCATATCACAATAATAAAATAGGAATACCAATAGATATAAGTACACAAATCCCTGCGCGCTTTTGGCAGGGATGGAGCAGAAACAAAAAAAAAGAGTACCATACATTATATTTTGATTCCAAATTCTGAACGATGGGATGAATCGCGAGACTGAAAATAGCCGGCCCGAGGGGATCCCCCTGTTGACACCCTGTTTCAGAGGAGAGGATGTGACTTCAATATATTAATTTGGAATTTTGGCTGACGTGTTACTTGAATCAACATCTGATGCTGCTGTGCTGATGATGAAGCTACAGAACTCCTTACCGGTTAGGAGTTGGGAGACAGTACTACAATTGGACCGATTTATGCAAAAATGATCCAACCCACAATCTCGACAATTTCGAGTTTTTGTGACTTATGTACTCTAAATAAGGTATATTTTAACATATCAAAGACTCGGAACTCTATGTTAATAATTGACGAAAATCCGTATGGTCCAAACCACAACTGTCATAGCGAACATCATTTTTTCATAATGCATAAATGTTTCAAGCTATTAGAATCATTTTTGCTATAATGATTCAAACTACTTGGAACAATAATGCTTTTTATACAATATGGAAAATATTATAAAAATCATTCTGCTTAAATGTTCCAATAACCTTGAATCATTTTAACTCAATTCCAAATAACATTCGACTACAGAAGTATACTGATTCAGACCACATGACTATTCTATTTAATTAAAGAAAAACGAAAAATTCAATTCTTAAAAAACGATTCACGGTTAAATATAAAATTATCATTAATATCTCGGCTAAAAAGTAAACAAAATATTATTTTTATACCGAAAACTTTAATGAAATACGTATATAACTATTTAAACCTTCTATCTTTTATTGCATTTTTTTGTACCTGCAATAAAATTGTATGTTTTGCATGAAATTTATTCTATTTTTTTAGAATAATGTGGTCATGTAGACAAACTTATTGAAGATCATTTTTGCATATTTCTAAACCAACCATTTCAAATGCGCTAAAGTTTTGCAAAAAAGATTCAAGTGAGGTGGATCGTTTTTATAAAACTTTAAGCGCAGTGAAAACGATCCACCTCACTTGAATCTTTTTTGCAAATAATGCTGCTGCGTGTTTTCTTCATTTAAATTTTAACACAAAATGAACTTCAGAGCTTGAAACGTTTTTGCAATTTTGAAATGAAAACTATATTATACTTTAATTGAATAAACAAAAAGGATCCACTTCGCAATTTATGGCAAATTTGTTTATTAAGTAATTGTTGAGTAAATACTATTGTGTCATTAAATATTTTTCAAAACAAAAAACTGCACTCATTGCAAACATTATTACTTTATTCGGTTGTGGGTAGGTACTTTAAATAAACTTACCTACTCGCGCCGCTGCAAACGCGTAATATGTGCGGCTGCAGCGGGCGGAGTGGGGAGCGGGCGTCGTCATTTCGTACTGATCTCGTCTATTGAAACGTTGTGTGAAATTTATTGCTGCGTAGTAAAAATAAAGAAAAGTGCATGAGTAACATCTCATTGTAATTGAATTTGTTAAATTGTGTTTTGTAAAGTTGGTGATTCGAGTTTTTATCAAAAGTTTAGTCTTAAACCTAGAAATGAATAGAAAAGATTCAATATTAAAAAGTGTACGTAAAAGAACAGATGCAGGGCAAAAAGATGATGGTAAGTAATTTTATTATTGTAGATAGCTACTGGTAATAATTATTAATATGTCTCGTAGATATTTTACGATCGCGTTGTGTTTATGTACCTACTCATATTCTTTTAAATTGTTTTCATTGCAGCAACTTCTGTGGTTTATGTATTTTATAATCATATTTTGTTACAATAATTACTATTACGTGCAGGTGACATTATCTACTTAATCTACGGATGAACTTTTAGGTATATTTAGCCGCTAAATAACCTTTATGCCCGGCTTGCTACCTATACATTTTACTCAGAATAAGTTGGTAGGTACCTAGAAACACAGCTATAGGTGAGCTCCAAATTATTTGGAACTAACCTACCTACTATCTAACTACAGCCGACCGTACGTACCTACTTACTTATTATTTACCTATTTGCATTTTTTTTTGTTTTGCCGTAGAAGGTGGCGGTTCGCTTCTTAATTATTCACATCTCTCAAAGAAATGTAAGAGGAGTGATAACATTATAAGGATGGTTCAGAAAGACTATTGCAATAAAAACTCTCGTCAAACCGCTCAAAGTAAGCTAGGTAAGAACACATAATACTAGGTATCTACTTATTTCCACATTGTTTTTAAAGTGTTTTTTAGAAAAAAAAACAGCTGTTTTATACAAAATGTTTATACCTACTTAACCAAAATGTGTGAAACAGCTGATTTGCTTTTTCGCGCTTTGTTTGAGACCCTATATTGAACGTGGCCCGACGTAATTTTAAATAGGTGGAACGTAAAGAGTTAAAGTACTTATCAGGGATACAAAAATATACACGACGGCTCCATATTGTTTCAGATGACGAAAATCAACAATCTTGTACGTCATCGCCAATCAGAGAAATGTCTCCAGAAACGGAAAAAATTTTCAACATTTTGACAAATGAGATGCTTGAAGAACCTTGTGAAGACTCTTTTGTTGAACGGTGCTCTGAAAATCCACTTCAGGGGATTGTTAGTATTAAAGATAGTTCACATTTTAATGAAAGGCAAACATATGTAGAAGCAAGCGACAGTAATGATGAGGAAACGGTATGCCCTTTTAAGCCAAAAGATGTCATAAACTCTATGTCGGGGTCAGAATGCACAGTAGTTCAGCGCATTGACAATACTCAAAGTCGACAAGAAACATATATCGAGGCAAGTGATGACGAGGAATTAGCCTCTTGTTTACAGCGAGATTGCACGAATGAAGTACGTAACTTGAAAGATCGGGAAAGATCTTTTATTTTAGAGAATGCTATTGAAGAAACCGAAGTTAACAAATCGCCAATCAATGTTAGCCAAATGGCTTCTGGTGAAGTTTTCCAAAAACGAATATCTGAAGGTAAGGTACTATTTAATACCAGGACAGTAAAATGTTCGTTAGACTAAAGTTCAAAATACAATAATCAACATCTTAATTTTATTGCAATTAATCTTTCAGATAATGATGATGTCAGTAGTCCAACGCTACTATCCAATTTGTCAATTCCTCCGCCGTCATATTCACCTCTGACTCCACATATAACAAAGAGTGTTCCTAATGATGCGCACATTGCATTTGACCAAATAGTTGAAGAACCAACATCACCGAGATTAGAAGGTACTATTATTTACATTAAAATTCCTAAATGATGACTGTTTTATGTATGTATGTATGTATGTAAAATTATTATTATAAAAACAAAAAACCCGACTGCTTAAAAATAATGAACTGAAAAGGGAAAAACAAGTCTCACAATGTATATTCAAATTAGTTAAACTAAATACTTTAAGGCGCTGCAGGCGGGGACAAACAATACTTTGTTACCTACTGGCACAGAAGGATCTAGCAAAACTACGTTTAAAGCAATCCCGATTAATATCATATTATTGTTAAGAAAATTAAATTGGATTGTCAGAACCACTTATTTTTCATGTTTCAGATAATGATGGCGTTACTAGTCCAACGCTACTTTCCAATTTGTCAATTCCTCCGCCGTCATATTCACCTCTGACTCCTTATATAATGAAGAGTGTTCCTAATGATACGCACATTGCATTAGACCAAATAGTTGAAGAACCAACATCACTAAGATTAGAAGATAATGATAACCTAACATATAACAGTGACGATAGCGTAAGAGATCCAGATTTTATAGCACAAGATACCACAGATTCAGAAAGTGACACTGATTGTGATGAAGTAAGAATCAAAACCACACAGGCATTAATCCATTCTCCGAGTACGGCAACTGAAAAAAGAAAATCAACGGAGAGACTTAATGTTGAAGATGTTATGGAAGAAATAGAACGTGAAACAGAAAATAACACCGAAGGAAGTGAAGAAGCGGAAAAACAAATTAATTACCGACAAGAAATTGCTAACGATATCGTATGCAGTTTAGAGAATGCACCAGAAAACGAAAATGAAGGTCGTAAAAAAAGAGGAAGGAAACTCAAACAAAAATACAGTCGTCAGGAAATTAAAGAAAGGAAATACAAAAATTTACCTTACCAAACTAAAAAGAAGGAAGTATCATCTAAAAAATTCATAGATTTTAAATGTTCATGCAAAAAAGATTGTGCTAATTTAGTTTCAAAAGAAGATAGGGAACGAGAATTTCATAGATTCGTACATCTTGAATCGTACGCAGCTCAAGTTTTGTACATAACATCTAACATTACAGAAAGCAAAAAGAAACGAAGTTACGTTACATTATGCTCCCCGTCGAAGAGGAAACCACGTATACACTTGGCAATATACCTGTTTGTCGAGACATGTTTTGTAGAACTCTGCAAATAACACCTCAAAAAGTTACTGTCAGTCTTCGAAAAAAACGCAATGACAGAGAAATAAAAGATAAAAGAGGAGAAACAGCAGGCGGATGGAATAAAACGCCACAAAGACATATTGAGCTTATTATCGATGTTATCAAAAGGTTGCCAAAATACGAGTCACATTATCGTAGAGAAAAGAACAGCGATGCTTTATATCTGCAGCCAGGAATGACGGTACCAAAAATCTACGAATTGTTCAAAATAGAATTCGAAAAAGAATTTGGAAAAGATGAAAAATGTCCATCCTTCAATGTTGTTAGACATATTTTTGTACAAAAATTCAATTTGAGGTGCAAGAGCCTTAAGAAAGACACGTGTAACAAATGTGATCTTTATGAAATGACATTGAAAAATTCTACTACCTCAGCTGAAAGAGCAAATGCCCAAAGAGAAAAAGAAGAACACCAAAAAATTGCCGAAGATTTAAGGAAGAAGCTGAAGGAAGATTTTGAACAGGCTAAAACTTGTGAAGAAACTGAATGTCTGACTTACGATTTGGAGAAAACCTTGCCTTTACCTAGAATACCGACCAATATAGTTTTCTACAAAAGGCAGTTATGGGTATACAACTGCGGTATACACTCGGCTTCCAACGGTGTTGGGAATTGTTTTGTTTGGGCTGAAGGCGAGGCAGGCAGAGGGGCCCAAGAAGTGGGTTCATGTTTGAGGAAATATATTAAGTGCGTGCTACCTCCTACAGTAAAAAAATTGATTTTGTGGAGTGACTGTTGCGGAGGGCAAAACAGGAATATCAAAATCGTTTTGATTTTAAAGGCTTTATTAAATAGACACCCCACTCTCGAGACAATCAGCTTCCGTTACCTAGAATCAGGACACACTTTCCTACCAAATGACAACGACTTCGCTAAAATTGAGACTCGACTCAAGCAATATGAAAGGATATACTCCGTGGATGATTATATTGCCATTATGAAACAATGCAAAAACAAAAATCCTTTACAGGTCCATAAAATGGAAAGTTGTGATTTTGTTGGATCTCAAATTCTAGAAAAGAAAATAGTTAATAGAAAAATATTTAATGATAAGAGCAAAGTAAACTGGCTCAAAACAAAAGAAATTTTAATCACAAAAAAGACTCAACATTCTTTGTTCATGAGAACTTCCTTTAATGAGGACTACAAAGAACTGAATATTAAAAAGAAATTAAAAGGTGTTGATTTGGGTGTCATAGAAGAAGATTTGCAAGAATTATGGCCTTCAGGAAAACTGATTAACAAAAAGAAGTTAAACGATTTGAAATCGTTATTCCATCTCATACCAAATGATTGCATTGGTTATTATAAAAAACTGAAGGGAGACGATGCAATAATAGACGATATAGATGGTTATTGTGATGAACCCGACTTTGATTTGGATGAGGAGTAGGGTAACATTTGAGTTTTTTTTAATAAAATAAAAATAATAAACATTTTTAAGCTTTTATTTTTGTCATAGTTTGGAACATTTTTGCATTTTTCTTTCCGCAGCCTACACAGCTAATTCCATACAAAATGTATTATGTAATAATGATCCACGCGCAAGTTTTCTTGAATATCTACGAAACTATTAAAATTTATTTACTAAATACATGCATGTAAATTAGTTTAGAACACTTAGAATAACATAAAATTAAAAACATAACATTTAGAACTACAAAGCCAGAGAAATACCGAAATAAACTTTAAACTCTATTATCTCGAAATGAGGTTAGTGTGGACTGAATCATTTTTGCTTAAATCGGTCCATTTACACTTATTGGGAGTTACAGAAACGTTATACAAGTGAGAAGATTTATGAGACGTAACGTAATAGAAATGATGGCGGCTTAATTTCATATCAACCTACACAAACAGTGGCAAGTTACGGCCACTGCATGCACGCAATTGCCTGGCCTGGCCGCAATTGCGCTGCGGCCAGGCCAGTTTCCAGTGCGCAGCCGTAGCGGCTGCACGTACGCGGTAGATCGTGCGGCACGGTGCTCGCCAAGAGCTTTTTATGTTTAAACAGTAGACTACAACTTGTGTATTTCTATGTTTATGTCAGTGAATCCTCAATAAAGGACCTCAGTAAAGAAGCAGTGTTCAATTATCATTATAATTTACGCAGACACGCTATAACTGGCGTCCCAACGTATCGGCCGAATGAAAAACTTTTTTGCGTGTTTAAACCAAGTTTAAACAGACATAATATATTTTAAAAAATCGTGGATTTTTTAGATCTTTCTAAAGCAAAAGAGACTGCCGAGAAAGAAAATTGGCCTTTCAATCTCCCTGAATATGATCGGGAAGCCGTAGACGATAATGCAGGCCCATTAGTAGAAGAATTAAATACTGTAGAATTAGAAGGAGATGAAGAATGTGCCAATCTAAAAGGTTCAGGTAGTAATGCTTATTCAAGACTGAGAAGGAACAGTGTTCCAAACCTCGTAAAAAGATTCTCTAAAGAATAGCGATAGTGGTCAATGGACCACTTCCTTGCTGTACCAACAAAGTGACCAGAAAATGCTCAGACAAAGAAACAGCTAAATTTTTATGACAGATTGCTGTGTAAGCAGAAAAAAAAAATCTTTACCGAACCGAATATTCGGCCGAATTATTCGGTTTACCATTTGATTGTTTTGCCGCGCAAACAAGTTCTAACGTGTCGTTGCTGGCTAAATGGTGAGCGTGTCGTACCTCACCGCCCACCACCCGCGCACACCGCGATGTCTGTTAGGATGGGTATTCTTTCCAAAAATATATCGATTTTTAAATTGATTCGAATCGTGACCTGATGAATCTATCTACAAAAAACTCGAGGTCTAAAAGATCGATTTCCAAATAATTTCCATATAAATAAAATAAACCATATTACGCCGACCGACCCCATAAGTAATAGGATAAGGGCAGGATGATGATGATTTTTCATCATACATTTCATCATAAGCACTTTCACCACTTAGTCTTCACAAAATGGGGCAATTTTCTACCGACTGGCCACCTTGCATTTTGGATGTACCATAATTTATGTCCCTGTCACCGGCCACGCTCGCTATCGTTATGTACCATATCGATTTGAATTGCGATTAATCGATCTCTGATCGCCATCCCTACTGTCTGTCACTTTGCTTCAAACATTGCACGATTACGTTGTAAATAAAAACAAAAACGGTTTTTATTGCAAAAACGTTGCTAGAAAAAACTTTATTGTGTTTGCAATATGAGTTGCCGTAAAAGATCGCGTGCTTGGGCCTTTTTTGACGAAATTGGAGATGACAAAACAAAAGTTAAATGCACTTTGTGTACTTGTGTTATTTCTCGCGGTGGAATAGGGCGCAATGCTTCGACGAGTGGTATGACAAATCATTTAAAGCTGAAACATAAAGAATAACTGTCAAAAATCACGTCTATTTCTGTAAGTACTCGTACTTCTGAACATAGCTCGGCCGTTTTACCTACAACTTCGAGTGTAATATCGAATGTAGACCGATCTCATCCACAAATTCCACAAGGTACACAACAAACTCTAGAGGAGGTTTTTATTACAAATTGGAACATTACAGATTATCGAGCTAAGGAAATTCATAACGCCATCGCTGAAATGATCGCTACTGACAATCTGCCTATTTCAATTTTGGAAAACGAAGGCTTTAACAGATTAATGCATTTATTGAAGCCTAAATATAAGTTGCCTGGAAGAAAGTATATGAGTGAAGTGGTGATTCCGTCAATTTATGACGGGGTAAAAAAAATCATCAAAGATGAAATCTCAAAAGCCACGGCTATTTCGATTACATCTGATATGTGGACTTGCTTGAACAACATGCTTAGCTTTTTAAGTTTCACTGCACACTGGTTTGACGAGCAGTTTGTTTTACAACATAGAGTTCTGCAAATGAAACATTTTACTGGGTCTCACTCAGGTGATCACATACGTTCTGTATTAGAAGAGTTAGCTTTATCTTGGGATATAGCTCCGCTTGTCCACGTGATTATGCGAGATAATGGTCCCAATATGGTTAACACGTTAAACGCCGATAGAAAAAAAATAAAAATCTTAAAAATACTTTTGGTCGTAATTTGTTTATTATGTTACGATACGTATAGAAAATAAGTTTTATTCAATTCTGTACATGGGTTACATAGTTACAGTCAAATACATAGCTGAGGTCACCGGTGCACCCCATGGCGCACAAATACAGAAAATATATTTTCCGGTACCCGGCGCCGCGCCGGCCACCCCGCCGGCCACCCGCTACACCAGTAGTGCGCTCGCGCTTACGGTGATAGAACGTGTGTTACTAGATCAATTACGTTCCTACTATCTTAGCTGTCATCATTTTCTTATTGAATAGTTAATGTGCGAGCCTTTAGATATGGATTTAGCTATGGAGGACTTCGAATTTACGCAGGATGAATGGAAGCAAATCAACGCGTTAGAAATTTCTTTTTCGATCGCTTCTATAAACAATGACGCTCTCGTAGAATCGGATAGTGAACCCATGCAATTACCGAAAAAGAAAAGACGTTTGGTTATCGCAAGTGATAGTGATAGTGACAGTGAGTCGGCTGAAAATTTTGTTGCCGCCAATATATCGCAAAATGACCGTATTTCCTCAAAATGGTCGAGGCCAAAAAGACGACAGCCATCAGTGATTCCTTTCACCGAGTTCGAGGGTATGAAACCTCCATATTCTAATTTGCTGAAAGAAGCTGGCCCTGACCAGTATTATGATCTATTGGTGCCTGAAGAAATTCTTGAAATGATTGCTGAGCAGACAAATTTGTTCGCAAGTCAAAACATCACAGCCAGGCAAACAAAGCCTGGATCAAGGTCTCATTCATGGAAGCCAACAAACAAGACAGAAATAAAACAGTTTCTTGGGCTGGTCTTGTTTATGGGCGTAGTAAAGCTGCCGAAATTAGCTTATTATTGGAGCAAAGACAAGATACTTGGACAAACTTTTCCAGCCACCGTTATGAGTAGGAACCGCTTCGAGTTACTACTGCAATACCTACACTTTAGCGACAATTAATCTGTCGACAGAAACGATCGTATTGCCAAAATAAGACCTTTAATCGATGCTCTCAATGCTACTTTCCAGAAATATTATTCGCCTAAAGAAGATGTTTGTGTGGATGAAAACCAAGTACCTTTCAGAGGTCGAATAATATTCAGGCAATACAATAAAAGTAAGCGACACAAGTATGGCATGAAGCTATTTAAGTTATGTACTGTTCCCGGATATACTTGCAAACTTAATTTGTATAGTGGGAAAAACATTGACGCAATAAATACTACGCCAACAAATGTGGTGATGGCACTATGTGAAAATATATTTGACAAAGGACACACGCTAGCAAATGATAATTGGTACACTAGCTTGCAACTGGCTTATCGGTTATTGGAGAAGCAAACCCATTTAATTGGCACATTGCGAAAAAACAGAAGAGGATTGCCTAAGGCTGTTGTTGATTCGAAACTGCAAAAAGGTGAAACAATGGCTATGGAGAATGAAGATGGAGTAACAGTGCTTAAATGGAAAGATAAGAGGGACGTGCTTATGCTGTCGACAAAGCATTCCGACAAAATTGCTGTGGTGGTGAAAAAAGGCAAACAGATTCGTAAACCAAAAGTTATTTTGGATTATAATAAATCGAAAGGGTCTGTAGACATGAGTGACCAGATGGGTGCCTATTCTTCGCCATTGCGGAAAACCGTAAAATGGTATAGAAAATTGGCAATAGAACTACTTCTAAATACGGCAGTTGTAAATGCTTGGGTCATGTACAATGAAAATAAGCAGAGCAAATCTTCAATTGTCGACTTTAGGAGGGCTCTCATAAATTATTTGACTCGGCCAGCAGATTCCCAAGAAATAATTATCAATGAAAGACCTAAAAGACTCAAGCATGTTCTAAAATTAAAGGAAGGAAAAGTAAGAGACACGCGTCGTTTTTGCGTGCAATGTTATAAAGATTCAGTACAGGAATTTGGTCGTAAAGTAGCTAAGAATAAAGCTAAGAAAGTGAGTACGTACTGTGTGCAATGTAAGGGGGAGCCTCACTATTGTCTAAAATGTTTCAATTATGTCCATCGCTAATATGTTGATGCTATAAAAGGTTTCTTATCTCATCTTTTACAGCATGTTTTGTCAAATATTATGGCTAATTATTTATATTTCTAATGGTTGTTTGTAATTATGCTTACTAATAAGAACTTTATTTTATTTTTCAGTAAAACTGATTTTTATGTTTGTATTTCATTAAAAAATAGACTGCTAATTTTCGTTTAAATAATAAAGACTAATTAGTCTTATATATCCTGAATTTTTATTTTGGTTACTTTTTTCGCTATCTTTCATTTTTTCAATTCCTTACAAGGTATGTTTGTCCCACTGCGCAGTATAGTTCTACAGCGCCGTGCCGGTCACGGAGTACGAATAAAGTAACAGTCAGTATGGCCGGCGGCGAGAAAAAGTAGTTTGAATATGACTATACGTTGAGGTCACCGGTGACCCCCATTGCGCTATGATAGATGAAGGGTGAGGTCACCGGTGACCCCCATGGCGTTTAGCGTGTTAACACGTTAAACGCCATCACGGAAAAGTGTGTTTTTAGTTAAAAAAAAAATTCTTGAAATGGATGTATTTTATCAAGTTATGTACGTATACTGTTTATTATAAGAATCTGCCGTAGGGTTCCGTAAATAAAATAAAAAAACCTCTTGAGGTCACTGGTGCCCCCCGTGGCGCTTTAATGTAATAAAATCATTTTTCGTTACGAGGACGCCAGGCCGGTCACCGCGCCGCCCACCCGCCCCCTCAGTACTGCGCTAGCGCTCATGGAGCGAGTACGTATGTGCACTGTTGATGGTATAATAATTCGCGTCAAGTACGTAATTAGTGTGATATTGTGTGTAGTGAATATTTATATTATAAACATTACAATAAATACTTGAAAATGGAAATGTTTGACAGTACAAATTTCGAAGAAATACAGGTGGACATGGAAGATTTTGAATTTACTCAGGAAGATTTGCGGGCAATAACATTACTTGAGACTAGCATTGTTCAGCAGGATGAACAAGATAGTCAGTTAGATCTACAGTCATCAGATTCAAACGAAGAACAGTTGCACATTCCAAAAAAACGAAGACGATTAATCATCCGAAGCGACAGTGAGAGTGAGTCTGATTCGATTAGAAATTACGTGACAAGCAATATTACCGCCTCAGACCGTGTGTCAAAGAAATGGTCACGCCCTAGGCGTCAACAACCGTCTATTATACCTTTTACGGAAACTTCAGGTATGAATAAAGAAATTTCTACTATGTTAAAAGACGCAGACCCGGGAGCTTTTTATAGTCTTTTAGTGCCTGATGAAGTTTTCGATATGATTGTAGAACAGACCAACTTGTTTGCCTTACAATCTTGCGCATCCAGAAATGTAAAACCATCATCAAGATCTCATGCTTGGAAACCAACTGACAGACATGAAATTAAACGTTTCTTTGGACTTATTTTATATATGGGTCTTGTAAGACTTCCAAAGCTAAATTATTACTGGAGCAAAGATAAAATATTGGGGCAAACATTCCCATCTACCATCATGAGCCGAAATAGATTCGAAATTATTCTACAGTACCTACATTTTAGTAATAACGAAACAGCAAATAAATCTGATCGAATCTTTAAGATAAGGCCGATTATAGATATGGTCAATATAACATTCCAAAAATATTATTCGCCAAAAGAAGACATTTGTGTAGACGAAAGTCAGGTTCCGTTCAGAGGACGTATTGTTTTTAGACAATACAATAAAAGTAAACGTCATAAATATGGTTTAAAGTTATTTAAACTGTGCACTATCCCGGGGTACACCTGCAAATTTTCATTGTATAGCGGTAAAAATATCGACACAGTAAACACCACGCCTACTAAAGTGGTAATGTCTCTTTGTAGCCAAATATTAAACAAAGGGCACACTTTGGCAACTGATAATTGGTATACAAGCTTAGAGTTGGCATACAATTTACTGGAACATCAAACGCACTTGATTGGGACTATTAGGAAAAATCGAACAGGTTTACCTAAGAGTGTAGTAGAAGCCAAACTCCAAAAAGGAGACTTCATGGCTATGGAAAACGAGGACGGTATTACAATATTGAAATGGAAAGATAAGCGGGATGTTATGATGCTATCTACTAAACATTCCGATAGAATGTCAACAATCACTAAAAAGGGAAAACAAGTTACCAAACCGAAAATGATTTTAGATTATAACAAGTCAAAAGGATCTGTCGATATGAGCGACCAGATGTCGTCGTATTCGTCACCCTTGCGCAAAACTGTAAAATGGTACCGGAAACTTGGTATTGAGATTTTGTTGAATACTGCCATAGTTAATGCATGGGTTATGTTTACCGAAACTAGAAACACAAAAATGTCCATCGTAGAGTTTCGAAAGTCTCTAGTAGAGTATCTAACATGTTCGTCAGATTCTCAACAAAATGAATCAGAAACGGTATCAAGACCCAAACGATTAAAGCACGAGTTGCAAACAAAATCTGGGAAAGTTAGAAATACCAGACGATTTTGTGTACAGTGTTACAAAGATATGGTAAAGCAATTTGGACGAAAACAGGCGAAAAATAAAGCTAAAAAGGTCAATACTTTTTGTGCTCAATGTAATGGAGAACCACATATCTGTTTAACTTGTTTTAATAAAGTTCATCGTTATGTGTAGTTGATATTTTTAGTTAAGTTGATATTTTTGTTTTAGTGGTTATTTTCGTATCATTTCCTGATATTTTGTATGTCTAAAATATGACTTTTTTTTTCAAAAACAATTTCTTATGTTTGTTTTATATTTTTTCATAACGTGCATTATAATAATTTTAAGTTTTAATGTGATTAAAAACATTCATCATGAAATTAAGTTGTTTTCTTACTTTTTCTACATATCCTGAGGAGTTTGTCCATATTTCCTAAAATTTTCTAAGTAGCTGTATCCCCTTGAAAAGGATTACTCTAGAGCGCCACGCCGGCCACTCGCATACACGAAATAAGCGATACCCGTGACCGGCGGCCCTAAAATACATTTAGAATATGCCTTTCGCTTGAGGTCACCGATGACCCCCATGGCGTTTAACGTGTTAAAGCTGTTAATGAAAGTACATTTGTAGGCAAGGGATGTTTTATAGACACATTGGAATTGAAAATTAAAGCTTCATTACAAGTTGAAAACGTAAGTAATGCTTTAACCTCGGCTAGAAGAATAGTGACACACTTCAATCACTCCAGCGCAGCGCAAGAAAAACTGAAACTTAAATATAGCGGAACTTAATATTGTACAAGACGTGACAACGAGATGGAACAGCACCTATTATATGTTAGAAAGAATTGTTGAACAAAAACGTGTAATTTCACTTTATATTTCGGACAATCTGGCTCAGTAAACATTAGAAATTGTACTGAGAGACAGTGGCTGATTCTCAAAGAATGTTTAATTCTATTGAAACCTTTTAAAGAAATTACTAAACTTACCAGTTCCACATTTTCGTCGATTTCTGAAGTGATTCATCATTGCAACACTCTGACAAAATATTTGACAAAACCCGAAATTTCAGAAATGTGTCAAAATATCCCTGAAATGATACAGAAGCTACAGGAAGAAGTTCAGAGTCGTTTTCGAAATTTGGAAGAAGATAAATACTAGTGCCTATCTACATTGTTAGATCCTTGATTTAGAATGAGATTCTTTACTCCTGCAAATTGCGAACATGTAAGAAGAAGGCTTTTTCTAGAAGCCATTCAAAGGAGCGACCCTGACGCTGAAAGCTCAAGCGAAGATGAAACTGTAATAAACAGGGGAAGACCTCTACAAAATGTAACAAACTTTTTAGACGAATCTCATGAGGCATTTTGGAGCTGTTATGAAGAATTTGCCTCGACGAAGCCTGTCATTTCGGAAGATCTTAAAAGCCCAATTGCTGTGGAATTAGACAGCTATACAGCTGAAAGTCTTTTACCTAGAACCCAAAGCCCTTTTGATTGGTGGTCAAAGCATAAGTCTAAATATGCACATTTAGCTATCTTAGCTAGAGTATTTTTAAGTGCGCCTGGCAGTAGCGTTTATAGTGAAAGATTGTTTTCGGAGGCTGGCAACCTTTATGAAGAGAAACGCAACAGACTCCTGCCGGAGAAGGCCGAGAGCTTTGTGTTTCTGCACCATAATTTACCTTTAATTAATTATAAATATTAGAATATTATGTATGTTTCTTTGTGCTTATCGTTTATTTCTGATCTCTATTATATTAAAAATTAAATAATTTAAAAGAGAGACTACAATTAAAAAAAAATATTAATGTCTCTGTATACCTCTATTATAATGTCACTTTGCCACTTAAGTGTATTCATAAAAAAATTTAATGTTGATTTAAAGTTTAAAAATAAATGTTGACTATACTAAGTTAGTATTTAATTATTCAATATTACTAACTTAACTATAGGTTAAGAAGTAAATAATATGTTGATTTGAAGTGTCAAAATAAATGTTGATTTGAAGTTTATTTCTTTGTTTTATTACTTTAATTCAAAACTTGGGGGAGGCCTTTGTTCAGCAGTGGACTTCTTAAGGCGTCTTCTCACTTTGGAAATTTAAAAAAAACGTTTTTTTTTTTTTTAATTTTGAAAGTACATATCTTCAAAAATGTCATCTCGAAATTTCATAAAGATCGGACGAGTCTAACTACATTTTTTGGCGACCGTTAGGTGACTACCTGAGAGTACCCGGCGATCCCTTTCACGCCGCTCGGACGGTCCCTGTATATCTGACTCTATACAATTGAATAGCCGTGTTCTTTTGTTAATGTAGTACCCCTTGCTTAGGTATATTCTGTTTTCGGGTCTATACTCATGTAATAAGACCTTAACACGTGCATTTTTCAAAAGAAAATCACTCGGCAACGATGCTAAACTGTTATTTCATCAGTCTAATTTGAAACTTCGTAACGGCAACATCTCTGCGCTCAGGATTGTTATAATGGATAAAAAGACTTCGCAACAAAGTGCCACGTGGCGACGTCCAAGTTCGAAATCTAAAAAAAGAAAATTTCGTGGAGTGCTTCCACACCAGTCTGAAGCAGATACGAGTCATGCTAGTGCGAGTGCAGCAAAATTAAAAAAATCGGACGATACAAGTTTCGATGTACACATCGATCCAACGGCTGGATATAGTATTATTCAGTTTTTTCTTGTTTTTTCTACATTACAACAATATGTGAAGTGTAAAGTTTGTAACAAAGATGTTTCTTTTACAAAGTACGGTCAGCGAGGACTCGGTTTCAAAATTTGTGTGACTTGTGATTGCGGAGAAAAATATATTAACTCATGCCCATTAATCTCAACTGGGTACGAAATCAATCGTCGTTTAGTGTACGTTATGCGTTTGATTGGTGTTGGATTGAGTGGTATCAATACGTTTTGTGGGCTCATGGAACTGGGACATGGAATCAATTCCACCGTTTATTATCAAATACTCAATTCGATCGCCATCGCAGTGCAAAGTGTGTTCGATATAGTGACGAGCAAGTCTGTCAAAGAAGAAAAACTGTTGAACGCTCAACACGGAGAACCCGAAGACGTTTTAACCGTTTCAGGTGACGGTTCCTGGCAGAAAAGAGGATTTTCTTCTCTTATTGGAATCGTGTCATTAATATATAAACACAGTAAAAAAATTGCAGACGTCGTTGTGAAGTCGAGTCACTGCAAAAGCTGTGAATCGAAAAAAGGTATGAAAGACACGATCGAATATGCACAGTGGTATGAAAAGCACAAACTAGTTTGTAGTGCTAATCATTCAGGTAGTTCTGGAAAAATGGAGGTTGACGGTATATGTGAGATGTTTTTGCGATCACTCGAAAAATTTGCTGTGCACTACGGTTTTTACATCGGTGATGGTGACACTAAAACTTTTAAAATATTGTTCGATACAGCACCGTATGGTGAAGACTTTGTGGTTAAGAAGTTGGAGTGCGTATTACACGTTGCGAAAAGAATTTTCAAGCGTGCTAAGGACGCTAAGAAAATTCTTACACAAAAGAGAAAAGCTGCAAAGAAAGACGCTGAAAAACCTTCACCAAAGAAAAAAGCAGCCAAGAAAATTGTAGTAAAAAAAAAAAAAGTTGTTATAAAAAAAGTTCCTGTCGTAAAAACCCAAGATTTAACAATAAAATTGATGACAGAATTATCAACAAATTACTCATTGGCAATTCGAAGAAACCTGAATTCTGTCGAAGATATGCGCAGGGAGATCTGGGCAGGATACTATCATAAAATTTCAACCGACAGCAACCCACAGCATACGTATTGTTCAGACTCATGGTGCAAGTACAAGAAAGCAGTGAAAAACAATCAGATAGAAACTTTTAAACATCCTCCTGCTCTAGCTGATGATGTTCAAGAGGTTTTGAAACCGATCTATGAAGAACTGACGAAGGACGAGTTACTGGAACGATGCCTCGGAGGAAATACCCAAAATAACAACGAGTGTTTCAACAGCTGTGTCTGGGGAATGGCGCCGAAACACGTTTTTACGGGAAGAAAAACCGTGGAAATTGCTTGCCAAACAGCGGCATGCATTTATAACGAAGGGCTACAACCTGTTTTAAAAATTTTGGAGGTGATGGGTGTCAAACTAGGCCCTATCGCCGTTCAATACGCCGAGAAACGCGACAGTGATCGCGTACGCGTAGGGAACCGCCGCAGCTCTAACGCTTCAAAAGAGACTAGGTCGAGACGAAGGGAAGCTATTTTGGACGAACACACCTTCTACGAAGAATCGGAAGGTCCATTGTATGGAGCAGGCATCGCTGATTAACCCGAGGTAAGGTTTTTTCATGATTTTTCTGCAACCAAAACTTTAAACGCAGTTATCTCAAAACAAGGTTTTTCGGTGCTTTGTTGATGAAATTTCGGAAACTATCCGGCCGATTGTCATGAAATTTGAATGACATATGCTTCATAGTTATGGCTATAGCGCATATCATCAGATTTTTGAAATTTTGATTTTAAGAATTTTTTTTTTACAAAAAACTGCAAAAAAATCGTGGTTTTTTTTACTTTTTCGAAAAACGTGCGCCATTTTGTTATTTTCGCGAATATCAAAAATCTGATGATATGCGCTATAGCCACTGACATACTCAGTGGCGGATTTACAAATTTTCAAGGTATAGGCTGAATAGTTTTTGCCGCCCTTGCCTCAACAATTGTCATATCATACATTATTTTTACAATGCAACAATTTCGTTGAAATTGCACGTAAAATAATTTTTCGGTATATTTTTGAGCTAATCGAAGCTCAATCATGTAGGGGCGGGGTAATGTATGCTATTTACACAATAATGAACATGAATTGAAACGTCGGGAAAATCCTCAGAAACAAGTGTAAAGTTAGTCAAAATGAAAAATAATTGCAGAAACAACTTACATGGGCCCATGAAGAGATCGTATTCCGGCTAAAGTTTTACTCGGCTTACCTGCATATAAAACCATGCACACGCACTAGATTCACATCACAAGTAATCAAAATGTAACTTATCTACCAGAAAACATCACTTTACGGACACATGCAAGCCATTTACAAATAATTTTTGATTTTCACAAGAAAATTACACCTGCACCCTTCCAGCTTTTCCCGCCGAAAAAACGTCATTTTTTTCTATGCTATCACGAAAAAATCAGACCTTTGCACAGTTTCCGATGAATTGTTTATTCTTAATTATTATTTTTATTTTTTGAAAGGTTTGCTGAATTGAAAAAGACAAAATCACAATATAGACATGAGCAATCTTTTAAAATACTATTTATAGTTAATATGAAAATGTTAAAAAATTTTACGTGACCATGTTCCAAGTTTCGGAATAAAAAATATTTTTGCAGGGCTCTTTCAATAAATTGATTCGTTACAAATGATTTATTATAATTTATTATGATTATCAAAAGTTTTTACTTACCAGTGCTGTGAAAATATTCATAAAGTTCAGGAAACACTTCGAAAAATAACAGCACACACCCAAATAAGTCGCTTGAATCACGACCAGTGGCGGCTGTACCTTAAGTGCGCTCGTGCGTTGAACCACCAATTCAAAAGATTAAAAAATACAAAATATTACTTCATCTTTATTTTTAAATTACCATTTTAATATTTATTTAAACGTACAAAAACGTATAAAAAATTAAATTTACAATTATGGTGAAACAGTTTGAGCGCTATACTAAACTATTAAGACTTATTTTCCCGTAAAGACAAATTCTCGTGCGCTTCGGCCAGTGCACGAGGACTGCTAATATAACTTGCATGAGATACGAGTGAATACGCCTGACGCGTGAAACAAAAGATAGTTCATAGAAATGTACCTAGTAATGAGTCGGCTCTCGAGCGCCGCACGTGCGAACCGAAGATTGCCGAGAGCACCCGATGATTGACGAATGGGCCGGACGACATGGGCGCGAGGCGACGGCAGCTATGCTATGATTGACATTTCGTTTTCAGAGTAATTTCACTGTATGTATGACGCGTTAATTAGTGTTTGATTATATGTATTACTGTATTTGTTTTTGTTTCGATTCTATAATAAAACTTTTATTCTATACTGTGTGTGTGTGGTGTTAGTGAAAATGAGCATAAACATTGATTATATTAAAGAAAATAACAGAACTTTTGAAAATAAAGTGAACATAAAATTGGCCGGACCGCCACGGCCCTTTTTAAATTTAAAACAAGAGTGCAAATCTAGAAATAAAGTATTTACGCGAAGTTTTAAAAGTGAAATGTATAATAGAAAGAAATGGTTGTGTGGATGTGAGCGTTTTAATTTTTTGTAATCTAATCATATTTGTAATCATTTGATAGCAGCCAAATTATTTTATTGCGAGAACTTTACCACATACCGTACTACTTTTCCCGACAAAGATTTCAAGATCACAGTTACCACATACGCCGCTTTGGACAAGTACAAATTAAAAAACGAACTCTCCGTAATATACAGTCGCGACGATTTCACCAACGCAAATAGTGCAATTGCAATTTTACAGTTGTTCTATAATAATGAGCTGACTGAATTATTTTCAGAGTCAATGAAACTTTTGCGAATTCTGTGCACTATACCAATGACTTCGGTAGAGAGCGAGCGATGTTTTTCGACACTGAAAAGAATTAAAACTTTTCTCCGAAATACCGTGTCTCAGGATCGGCTAAATGCACTTTCTGTGCTTAGTATTGAAAAAAAATTTATACAATCAATACCCGATTTTAATAAAAAGTGAACATTTCGCTTCAGAAAAATGTCGTCGCATTAATTTAATGTATAAAAAATAAACGTATTGTTGGTTTGTTGCATTTTCTAAATTTAAAATTTTAGTAAAGTGCACCACCAGTTCGATAACCCACCAGCCGCCACTGATCACGACACAGTATTTTTTGTAAGGGTAAAACTCGTGGTTCCGTAGTTTCGTGCTTTATTTTCCTTTGATCCGATTTTGTTTTCGTTTTTCGCCTCGATTTGTTCGGGTAACCGGGGTAACCCACACGGTTATTGGAATAGAGAATGAAGCTCGCCACGTGCACGTGCAACATTGACGTCATTAATAACATTGTAGCATTAAAAAAATACCGCGTTCGGGGAAAAAATATTTTTTTGACTTAAGACTTTCTCGCTATTACTGTTCAAGATTTTTTTTTAATTCCAATCGAATTTTCTGAAGCTACTAGTGCATGTGAAACACATAATAGTCGATACATAAGATTGAAATCGGTAAAATTATTCACTAAATTTATTCATTATATTCGAATAAAAATCGAAACATTATATACAAACCATCCAGTTCGTAGCCTCCAACCAGTAGTAAGACTGGCATGTATGGGTTGTTAGTGGGAAGAGGGGCATATTTTTTACAATTGCGCTCTTTTCACTCATAAGAAGTGTGGGCAAAGGGCGCAGAGGCGCGAGGCCGATCACTGCTTGAGGGGCGGCGAACTAGCTGTTTTACTCTAGAATGTTTGAGAAAAGTCATCGACAAAATTTGTTGCAGACTTCTATCTGTAAGACATCAGAAAACCGTCATAGAAAAATATTTTTGATTTCTATGAGGTAAAAAAAAAAAAAAAAAATCGTTCCCCAAATTTGCCGCCCCCAAAATCTGCCGCCCTAGGCTCGAGCCTACTCAGCCTGCTGGTAAATCCGTCACTGGACATACTGAATCTAAAACAGTTTTATTTTTTTGTTTCAGACGACCCGTCTCGGAGATACCATCAACAAGCCACGACCATAACATTTTTACACGGGTTTTTCGATGCTAGTGATGTATTATAATAATTGTTTAAAAAAATAAAAAAAAATTTTTTTCATGTACTTGAAAGATGTGTTTATTACATAGGATCCGTTTTATCCCATAATTTTAACACATATAATGCCGTACTAACAAATGAACTAACTGTATTTTTTTTTTTTGTAAAATACGGTCATGGAATGTGAGGAATGTCTTAAATCACTATTTTCGTTACATTTTACATAATGTAATAGTGAAATAAATAAATAAATAATGGTGGCTGCCATATATGGCTGACGCGGCGCCACTGTAATAAAATTCTCAATGGGGCCGCGTCAGCCATTTTGTCAGCCATATGATTTCAAAAGCGCGCGAAACGAATGCGTCGCTCGCCGCCGCCGGCGCCATTTTGATTGTTTAGCAGCGTGTGTTTGCCCCCCGCGCGTCATTTGTCGCTGTGCATCGAAGGAGACTGCAGTAAATAGTTGTTCAGTTAGTGATTTAGCAAGTTATTAGTTACTGATTTGTGATTTTCAACAAAAAATGGAAGATTTTGATGATGATTTGGACTACGAACTATCGCAATTAGATTTAACAGAGTATAATCAAGAATGTAACACATTATCAAATAGTGATGCTACACAAGTATTTGACGTTGATCTCGATGATACAGTATCAATCGCACGGACCAAAAATCATCATCGACGCCAGATTTTATCCGACAGTGAAGATTATCAGATTCCCGTGTTACCAACCTCACGAAATACTGAAGTATGGTTCAATCCGTTGGGTAAGCAACCAAGTATTATTCCATATACTGAATGTCCTGAGCTTAAGCCATTTTCATTGCGAAGCAGCATGAGTTCAGCTAAACCAGCAGAATTTTATTCATTGCTAGTACCTGACAGTATATTCGAGTACATAGCCGAAGAAACAAATCGCTTTGCTTTACAAACCTTGAACAAAAGTGCAACAAAATCATACCGAATGCAGAAATGGATGCCAACAAATTGCCATGAAATTAAACGATTCTTTGGCATTTTAATTTGGATGGGGATAGTGAAACTACCTCAACTATCTTTGTACTGGAGCACTAACAAATGTTTTGAACAGCAATTTGTCAAGTCCATTATGAGCCGAAATCGATTTGAACTCATTTTGAGGATGTTGCACTTTGCCAATAATGAAATAAATCACAATAAGGAGGACCGATTGTTTAAAGTTAGACACTTATTAGATATGCTAAATGCTAATTTTAAATGTTATTATACACCTAATCAAGAAATGTGTGTTGACGAAAGTCTAATCCCATTTCGTGGCCGCGTTATTTTTAGGCAATACAATAAAAATAAGCGACACAAATATGGGATAAAACTTTTTAAGCTGTGCTCAAACCCAGGATACACTGTAAAAGTGCAAGTTTATGCTGGCAAAAATTATGACAATGTCAATACTACACCGACTAATGTTGTCCTTGCCTTGTGTGACGATTATCTAAATAAAGGACATACGGTTTGCACAGATAATTGGTATACCAGTTTGGATCTGGCACGAAAACTACTAGCGGGACAAACTCATCTCATAGGCACACTTAGAAAAAATAGACGAGGTTTACCTCAAACAGTTGTCCAAACAAAACTGAAGACAGGAGAATTCTCAGCTCAAGAAAATGACGACGGAATAACAATTATGAAATGGAAAAACAAGCGGGATGTACTGCTGCTGTCTACTAAACACTCTGTAAGTTTCAGAAGAATAACTAAAAAAGGAAAAGAAAAAATTAAACCGAAGATTGTGGTAGATTATAATCATGCAAAATCAGCGGTTGATCTGTCAGACCAAATGTCCTCTTACACAACCCCTCTTCGGAAGACAACGAAATGGCCCAAAAGATTGGCGATGGAGTTATTATTGAATACAGCGATTGTAAATTCATATATTTTATATAAATTAACAACCAAGAAGAAGCTCTCTGTCGTCCAGTTTAGAACCGCGTTGGTTGACTACCTCGTGCATACAGGAGTCCCGGAAACTAGTGCCTCCTCTAGACCTAGGCGAGTAAAGCATGAATTGAAGAAAAGGCAAGGATTGGCCTCTGCCTGTCGTAAATATTGTGTTAGGTGTTATAAAGAAAACTGTGCCCAATTTGGAAGAGTTCATGCTCGAAATAAAACCAAAAGAGTGGTAACATACTGCGAAGACTGCCCGAATGAGCCACACTATTGTATCAGCTGTTTCAATTTAGACCATAGATATGTTTGAGTTTAAACGTGTTTGAACATGATGATTGATGTAGAATTGATTTATTATTTTGCCAATGCCAACTTAAATATAAATAAAAGCAATTAAAACATTTACCTATAAATTTTATTTGCAAAAACCAACTATTTTTGTAATCACTCTTTTGTTTTCGAAACTTCCACTTACAAACTTGATATTTCTCAAAATGTAAGTAAAAGTGTCAATGCCATCATTACAGTAATAATTTACCAGGCCTTGTCAACCATACTACATATAGTTTAACATAAAAAACGTGGCTGACGACGAAAAATCGCGCTTTCAAAACAAGCATATTCCGTCAGCCACATATGGCTGACACGGCCCAATTGGTTTGGAAAATGTCAGCCATATGTGGCTGACAAGGCATTATATGTGTTAAGCAAAAATCCTCGAAAAAAAATCGCAAAAACAGCCTATTTTTGAGGCGCTTAAAGTGAGAAGATGCCTTAAGGCTGAGAATGATAAATTCAAAATATTTTTTATGGGATTTTGTTGACTTACAATCTTTACTAATATATCATGTTATCTTCCAAATTTAATACATAAATAATATATTAAATGCGAAAGTTACTCTGTATGTCTGTCTGGCTTTCACGCCAAAACTACTGAACAGATTGAAATGAAATTTGGTACTACCTGTGTATATGTAGAATCTGAGAAAGTATAACTAGGGCTAGCTTCGCACGGATGTTTCACCTTTCACGCGGACGAAGTTGTGGGCGGCCGTTAGTAGAACATAAATGTCACATAAGAAGTTTTGTCTTTAGCGCTATACCGTACGTGTAGGCAAAAATATGAAAATACTCGAACCGAATATATTCGGCGCCAAAACCGAATGATTCGGCCGAATACAAATAGTGATAAAGTTGCCGAATACCGAATACGGTTCGAATATTCGGCGCATCTCTAGTAAAAAGCTATGTGAAACTATCAAACCGTACATAAATTCAAAAGGGAAAGTAGTTAATTATCGAGAATTTATCGATATAAGATGTAAAGATAGTTGTCATAAAAAATATCAAGAGCAGACCGTCAAGAATTTTCAAAATTTTGGGAGCTAAGTTTTGAAGGCTTGTGTATATTTGCATGTATATATTTGCTAACGTTAAAGTTATAGCAATAGAAAAAGAAACTGATGTGTATCTATGGTATTGATGGTGTTATTGTCTGTCATTAATTAATATAATATAACCACAAGGATCCGTCCTTGCTAAGCTTGCTAAGCTAAGAGCCAGATCCAAATGGTAACACACGACCCGCTAGGAATCGTAGGCCGCCAATTAGGTTTGGCTATGATTAGGATGTATAGTTTAGTTAAAGTGTTTTGTTGTTATATTAGATTAAGTTAGCTTAGTCTTGTTATTTTATTAACAAAGGGTGGAGGTGATGTGTATCTATGGTATTGATGGTGTCATTGTCTGTCATTCATTAATATAATATATTCTAGTATCAAGCACCTCTTTAATTTAGAAATAAGGGCTCAAATAAAAGAAAAACCACGCGCATTTATTCCTTGTTTATCAATACTTTAAAAATATTATCCGCAAGGATTGACCGATACTTAAAAAAATGTTCAGGTACTGATATTAAAGACAAAAGGGGTAAACAATCGGATAACAACCATAGGCTACCTGAAGATGTAGAAGCAACCATTATCGAACACATTGATAAGTTTCCTAAGTATAAATCCCATTATTGTAGAGCGCAGACAGACAAGATGTATTTACCACCAAATATGACATTATCAAAAATGCATAACTTTTATTTATCGGAAATAGGCTATCATGACTTAAGAGAAAGAGTTTCTTTGGGAACATTCGAGGGGTGAAAGGCTATTTGGGATAAGCGCCATATACATAAATGGCGCTTATCTATAATTTGGTATAAAAAAATATTTTATACCAAATTTAATCTACAAAGGAAGAAGCCCCAAAAAGATACATGTAACAAGTGTGACCTACTGGCAGTAAAAATGAGAGACACTACTTCTCAAGGAATTAAATTAAATTTGGAAAAAGAAAGAGAGCAGCACCATTAAGAGGCTGAAGACGCACGATCAATATCATGGGACGAGAATAAAACAGCAAGCGGAGACTGGTTTTATGAAAAGGCACCCGGAGCTAGCTATCTGGTGCGTGCAAGCCACCAGTTTATCACGAGCTACGAGCTTTAACAAAAATAATGTTGATCTATTTTTTAACAACCTCGCCACTGTACGAGTATTAGATCGCGAAAAATTAGAACCCCAGGATATATACAACATGGATGAGACAGGAGTCACAACAGTACACAAGCCCGATAGAATTGTAACAAGACAGGGAATGCGACAGGTGTGTGCACTAACGTCCGGAGAACGTGGTACGTTAGTAACTATCACAGTTGCAGTAAACGCTATTGGCAACGTAATTCCGGTGATGTTTGTATTTCCGAGAGTGAATTATTATCCTCACTTTGTACGGGATGGCCCTGTTGGATATACATGCATACGTATAATCACGCCTTTATCTCTTACGGGTTAGGCAGAGCACCAAGGGCCGATAGAACCACATGGTGCCACTTCTGATCAATTTTGAGGGTATAGTTGAGATGTACAAGTTCGGTTAGTAGTGACAGGTGGTCAACCCATCGCCTACAAAACACCAAGACCCTTTTGTCCCTCTACTGACTTTTACAGTATGCCCGGGAAGAGAAGCAGCTGTAGTATTTATACGTTTTTTTTTCACTCCCAGAGCAGCATAGAAGAATATATCCTCCGGAATCTATTCTTTCCTTATACAGGGTGTAACAAAAGGGGTATATTAAGCGAAAAGCTATGTAAACAGCCCACTTAACTACTACTAACACTACCTACAAAATTTCAGACTCGAAATCACATATTTATTTTTCTATGTAGTATGGAGAATTCCGAAACAACTCAGGAATGTTCATACAATCTTGAAAAATAAACATGTGATTTCGAGTCTTAAATTTTGGAAATAGGTTCTCTATAGTGGGTTATCTACATAACTTTTCGCTTAACACCCTGTATAACATTTAATCTCCTCCAATGGAACTGTAAAAGTATTATTACTTAATTAATATACAATTATTATTAGACCCGATAGCTCAGCTGGTGAGAGCGATATAGAGAATGCAAGAGTTCATGAGTTCAAATCTCACTCGGATGAAGATTTTTTTCATTTGCTTATTAATATTTTATTAAGTATTATTCACAAAGAGACTGAAATAATTTATTTAATTAATCAATATAAACCTGCAGTTTTTGCCATTTCGGAGACCTGGCTTAAACCAGATTCCCGGATTAGATTAGTACCAGGATACTTCTGTCTCCGCGATGATAGACCTATTGGCCACGCAGGTTGTGCTCTGTTAAAAAATCGTTCTGTGCCATTTTCCCAAATTCCTATTCCTCCGGACAATTCAGTTCCGGTGTCTAAGCCACCGCATAGAGTTCCATTGAAATTGAAAGAGGAATTAAATAAAGAGCTTGATCGACTTGGTGGTTAAGGTGTTATTTCCAAGGTTGATGAAGCTACAGAATGGGTTAATAGGGGCGTTATTGTGGAAAAAGATGATGGCTCTATCCGTTTATGGTTAGACCCCAGAGATTTGAATAAATTCATTCTGAAAAAGTATTATAAAATTCCCACCATTAATGATTTGAAATCACAAACATGTAATTCACTTTATTTTCCAGTGTGAAATTTTGAAAAAATCGATTTTTTCATATCGAATAGTATACACTCTTCCGAATATTCCCTGAATTTTTCATGCCGAAATTCAGATTATTTCGGTTACTGTACAGCATTTCTTGGAAGGCAACGGAGCGCTACAGCTGCCGCGTCGGCCGTCTGCCCGTGCGACCGTTATTTCTATTGTCTCGTTTCTACCTGCTCGTGTACCTTCCAACGTGAGTCCGGTTCGTCTTTCAGATTCAAAATGGATAGATCTACGAAAAAGAAATGTGCGTGGCAGGATAGAAAAGGCTCGAGAAGCGGACATCCGCGAAATGATCGAAAAAGATCCGCGGGTTTCAAGGGAACAAATCGACACGATATCGAAACGGATCTAACGTTTGCGAGCACTTCGGCAACAAAAATCTTGAGAAAGAGTCCAGATTTTGAAGTCCGAATCGATCAAACGTTTAGCTATGTGATTTTGGAGTTCTTTTTGGTTTTCGGCGCTCTTCAGGAACTATTGAAGTGCAAAAAGTGTAATAGCGACGTGAAGTTTTTTAAAAAATCGATTCGCGGATTGGGCTTTAAAATTTGTGTTCAGTGTTCGTGTCCAGATCCGGCCGAGATAGATTCTTGTCCTTTGATAAAAAATGCTTATGAAATCAATCATCGTTTCTGCTTTGTCATGCGATTGGTCGGCATCGGCATAAATGGCATTAGAAATTTTATCGCCTTGATGGATTTAACTGCAAACTTCAATAATAACACCTATTATGGAATCGTGAAAATCCTGCAGATTGCAGTGAAATCAATATACGAGGCCGCCGTGAAAAAAGCAGGTACCGAAGAGAAGGAAAAAACTCGGGGCGATATTCTGACGGTGTCCGGTGATGGATCGTGGTCGAAACGCGGTTTCACGTCGCGCATGGGTATCGTGTCCGTGATTGGAAAATATACCAACAAAGTTTTGGATGTTGCTGTCAAATCAAGCTTCTGCAAGGCTTGTGCATTCTGGAAAGGACAAGAGGGAACACCCGAGTACGAGGCGTGGTTTGAGACGCATGAATCCGAATGCAACGTCAATCACGAAGGCAGCGCGGGAAAAATGGAAGTCGACGGTATAATCGAAATATTCAAGAGATCAGAAGAATTGCACAACGCGAAATACGGTTTCTATATAGGAGACGGCGATACAAAAACATTCAAGATGTTAGTAGAAGCCAAGCCGTACGGTGACGATTTGAGGGTAAAAAAAAAGGAATGCGTTTTGCACGTGAAAAAGCGAGTATATAAAAGGGGAAACGAAGCAAGAAAAAGATTAGTTCAACTAAAAAAGGCCAAAAAGCAAATCGAAGACAAAGCAATGGAGAGTGAACCGAAAAAAAGGTTCGAGTACTCCGAAAACTAAAAAAAATCAAACAAAAAAAACTGCTGTTGAACCGAAAAGAGCGCAATTGACGTTAAAATTATTGACAAATCTCTCCGAATATTATGGCTTGGCAGTTCGTCGAAATTCCAATTCCGTGGAAAATATGAGGAAAGCCATATGGGCTACATTTTATCACAAAAGCTCAACTGATGAAAATCCTCAGCATGAGTAGAACTCCGGGAGAAGATTCGTGGTGCGAATGGCGCAAGGCCGAGGCCACAGGAGAGGAGTACACCCATCCACCAGCCCTCGACGAAGACGTACAACAAGTTTTAAAGCCGATTTACGATGACCTAACAACGGAGGATCTCTTAGAACGATGTACGGGCGCGTACACTCAAAACAATAACGAGAGCTTCAATCACTGTGTGTGGCAACTAGCCCCAAAGCACGTATTCTGCGGCAAGCAGATATTAGAAATCGCTACGCAGTGTGCTGTGTGCACCTTCAATGAAGGTTACGACCCAATTTTAAAAATTTTGGAGACGATGGGATGCACGATAGGGCCGAGCGCCGCAGATTTCGCCGCTAAGTACAAGAATGCGCGCATCACCCAAGCAAACCGCCGGGCGTCCCTGGATAGCAAAGAGGCGAGGACAGCTCGTCGGACTGAACGATCCATTGAGCACGATCTTTTCGAAGAAGCAGAAGGGATATTGTATGGACCTGCCGGGCTAGCACGACCACGATAAGTAGATATACGATAAAGGATTTCGTACGTATCTATACCACCAAAATTATCGATATCGCGAACATGACCAATGGAACGATACCTTACGTTAAGACTTATCCCGTGCTATGATACGATAAAGCGCGAGATAAGTTAAATAAATGTTTCTAGAGTAAAAAAATATTTTTTCTTTTTTTCAATTGTCGTTCATTCTTTTTTTTTCTTTTTTTCCTTTTTGACATCAGATGTCATGTTAACGGCTCTAACATGACCAGCGAAACACGATATTTATCGACTAGCTGTCAAAATACGATAGATATTAGCCGCCATGTTGAATGTTATCGATACCAATTACTAATCATTTGATTTTACCTTTGACCTACCGATGTAAACTAAAAACGAGTAAACTAAAACACTAAATTTAAAATATTAAGTTTGGAGCATATAACTGAAAACCTATCGAACCAAAGAATATAATAGGTATTTTCGATTTCTCTAACCTATCTACGCTTATCGCGTACTACAATGTTCATCGATAACAATATCTTGAATTGATGTCAAAATTCGATATTTTTAACATCAAAATACAGTCATGTTAGGCGCTATCGATAGTAACCGATGGACATGCTCGCATTTTTATCTATCATATCATATCGTGCCGTGTAACGCTACCGGCATGGTTATGTTCGCTGTATCGAAAAAATTCAACATGGCGGCTATATTTATCGTATTTTGACAGCTAGGTATCGATAACTTGACTTATCATATCGTGTATCGTTGGCCGTGCTAGCCGGGCTGGCATCGCTGATTGACCGTAAGTAAATGATTTACCTAAAATTTCCTCACTTCAAACTTTGAACGCGTTTTTCTCGAAACAGCATTTTTCAAAACGGTGTCCAACTTGGAGGGCAGAGTTTTGAAGCTATCGAGTTGAATTTTTTACACAATGTTCTTAACGTCATTGTTTATCGTGCTATGGAAGCTTTTTTTTGACATCTTCCTATTAAAAAAAAAAAAAAAACTGCCAAAAAAAATGCTAAAATCGATACTTTTTGTTCAAACCGGCGCCATTTTTGCAAAAAAAAAAAGAAAAAGCCTCCATAGCACGAAAGCCAATTATATACCGATCAATAATCTTTTTGTGTTTTTTGTTTCAGATCAAAATTGTGACCCCCAACGTGGACACCACATCCAAGTGCATTTTCTGCAACAATTGTTTCATCATTTTTATAGATATTAATTAATAAATAAATCGATCTTTCAAAAATTGTTTTGTATACCCAATTAATATACAAAAAAAACCAGACCGATTAGATTATTTTTTCTTTAAAAAAAAAAATCGCGAAAAACCGCGATTTTTCGGGCTGTCACACTGGAAAGCTCCCTTAAGATCTAATGGAATCATTTTGGCAAATTGCATTTACTGAAGATAGAGTACTGTACTTACATTTTCTACTATACAGTGGTGCCTCGCATAACGAACGCCTCGCACAGCGAACGCTGCACACAACGAACATCCTTTTCGTTCATTTCACGATTCATACAACGAACTTCGCTTCACACAACGAACTTCGCTTCACACAACGAAGTCGCCCGATCTTCTACGATCACTGCCGATTAATTGCATCCTTCCGCGCAGGCAGTCGTTAGTCACTGAGCAGTACGCTTAACTTACGCACGTGTCGCAGCAATCGTTCATCATTACAACGAAGTCGCCCGATCTTCTACGATCACTGCCGATTAATTGCATCCTCCCGCGCAGGCAGTCGTTAGACTCGTTAGTCACTGCGTAGTACGCTTAACTTACGCACGTATCGCAGCAATCGTTCTTCATTACGAATTAAATCGCACACGTATCACGGCAGTCGTCCTTTTAAGATAAACTCAACATTTTTTTTATATGATGGGTTCTAAAAAAAGCAGGAAGGTGATTTCTCTTGAAATGAAACAGGAAATAATTAGAAGGAGTGAATGTGGGGTAAAACAGTGTGACCTCGTCAAAGAGTTTGGCCTCAACAAGACCACCATTTTCACCATTTTGACAAACAAGGATGCAATAAAATCAGCCAAAGTAGCCAAAGGAGTATCAAAACTATTTAATGAAAAACATAGATCTTCAATCCACGAGGAAATGGAGAGGCTATTAGCGATTTGGATTAAGGACAGGCAGGTGAAAGGTGACGTAACAACCCAAGATATTATCTGTCACAAGGCCAAGATAATTTATGAAGATCTAAAGAAAAACATCCCTGGAAGTAGCAGCAATCAAGATAATAAAGAAGATTTCAAAGCCAGTAGGGGGTGGTTTTTTAGATTTAAAAAAAGGTATGGAATCCACAGCGTTAATATGCATGGTGAGGCTGGCAGTGCTGATAAAAAAGAAGCAGAAAAGTTCTCTATTAATTTTCAAAAATTTATTATGGATGAAGGATACTGCCCACAACAAGTGTTCAATGCCGATGAAACGGGTCTTTTCTGGAAAAAAATGCCGAGCAGAACCTTCATTACAAAAGAAGAGAAGAAATTGCCAGGACACAAAGCCATGAAGGACAGACTTACCCTTATGATTTCGTCTAATGCCAGCGGAGACCTCAAGATCAAACCTCTATTGGTTTATCACTCTGAAAATCCAATAATTTTTAAGAAAAATAACGTTATTAAAAATAAAGTCCAAAAATAACGTTATTAAAAATAAAGTCCAAATTGCCCATCCATTGGAAGTCCAATCAAAAAGCCTGGGTGACCCAAGTTATTTTCAACGAATGGATTCTGGAAACCTTTGCTCCTGCCGTGAAGAAATTCTTGTTGGAAAAAGAACTGCCGCTCAAAGCCCTTCTGATACTTGACAATGCCCCTTCTCACCCAAAAGACCTAGAAGAAATATTGCAGGAAAATTATCCTTTTATCAAGGTGCAGTATTTGCCACCAAACACCACATCCATTCTCCAGCCAATGGATCAGCAAGTTATTGCGAACTTTAAAAAACTCTACACTAGAGCCCCCTTTAATAAGGTGTTCCTCTAAGGAGCTCCAAACACTTCTGGCCCAACAACAGGACAATGCTCAAAGGGAAGCGTCATCTGATAACGAGGAGCAACAATCAAACAATCAACCAATTCCAACTGCTGACATCAAGAACATCCTGGTCAAATGGAAAGCAGTTCAGGAGTTTACCAATGCCCACTATCCGGATTCCGTTGAAGCAAACAGGATCAACGACCTGTACTCCGATACTCTTGTCCGTTATTTCCGGCAGATGTTGAAGAAAAGAGAAAAACAAACGACTTTGGACAGGTTTTTCACTGCACCATCGGCCAAAAAGCGGAAAATGGATGAAGATGTGCAAGATTCGATTATTTCTTAAAATTAAAAAATGTGTGTTTTTTTCATTATGTTTTTAGATGTATCTAAATAAAAATAATAACAAAAAATTTATCTTTTTTTTATGTCATCTTACCATATTTTATGCTACAGAACGAATTATTTTTTTTAACATGTATTGTTATGGGAAAACGCGTTTCACATAACGAACTTTTCGCATAACGAACTTGCTCCTGGAACGAATTAAGTTCGTTGTGTGAGGCACCACTGTATATGGATCTTTTTGTTTTAATGTCTTACCATTTGGACTGGAGATATCGGCTGAAACTTTTTAAGAAAATTGTAAATCTTGCTTTAGTGATATTGAGGGATTGTTTATTTACATTGATGATTTTTTAGTTCATGCTGAATCTAGGGAGAAACATGATGAGATTTTGGATAAAGTTCTTAGAAGAGCACGTGAGTTAAATATAAAATTTAATCTTAAAAAGTTTCAGTTCTTACATGAGGCGGTCAGATGTTTTGGCCATGAAATTGTAAAAGGTCACCTAGAACCTGACAAGGAAAAAATTAAAGCTGTTCTGGAATATGACATACCAAATGATAAGCAAAGTCTTCAAAGATTTTTAGGATTTGTTAATTATTTTAGAGAATATATGGCAAATATTTCAGAAATAACTAATCCATTAAGACAATTATTGAAGAAAAATGTTGAGTTTGTATGGAGTGATAGTTATACAAAATGTGTAAATGACAAAAAAAGCTTTTAATTAGCCCTCCAGTACTATTAAACTTTGATCCTAAAATGCAAATTGTAATCCAGACTGACAGTTGTGTACTTAAGAAGAATGGTCATCCAATCTCATTTGCATCAAAAAGTTTTTCTAAATATGAATCTGAATATGGGCAAATATATAAGGAGTTTCTGGCCATACCATTTGCTTGTGAAAATTTTCATTACTATATCTATGGTAGACATGTAATTGTACAAACAGATCATCAACCATTAGTAGCTATTATGAATAAAGAAGTAAATACTATTAATTCACAGCGTTTAAGATAAATTAAATTAAAATTAAGTATTTATGATTTAGATGTTCAATATACGAGTACATTAGGCTCTAAAATGCATGTGGCTGATGCTTTGAGTCGATCTAATAGATTCTAATAGAGCCAGTAATATTGATTTGGATAGTACTTTAATTAAAACAATACACACTGTTAATGTCAGTGATGAAGTGCAAAATCTTATTGTGTCAGAAACTAAAAAGGACCCTGTCCTTCAACAGCTTAAATTTTATTATAAAAATGGTTGGCCTAAGTGCAGAAATAAAGTAACTGATACTATAAAATTCTATTTTAAACACAAAGATGCAATAAGTTATGAAAATGGAATTGTTTTCCTTAATTACAAAATTATTGTACCCGTATCATTAAGAGAAAGAGTGTTAAAGAAAGTTCATTCAAGTCATTTCGGCATAAGCAAACAATCTCTAGGGCAAAATAATTGTTTTATTGGCCTAACCTTTAAAAATGATTTTTATAATGGTATAGCTAGTTGTGTAATCTGTGAAAAGTATAGCTTAAGAAAATGTAAAGAGCCTATGTTAATTGATGATGTGCCTACTCTGCCATTTCAAAAAATAGGGTGTAATTTTTTTCAATGGAGTAGTAAACCCTATTTTATTGTAGCTGATTATTACTCTAAGTGGTTTCAAATAACTAAAGTAAATTCATTGACTGTATCTACTGTAATAAAATACTGAAAAATGTTTTTTCCACACATGGTATACCAAGGATATTGAGGGCTGATAACATACCATTCAATTCATTTGAATTTCAAAATTTTGCTAAACTTTGGGAATTCCAAGTTATAACTTCAAGCCCAAGATATCCTAGGTCTAATGGTTTTATAGAAAGATATGTAGGAATTGCTAAAAGTTTGCTTAAAAAGTCCATAGAGAGTGGTGTTGACTTCGAGGAAGTGTTGTTAGGAGATAGAAATACTCCTGTATTAGGTTCTCAATATAGTCCATCACAATTGCTATTTAGAAGATTAACTAAAACTAAACTTCCTATTCATTATGTACTTCTGAAACCAAAACTGGTAACGATTGCATTCAGAATAAGGTTAATTATAATAATAAGAAATTTTTTGACAAAACTGCTAAAACTAATAATCACATCTCTATTGAGGGATCGCCCGCCACCGGGCCCTATACCCTCCGCTGACCCTCGGATCTGCCTACTCATGATCACGAACACAAGACACTACAGTCGCAACGAGAAGCCAGATCCAAGCACCTAGCATGCAACCATAAATACATAGCTGCTAATCCGAAAACCAATTAAAATTTTAATCGACATATGTTTCGCCAACACCCGTGGCATCATCAGGATTAGTTTTCCATGTTAGTTCTATCTACCGAACCAACTAACTAACAACTAAAACTAAATAACTGAGTTAATAAAATCAATCCAAAAATCAGAGTGGCAAACGTACCCTTAAGAGTGTTTCTATAACTGATGTAATAAAGAGGAATAAATGTAAAACCTACGTTGCAAATCTCTTGGGATTACACGGCCGTATTAGAGTACTAAAAAGGATTCATAAAAGGCCAAGTATTGCGATTAAAGAAGATTTTAAAATATTCTTTACACGAGATTATACAGGATGTTTTTTTGTGGCTACCTTTAACGAAGGGTACGTATTCTATACATGAAATAAAGTAAGTTTATGCCAAAAAAAATGCTGGAAAAAAAATATTTTTTTTATATTTTTTTTTAAATTCCTTGATTGTGCGAAATTTATAGTGTCTAGTGTTCATGTTAGTTTTTTTATAGATAGATATTAATTATTTCTCGTGAAAAAATCTTGCTACGCGCGTCTATGTGCATTTATGCAGAAAAACGCAGTCTATTTACTCAACTTTGGACCCTAATATTTTGGAAACCAGACACTTCCCAGGTATGCTTCCATGGAGAAAAATGATCGTGATGATGAGATTCCGTAGTTTTCGGGAACGTTGACGACCAAAAATCACCCTGTATAAGCCGTAGTACCAGTGGGAAGAAATAATGCAAAACGGTAAATAAAAAAAAATCAAATTCGGTAAAGTACTGATTTATTATTTAATTTGTACCAAATTAAATTTAAAACAGTTTTACTACTTTTTTAGACACAAACCGGAATATGTACTGTCACCTTCTATTCATAATCGAGACACCTGCTTAGTAAAACCAAGAATAGGAAATTGCATTATCGTTGCCTACTACACCGTATTGTATTTTGCCGTGTGTGTGGCGTTGCCAGCCGCGCGCGTCCATCAACACAACAGCTACGTTACCTAGGCTGGCACTGACTCCAAAAAATAAGTGATAATTATAAATATTTAAATAGTTAACGATGTCTTTGATAAAGTATTAGATAGTTGTAAATATTTAAATAATTTCAAATATTTAATATGTATTAAGTAGATAAATTAGTTACGTTATTTATCGCTTTTATAGTTAAAGTTTGAAGTCGGTTAATTTTTTTTAAAGTCAGTTTATTGGTATTATTTATGCTATAAAAAAAGACTTACGTATTTAGATTCAAATAATCTATCAATATTGTAGCTTAAGTAAACAATAAATAACTTTATATGTACATTTCTATGTAAAAACTACAAAATAAAGGTTTAGGCGCGGGACAAATACAAGAGGTGTCGGGCGGAGGTGGGGCGCGGGCGCAGCGCGGGCGTGGCGCCACTTCTTTGATATTTCATACAAAATGTATAGAAGAGGTGGGGCGCGAGGCATACTGAGACGGCGGGGCGCGGGCGCGGTGCGGGCGCCGCTTCCTCGCCCTCGCCACACCCGCAGTTAGGCTGCGTTTCCATTGACGCGGAGCTGGGCAGAGCGGTGCTTAGCGGTGCATGAATTGTCCAATCACCATGCTCGAAATCTCCGCTCTGCTTCAATGGAAACAGCACGAGCGGAGCGGGGCAGAGCTGAACGGATATTCATATAAAATAAGCGAGGTGATGCGGAGCGGAGGACAGCGGGGCGGTGTGGAGCGGAGGACAGGGCGGTGCGTTGCGGAGGGTAGCTAGGTATATTTATATTAGTAATTAGTACTTGGGTCATTATTGTTAATGTGATGTAAAATAAAGCAGGAAATACATACATAGAATTAACATTTTTTATTTGCAGAACAGAACGAAACTCTCTCTCACTCTCGAAACTAAGGTAGCAAAGGTCGCGCAAAGTAATTTGAGCGCTAGCGCTGTTGTAGCTAGGTCGCAATTCGAACGTTTCCTATCAGGGAGTGCGTAGTGGACGAACGGGAGAGCGAAGGGACGAACGGGAGAGCGAAGCGGCGAGGTGCGGACCGGGGTGCGGGGGTGGGTGTATGACTCGCGCCACGATTCGCGCGCAGTGCGTCATAGTAGTTATCAACGTTACGTCATAGGTGCAACACGTATCAAAATGGATGAGAAGTTCATTGAAAGTGTTAAACGATTCCCGTGTTTATGGGATACGCGACTGACCACCTACAAATGCAACGAAACCAAGGATGCAGCTTGGGAAATTATAATAAAAGACAATGGTATCAAGGACGGTAAGTTTATTATCAATATTATCTATAGCGATAGGAATAATTTCTACATATTTCAGTGGTTTTTACTATTATATGAAACATTATACATTTGTTATACTTAATCGTCGCAAAATACGGGTTTCCTGCCAAGGGACTTTCCCCTGGTTATTAAAATAAGAACAAAATATGTCCCGGATCCGATAAACTTCATTAGAACTTGCATTGTTTCTTGTTATACACGGATGAGTAGTATTGATAGAAACCCGTAATGATTCATTGATCGAAGAGCTATCTGAATTGTTTGCATCCAAATAGTTAGTATGTTTTTCAATCAAGTAATTATGTAAAATAGTGGTTGCTTTAACTACTTTATCAACAGTATCGACTTGGCATTCGAAATCCTTGTGATACACGTACCATTTTCTCTTCAACACACCAAATGTGGCCTCTACTATGCGTCGAGCTCGCGATAGTCTATAATTGAATATTCGTTTGCTTTGATCTAATTGATCTCTGGGATATGGTCGCATTAAATTATAAGACAAAGGAAAGGCTTCGTCACCAATAAATACGTATGGTACTCTCTCTCCACTTTCAGTAAGTGGCTCGGGCGGTGGCAAATTTAAAGTATTGTTTTGCAGTCGTTTTCCAAATTCACTCTCAGCAAAAATTCCACCGTCACTAAATCTTCCCATCGATCCGACATCTGCCATTATTATTTTTCGTTTAGCGTCAGCCACACACATTAATACAATTGAAAATCTGTGTTTGTAATTGAAAAAAGAAGATCCTGATTTATTTGGTGCAGTTATATAAACGTGTTTTCCGTCTAACGCACCAACGCAATTCTTGAATTGCCACAAGTCTTCGAATTCTTTTGCTATTCGATACCAATCATCTTGAGTAGGAACAGGCATATATAATGGCTGCAACACGTTCCAAATGCATTCACAAGTTTCTTTAATTATATTCATTACTGTAGATTTTCCGACCCTAAAATCTTGTCCAAGTGTAGAATACTTAGTACCGTTGGCTAAATACCTGTAATAAACATTATAAATTAAACACTATAAATCATCAATTAATCATTCATTATCATCAGAAAAATTCATCTAGTTACTCTATCTGTTAATCAAAGCATATCACACAATATTTATAGAATTTAGTTTCTTATTTTATCTACCCCATATTGTCCCACTGCTGGGCAAAGGCCTTCCCTTCCTTTCACCAATTCTCACGAATTTAGTTAATGTGACTTTTATTTTATTTTTACAGTACAAACTGCTAAGGCGAAATGGAAAAAATTGCGTGATAATCATCGCGACGCAATTAAAAGACAAAATTCTACCAGAAGTGGCCAGGCGGCAAAACAAATCACCAAATGGAAGTATCAAAAAATAATGGAGTTTTTGCTACCATTTATGCAAAATAGAAAACGAACCTCAAATTTCAGAGATGATTCAGAATCTTATGACGATGATACACAAATGTCAGCCACGTTAAATACCACATTAAATACTGCAGGCGATCAAATGTCAAACGATTCAGAGCTAATTCAATTAGAAGACCTTCTTTCGAATGATCATACACAATCTACCCAATCTTCCGGCTCTACTTCAAAATCTAAGAACAGAAAATTGGACGATGTCTCCGAACTGCTTAGTCAATTTCAAAGTAATAACGAGCAGCGAACGAAGGAACGGGCTGAGTTAAAAGAGATTCTTACAGCATCCGATGATTTAGATGATTTGGATCATTTTTTCCTCTCCATATCGAAGACCTTGAAAAAGCTTCCAAATTATTTACAGCTTAAAGTGAAACGCACTGCAATGACTGCTTTAATGGAAGCCGAAGAAATAAATGAAGAAAACTCTTGGACCAATCAATATGGTCCACCGCACAGAGCACCGTACGGTTATTCCACAGCAGCTCATACAGAAACAGTCACTTCGCAAACACATGAAAACACATAATCATCATCACTAAACATTACAGAACATCCTCCACCACCTCCTCCACCTGGAACTGATAATGAGCAACTTTGATCGACCATTATAACCAATCATTGTAGTTTTTGTTGATTTTTTAAATATTTAGAATAGTTTTTAATTAGTAATTATTTTTCCTTGCACCTTGTTAATTACGTGCATTGTTGATTTTTATTGTTTTAAATCATGCTTATATGAGAAAATTGTTACAATTTCTTTACCAGAAATAATGTTTACTATTTTCAATATTTTTATAACGATGAATCGGGTCATGTGACACTGAATAATTTTTTTAATAAATGGTTATAAGTAGAAATAGATTTGTTTACTTACTTTAGACATATTGCAAGCCTTTCTTCACTTGAAATCGATCTCCTGCAATTAGTATCTTTCTTCTCTATATATGGTTTAAGAAGACAATGTAATTCATAAAAAAATTTCCTTGATACCCTATATGAAGTTTCGAACATTTCATCATCACACGTTTGGAAATAAGTTGAAAATTCTCCATGCACGGAACGATAATTTATATGTTGTCGAATCCAGAATCTATGTTTTCTCTTCATATCCAAAAAAGTCGCAACAGTCAATGCTACTTCATCTGATTCGTTATCTTCGTCTTCAAGTAAGGAAATATATAAAATTGATTGCTTTTTTCTTTTTAAGCGACAACATGACGTATGCTCTTTCTGAAAGATGGAGACAAACTGAGCGCAAAATTGCGCAACTCCAAAGTTTGCTCTGCTCCGCTCCGCACCGCACCGCCCCGCTCCGCTCCTCTCCGCTCTGCTTCAATGGAAACACTCACCACTTTTCACCGCTATTCTCCGCTCATCTCCGCACAGCTCCGCGTCAATGGAAACGCAGCCTTAGCAGTGGCATGCCAGACTGTACACAGGAGTGAACTAGACGGCGAAAATGCGTGACGATATAGAATTTAACATCAAATTCTGCGAGTTAGTAGAAAATCACCCGGAACTTTACGATTATAATCGATCAAGTTATAGTAACCGCAGTGTTCAAGATAAAGCATGGGAATTGATTGCACAAGAATTAAACGAATCAGGTAAGTTCATCTTTTTATTTCACTTTACACATTATGCCGATTTTGATATGGAATAGGGGCTCGTTTCACAAAGTAGCTAGTAAGATATTGTCTGATATTTTTCGGAGTTTCTTCTCTTAATTGTTCGTTCAAACTTTCTCCTGCTAAGTTATTTTGAAAACGCGGCTGTGACATTTTTCCATCATGTTTTCGGACGATATTATGCACATTGCTTGAATAATAGCGTCAACTTTTGACGGATCGCAGCATACGACTGTACTTAGTGCTTGAAATTTTGTTGTTGTCATGCCAAATGCACATTCCACGGATTTACGTCCCCTTGATAATCTATTATTGAAAATTCTTTTGTCATTTGTCAATTCATGCCGTTTATAAGGTGTCATTATATTCTTTAAAAGGGGGAATGCTTCGTCTGCCAAGAAGTAATATGGTTATTTTGTGTTTCTCCAGGCAATGGAGCAGGGTTAGGTAAATCAAGCTGACCTGATTGCAGGCATTGTCCAAAATTACTGACTTGAAATGCACGTCCATCACTATTTCGACCTAATTCACCAACATCTATGCATGAAAATAGTCCGTCAGCATCTACTACTGCCATTAATACAATTGAAAAGTATCCTTTATAATTGATATATTCTGACCCTGAGTTTGATGGTTTTCTAATCCGAATGTGTTTCCCATCTACACTTCCAACACAATTTGGTAAATTCCATAGTGTATAGTACCGATGAGCATTTTCGACCCATTTCTCTTTATTTGGTCGTGGCATATATTCCGGCTGCAATTTTTCCCACAAAATTTGACATGTTTCATAAACAATACTACGAACGGTAGATTTCCCTTTTAGGAAATAAATGGAAATCGATTTAAATGAACACCCATCCGCAAAGTACCTGTAATTAATAGAACATATCCAAATATAAATATTAACAAATATAATTATTCTCATACACACTGCGTTATTTTTGCTGCCAGACAACTGATATATACTTCACATATAAAATATAATACAGGGCGTCCCACGGCTATGCCACATGAAGGGAAAGTACTTGAAATGCTGTGGATAGAAAATGTTACTCGCAGGAAACATTCCTTTATTTTAAAGAAATAAAACTGCATTCAAAGATTTTCGAAAATTCGCTTGTCCTACTTGGGAATCGAACCGGCTAAAATCCGAAAAAGTAACATTCTGTATTTTTATACCATCAGACGTTAGGGTCATTCATAAGAACCAAATCTCTCTAACAAACTGAAGAATATTATTTTAATTGCACGAAAAACTATCGACCGTTAAATTCGCCCTTTGATTTCAAAAGTTTAAATTTCATGGGTTTCCTCTAATTTAATTTACGATGTTTGTTTGAGAGATTTGATCTTTATGAATGATCCTATCGATTGATGTCATAAAAGTGTTGTTTTTTTCCATTTTTTAGCCAGTTCGATTCTTGGGTGTGACGCATTTTTGAAAATCGTTGAATGCAGTTTTATTTCTTTAAAATAAAGGAATGTTTCCTTTGAGTAAAAATTGCCGATCAGCTGATAAATTTATAAGGGGAAGTAAAATTATTTTTTCATATTTCGACTTATGTCCCTTGGGAGAAGTTGTTCAGTATGACCAATAGAATCACACTATAAAAGGATGTCAATACTTTTATTTACACCTTTTTATCTGGCCAAATAATATACTTAATTTAACTATATAATAAAGCACTATTTGTATTTACAAGTGTTTGTACACTGTTATTTTGTGAATTAATGGTTATGTTTAATGTTTCAGCTACTGACTGCAAGGAACGATGGAAGAATATCCGCGGAAGATATGCAAAAGTACTCAAAGCACAAGTTCTGCCATCGGGATCAGCAACAACTAGAATCAAGGAATATTATCTGGGGCCACATTTACGATTCCTGAACAATTTTATGAAATCTCGACCTTCTAAAAGTAATATTAAAGCACCGGAAAAGTTAAACACATTCTCCGATGATGACAATAATACCTCGGGTGTTGAGTCAAATAGTTCACTTCCCAAACCTACAGAGGGAAATTCTGCTTCACCAGTAACAGATTATATGCCATCAACTTCATCCACACCAGTGATTAAAAATCCACCTACACTAAAAGATGTCCATAAATCAGCCTACGAGTTTTTCTCTGCAAAAAAACAGAAATTAAATAAGAAAACTGATTCAACAGATTCAGAACTAGACCTTTGTTTCCTCAAAAGTGTGTTGCCGGACATGATGGCCATGACTCCGCTGCAAAAACGCCGATTTAAAATCGGGGTACTGAATTTGTCGTTTAACATTTTGGCAGAGATTGAGAATATTACAAGTACCAGAGGGAGTGAGTCGCCATTCAGTAGACCGTATTCTGGAAGTAGCACATATTCCAATAGTTGCCCGCCAATTTATACTGAGACTTTTCAGCAAAATTCAGAAACCACAGCTCAGCAAAATTCAGAAACTACAACTCAGCAAAATTCAGAAACTACAACTCAGCAAAATTCAGAAACTACAACTCAGCAAAATTCAGAAACTACAACTCAGCAAAATTCAGAAACTACAACTCAGCAATATTCAGAAACTACAAGTAATCAAGACGCAAATGTGGTTCCAATCACCACAGACACATCTAGGACAACAGAAGCCCAAAATTTTTATTTTCTCCCACAATATTCTGTAATTAGCTCAATCTCTTCTCAGCCACCTCAATCCAACGATGATTTGGATTTGTTTCAATTATAAAAATTTAATTAATTAAACTTCTTATAATAGTTTATTCCAACATTATTCTAATTATTAGTCTTGAATAATAAAAAATTACATTAGTAAACTATGTTATAATTATAGGTCTTGAATTAATAAAAATCTTGAAATCAGTTTATTTATTTTAATTTGGTTAACAACATAACAAACTTGTTTAACTTACCTTAATGTTATCAGTAGTCGCTCTTCTGGGGGAATAGGTATTTTCCAATGCGTACATTTTTTTTCTAGGTCATCTCTTACTTTGGACATAATTGTATTAAAACATTGCGGGGACATCTTATACACGTCGTAAAAACGATCTGGATAGTGTATTAAATTTTCCATTTGAATATAAAATCTATGCTCCTGTCCTGCTTGCCACACAGGGTGGACCGCATATCTTCTGATTTTTTGTAAGTTCTCCAAATGCACCAGAGCTTGCAGATCCTCTTCATCTGACGAAGAAGACGTCATGTTGTCGTGATAAAATCAAACACTAGAATGCCCCAAATGCATCCCCTGTGTCGCCCGTGCCTCGCCTTTCCGACACCGTTAGCGCGCCTGTTCTGCGCTGCACCGGCGCCGCGCCCGCACCTCGCCCGCGCTTCGCCCGCGCCCGACACCTCTTGTATTTGTCCCGCGCCTTAGAGCATTTCAAAGTCAAAATTTGCCCTTAACGGGTTTGGCACTGGCACACCCATCCTAAATGCAAACCTATTGAGAATGTCAAATTCACTTACCTGGGTGTTAAAATTGATACCAGTTTTTTATGGGAATTTCACATGGATTATTTATGTAGTACATAAATTAAGAATACTACTTGGAAAATTTCATCATTTAAGTTTTCAATATTAAAATGTTTTATTTATTTATTAGAGACACTTGAATCCTCCTAATATTTAATCCTTAATTTTAATTTAACCGCGTAAGCAGTTTTGCAGGGTATTGTAAAACAACTGTATAATTAATATAGTTTATTACTATATACAACTGTATATATCAAACATAGCCTGTTTGCAGCTCATACCATCACTCTTAGCTGTAACAAGCATTCGGCTGAAGAACGCAGGAAAAAAGATTGGCCGCCTTTAAAAGCAGAGGCAACGGCCAGATATATTCATCATGTCAAAAATGACTCTGATATCCGTACTACAGTATCAAGTAAGCAAACAAAATTTCTAGAGTGTGGGGTCGAACTGAGCTAAGCGAAATAGGACAAGTACCTAGTAATGCAACAGGATACCGACGACCGACCCCTCACTGAGGGGCCCTCAGTCTCTGCCCGACCGCGATATCATATAGGAATAAGCTAGTAGATTATGTTAGATTCATTTATTTATTTATTTATTATCAATTTTTTAAATATTATTAGATAAGTCTATAATGCAGAAAAAGAATAGACTGAGTATATTTTGTACAAGACTCTTTAATATAATATCCCACAAATACTATGAAGTATAATCCAATATATATTACAGGCTCACAACCTCATCATTATTGTAGGTGAATCCCTTGATAATATCAAAACTTACTTCATAATCAATGAAGTATTTTATCCCGTTTCAAATATAGTAACTGCAGTCTATTTCTTAATACAACAAATGTCGATTTGGAGGTGAGTGCAGAATGTTACGGTAATAAACCCAGTGTTGAGACTGGCAATTCTATTTTTAACACTTCAGGACCAGTCTAAGGTAACCATATTACACGACCAGTAGATACGTACCTACTGGTTTAGCTCAATACCAATAAATCCATCAAATATTATGTTGGAAAAGTTCTTGATATAAACAGAAATAACGTCAAAATAAATTTTATGAGAAAAAATCGAATGCAACGTTTAACTGGCCGCAAATTGAAGATATATTGGATTTGTTTTCCTTCGATATAATCAAGGTATTTCTTTCTCCCATTACATGTCGTTGCGGAATTGGCCTATTCCACTCTAATTATAGAGTTTGATTGAAGACAATTTAAGTGAATACAAGATTTTTAAAATTAAGTACCTTTTATACAGAATGATTCTTGGTCGTCAACGTTCCCGAAAACTACGGAATCTCCTCATCATCACGATCATTTTTCTCCATGGAAGCACACCTGGGAAGTGTCTGGTTCCCAAGATATTAGGGTACAAAGTTGAGTAAATAGACTGCGTTTTTCTGCATAAATGCATATAGTCGCGCGTAGCGAGATTTTTTCAAGGGAAATAATTAATATCTGTCAATGAAAAAACTAGCATAAACACTGGATCTTATATATTTCGCCCGATCAAATAATAAAAAATAAAAAAAAATTACATCGTTTTCCAGCCTTTTTTTTTGAATAAACCATAGAGAAGAAACAAAATAGGAGTAACTGCTAAGTATATTTTCATACAAAAATAGTGTGCCGCGGAGCGGGCGTGAAGTATGGGACGAGGGGAGCATTGGACACTATAACCCTGCCCATTTACATAGAAACCACCTTGTAGTGACAAGTCAAACTACTTGCTCATTATCAATATATGTATATTACATTTATTTATTGCTTTACAGGCATGACTCTCCAAAAAAGATGGAAAAACATTAGAGACTGTTTCACAAGAGAGCTGCGCCGTCTTAAAATGTCAAAAGTGGTTCTGCTGCAAAACGTAAAACACAATACACCTATTTCAACCAATTACTGTTTTTGAGATCAGCGATGGACACAAACGCAACAGAAACTAGTCTCGAAGTCCCGCAAGAGGCAAGTCAAAAAAGGAAAGTGCAAGAACTTCTGCTCTTGAGACTCAACAGTCTGTATCAAAGTTGCTTAGAACAAAAGGGAAGAAAAAAATACTAAACGAAGAATCCGATACAGACCCTATAATTTCAGTTCTGCATAAGACCATAGCGACAACAGAGAAGAAAGATACACAGAATGATTCAAATTGTGACAGACTGTTTCGATTATCCCTCCTCGAAAGATTTCAAATTATCCCTGCTGCAATGAAGACCAAAGCGAAAATGGAAATCATGGAAATTATATAAAAATACCAACCGAACCGTTCACCAACAGGGCGCATAAACTATTCAAGTAATTTCAATACTCTTCACGACCAAGAATATGACCCGCATCGACCGAGTTATTCAGGTTATTCTACCAACAGGATATCAGATGATTTAAATTACAGCGATACTCATACTCATTATTCTGATATTTCTCAAAATTCAGATATGATAGACCTATTTCCCAATTTAAATAATTAATTGTTCACAGTTGCCATTTTTAAGTTATGAAAATACAAATAATTTGATTATCTACTTCAGTTTTTTATTATTTAAAAATATAGCCAAGCAAGCCCTTTTTCTCTCCTTTTCAAAGTCGTAAAGTACGAGCTGGTACTCTCTCTCGCGGACTCCCGCAACAGACACCGCCTGAATCTGGAGATAGAAAAGGCGAGAGCGGCGAGAGGAATACTCAGGGTGGAGCGCAAACATCAAGACCAAATATTAAGTCTCCAAAAAGAGCTAGCGGACCGCGTCGAGCGAAACAGAGAGGCCATAACAGGTACCCATAACGCCGTAGAGGGGGTTCAAAAATGGCTGAACTTCGAGGTGGATGATTTCTTCAAAATGGTGAGATCAATCCACAGTGAAGTAACGGCCCCAAAGAAACCCTCTGCCACTCAGGTCCACCCAGAAAGCGAAAAGGAGGCTCTCCACTCTGACACCAACAACATGGAGCCGGTTGGTGCAGAACTAAAAGAGCTATCCCAAAAGGTAGGTGATCTTGCCAACGAGATCCATTACCTTAAAAAAGCCACAAAACCATCAGAAGAACCGCACACACATACACCTACCGGATCCCCGGATAAAGCCCCCCAACCACACAACTACGAACTTGTGGAAACTTCTCTACAAGAACTCAAGAGAGGTTTTACGGTCAATGGAGACAGACGTGGCCACCTTAAAAAGTGAGCTACTCAATCCCAAGCCAGCGACCAGAGATGAAATACGGGAGGAGATCCGAGAGGCCACGGCTCCAATAATGTGTAAAGCCCGTACCATAGCGGAAAGGATCGAGGAGGTGAGAGATATGGCCCTAACAGACTCGGGGCCGCATCAAATGGGTATTGGACAGGAGCTCGTTGTCGCCGACACGGCGGCCCAAATGGAGGACTTATTAACCCCCCTGAGGGCCGACGTTGCGGAGATAGTGAGCACCTCAAAGGCTATAAACAAGACTATGGAGTGGTACAATAGTTCAATAAAAAAGTCCAATAACCAGACAGAGCAAATAGCGGCTAGGACAAATAAAACATATGCGCAGGCAGCACGCACTCGGCCAAACCACACGCTGATAATTACATCTACAGATGCCTCTAAGACTGGAGACAAGGTCCTGGAAATTTGCAGGAGCACCTTAAACTTCAAAAACACAGGTCTAAAGGTGTATCAAGTGCGGAAGGCGAAAAACCGAAAAATCGTCCTAAGCTGCGACAATAAAACGGACGTCCAATAACTTCAAGAACAAATAAAAAAATAACACCTTAAAAATTTTGGAGGCAAAAACAAAACCCTCAAATTAAAATAAAAAAATCTAATGGCATACAACACTGATGAGATCATAGACAACCTCAAGGCCCAGAACAAAACAATTATGGATGGCCTTGAGGGAGATGAAACCCTCATGAATAGGGTTGCAAACCGTCCCGCGGGGCGCGGGACGTCCCGTTTTCAGGGTCTAAATATAAATAATACGTCCCGTTTTGAGTGGCTGCGGGACGCCAAATGTCCCGTTTCAGGTGAATCCTTCCCAGTTGATAAAAAACATTTGTAGGTGTCCCGTTTTTCTTGCTCTGGTCCCGCAAATTCAACCCCGCTGTCCCGCAAATCTGTGTATAAGAGTTGGCAACCCTATCCACAGCAGGCTTGACTTGTTATAATTTTCCAATAAGAATCAGACAGTGATTACAAGACTAGTTGTCGCTGGCGGAATCGAGTCACGAATGCGGCGAGCACTCGCTTATAAAGGCATGGCATGGCTTGGTCCTACGCCCACCCCGTCAAGGCTTACTCCTACAGGCCTGCAGGAGGTCTAAGCTTATCGCATGGCAATAGCTGAATGGCTTGGGGTGTAACGTAGGGGCACGGAAAATGGCTAGGTAACATGACTCGCTGCTTTAGGCTAACTGTAACGTTCCGTAACAATACATAGAATATAGATTAAATATAATACAAAAAAATATATATATAGAACGATGTAGATATAGGTATGTGCATAGGCAAAAAAAGGCGATCCCGATTATTACATAATAATTCCCACTTACCACGATATGAATTTAATAATTTGAAACATATACGTATGTATTTGTGGATAAAGTTAATACGTAGTAGACTTTCATCAAATTAACGGCAATATTAAACTTGTGAGGTAGTACAAAAATCTAGATTTCCCTCAGTACTAGGTAAGAATTCCCGACTAAAACCTAAACCATCAGTCAAATAGTATCATCATAAATAGATAGCTAATTGGTAACAAAATATACAATTAACAATCAGGCAATCATTGCACTGTCAGCTAACAACATACCGTAGCCGTACGAAATTTAGACTAAACGATAAGTAATTAGCTACTATCATGAATCTAAAACAGCATAGGTTGCACAAACATTTTATCAAAGCTACGCACGCACCTATAAAACTACACGAAATAAAAGATAAAATATAACTGTTAATTGCACTAACTGACCTGTTCGAGTGGCGATTATTATTTCGAAAATATAACTCAATTTGTATCCACGGTAATGCTACAATAATAGTGCAGTTAGACTAACACGGGAAAGACATGGGAAAATTCTATGTAAAAAGTTAAATCCTAACCCTAGGACTGAGAATCTATGAATGTCGCACGATCGGCCGAGTTGTCTATGGCGCTGCCATCGCCGGTTTAAAATGAGCCTGCGGGGTGAAGGGAGAGGGAAATGCAAGGTCATTGGACAAAACTTATTCGTCCCTCCTATGCGAAAATTTGTTCAAATTCGCCACCATATAAGGTAATCTTGTCGCCAAGAGACAGAAATCGGCAAGAATTGGCTACGCCCAAAACATTTTCGAATTTATAACGGTGTAACCATGTCGCGGGAAAATACGAAAATTGACCAACACGACATCCTGTGAATCTCAAATTATGTCCGCTCATGGAAAACGTTAAAGCTGAAGTACGAGGGAATAAAACACACATAAAATCGTAGTGTAATTAGGGGAGAGTGGGGTAAATTCGGACATCGGGGCAAATGCGGACACTTCTATCTTCTTATTCTAGCAACTGATTGAGATGTCTTGTGTGAGCACGGAATATGAAATACAAGGTGGAAAGCCACAAGACAAGTATGCGGGGCGCGTGTGCCATATTTATGAGTAGATCCACATAATTTTGTTTAGTTCGCCTAGTAGCGCATGTTAGTGTTGGTCGTGTGAATGAGCTTAACAAAAATCAGGAAAAAGATAAAAAATGCCTTATTGTGCAATAATGCAATGTAAAAATGATAGCCGGTAGAAAAACAGACTACGAAGAGGTGTTTCTAATCATCGGTAAGCCTTATTTTCATTATACATACATACATAATCACGCCTTTATCCCTTACGGGGTAGGCAGAGCACCAAGGGCCGATAGAACCACATCGTGCGACCTCTGCCCAATTTTGAAGATATAGTTGAGATGTAAAAGTTCGGTTAGTAGTGACAGGTGGTCAGCCCATCGCCTACAAAACACCAAGACCCTCTTGTCCCTCTACTGAATTGTACAGTATGCCCGGGAAGAGAAGCAGTTGTAGTATTATATGTTTTTTTCCACTCCCAGAGCAGCATAGAAGAAATGCTTGAGTGTAAAATGTTTATGGTATAAATAAACAAAAACCAGTAAGTATAGGTAAAAGTCGATATAATTTATTTATCTGCCAAATCAAATAGAACTTAATAGAAGATTTTAAAAAACAAGATTAATACAACAGATTTTCAATGATTTTAATCAATATATTTAATCCTTATCCACAATATTACTAATCGTAGAGACATCACAATAAAAGCGATATTTTAAAAAAGTCAGCTTGTCGCGTTGTTCAAAATTCCCGCGACATGGTGCCGTCGTTATATTTTAAAAACGTTTTGGGCGTTGCCGGGCGGGGACATTAAAATCTTAACCAATGGCAAGGCCATTCTAGGCTGAGGTCAATAACCGTGCGGCCAAGTACATACAAGGCTTGTTGCCTCGATCGCGCGGTGGGCTCATTACCAAAGCTTGTCTCAAAGGATTAGGAACTATTTGGAAGCCTAAGTTAATTCCTCGTTCCTTACCTATTATAAATATTACTTTCTGCTGTTTTGCAATTCAAATAGTCGCCATAGTGCAACTCAATAATTTAATCTGTGATAAGTGTCGCCACTTCGAACTAGGTTCGGTGGCGATTTCGTCCGGATTTGGATTTCGTCCGGATTTGGATCTCGTCCGGATTTGGATTTCGTTCGGAATTGGATTTCGTCCGGATTTGGATCTCGTCCGGATTTGGATTTCGTTCGGAATTGGATTTCGTTCGGAATTGTTTTTCGATTGGAATTGAATTGGATTTGGATGTCGATTGGATTTGCCGAATATTACCTTAACGGAAGTAACCCGCCGAGCTCACTCACACCTGCCGAGCATTCCGTCGGACTTTTCGCATCGCTGCCTCGGCTGCTACCGGGGATACGTCTCGCCAAAGTTACGTGCCTACTTTGTAAACAATTTTAATATTTATCGGAGAAACCAGGATTAGTCACCCACGACCTGTTATCGCGTTACTTTAATAAATTAGTCTCGTGTTCAAAAATTGATTTTTTATTTTAATCACTTAGTTTTACCGTTGTTTTTCTTTTGTTTTAAATTCATTAACTGGACCTGTCCACTTCTTGCCTGTAATAGGGGAAGAAGGGGGCAGCGTTTCAAGCTTATAAGTAATCAAAATTAAAAGCACCTGTATACCTATACATGATTGTCTCTAGAAGATGCCTACAATAATAGTCGATGTGAACAGATAGTGGGCAAGGTTGTGCTATAATTACTATAGCCTACCGCCTTGACTGCGGCTCTGTCTGTCATTGCGATGTCTACTGCGAATGGTATGCTATGGCAGAGAATGCTATCACAACAAAAAAAACTAGAAAGAACTAGAAAATAAAGTGAAGAACATAGCTGAAATGACTGAACGAGAAAAGCGAAAGTAAAGAAAAATGTGGAAAGAAGATTCAAAAAAATACAGAGAAAAGAAGAAGGCGTTATCTGGCATATTGCACAATACACCACCACATTCCGATGATGATTTAGCTGCATCAGCTTCAGTGCGAAAATCAGTAGGAAGACAAATTGTGCGGAAGGATAGAGCCAAAGCATATCGTAAAATAAAACTACAAGAGAAAACCATTGCTAAAATTAAAATTAACTCAGCTAATAGCAACAGCACTGGTCATCGATGAAATGAGTATACGTCGACGAATTGAATGGGATGGACAGAAGTCACATGGTTACGTTGACATGGGCACATAACACTATATACTCTAGGACATGGGTACTGGTATGGAAGGAGACCATTTACGAGTAGCAGAAGCCAAAGTTTTAGTTTTTTTGGTAACAGCCATAAATAGTAACTTCAAAGTACCCATTGCCTTTTTTCTCGTAGACGCAGTTACTGGATTACAACATGCTGCGCTAGTTAAACAGGCAATTTTAGTTTAGAGTTCTAATTGTCGCTTTAACCTTTGACGGGTAACGTAAGTATGATGAAAAAGGAAATTATTCAAAACAAGGTTATGCGCTAGTTTGCAAGTATAGTTTTTTTACCATGTAGGTACTTTCTTAGTTTTGGTTACATATCATGATATTTTATTAGATACCTATATATTTCATTATTACTTACATTTTATGTAATTTATACATAGTTTTATATTAAGTGTTTATTTTATATTACATATATTATTATACAGGTTTTGAAATACATATGATCCATTATGAATAATGAACTGGTTAATTCCAGATTTTAGTCAGAATGAATACTGACAAAGAGCAGGAAGCTCATTTAGGATATCAAAGCGTAATTCTAAATAATGTAATCAATCCAAGGAAAGGATTGGTGCATAAGATGATGAAAGCTTTAAATAAAGTGAAGTATCAAATTGCAGATCAGCCCACGCAATCAAACTGGCCTCGATTTTCATCACCTTTTTCTGAATCACACAATAGCAATCAATACATCCCGTCACCAATCAACAGAGGATACACCACAAATGAATACAATGAAACCAATCAATACACTCAATCTAATATTATACATTTGATAAAACATAATAAATAACATCAAGTTATGTTTTGTAATACAATGTTTGTAAAACTTTAAATATTATTAAACACTTAGTGATGGGCAAATGGAAAAAAAATATCGATATTTATCGTATCGATATTTTTCAAATATATCGATATATATCACCCAAGAAATATCGATTTTCGATATATCGATATTTTTTGCCCAATTTGCAATTATTTATAAAAATTGCCAAAATTATCGCTAACTTCCATACAGCAGACATGACGATTAACATAAATACAATTCACACAAAAAAAATAACAATGAGCTACGCTTAGTTTACTCGTGACAACACAACAAAATAACGTTCGTACCAACACTCTAAACTAAAATGCAGTCAGTCCAGTGCAGTGATACCAACCAAACCAACAAGCAATGTCATTGTCATAGACAAGCAAGTCATCTCAGAACAATGACTAAAGCATAGAAGTAACTGAATTTTGACTAGTATCGTCGTCGCTGTTTTTTTATACGCTCATAACTGCATTAGAAAGAGACAGATGTAGGTTGCTCAAAATGCAAAACGTACCACAAAGCAAACGTCAATTTGGTTACCTTTCCTTTGTTCCTTGGCTACCTTTCGTACATGATACTAAGTTAAAAAGCTACATAACATGTCAAGTTTTTGTCTATATCTTTGTTCATCGTATTTTACCGTATAATGTCTAAGACAAGATACGCTTTTAAAGTCATAAAGCTCTTTCTATGCTTTAGTCATTGTTCTGAGCAAGTCATAGAGTGTAATTTTTTAATTTTTGTTTGTGTTTGAAGCAAAGAAACTAAACCCATACAGCCTACTGCATATTTTCTAAATTTAAGAAATCGGATTGGTCAAAAACATGATGTGACGCATGAGCAGACGCCAGACAGCAGAACTTTTAAAAATATATCGATTTTGATATCTGAAAATAAATATCGAAATTTGATATATCGCAGGAAAAAATATCGCTAATTTATATCGATATTTTTCTGAAAAAATATCGATATTTTGATATATCGATATTTTTTTACCAACCCTATAAACACTTTAAAAACTTACTTGAGTGTAATTATTAGTCTTTCTTCCGGACTGGTGGCTAGTCTCATGAGGTCTAACAGTTGTAGTAACTCTTGAAAAACGTGTAATGGCAAATGTATCCTAGATGTAAACAGTCTTATGGGTTTGATTATCTGGTTGGATTATCTATGGTTAAAAAGGTTGGTTTTTATTGTCTATGACCCGGACGCGGGGAGTGATTTAGACATAGGGAATTAGATTGTAAGGTGGCGGAGGCCGAATAAAAAACTCAGTTTAAGTTGTAACATTGTTTTATTTAGTTTATTTAACACTAATGATACATGGCGCAGTCGTGATTATTGTTTGGAACCACTTTATTATTGTTTGTCATAATGTCTACATTCAATCTGCCGGTATAACGCGCCAAATTTTGAATTTGCCGCCACTCCCTTCGACCGCCCGACTGCGCAGCAAAGACGCTGCGGTTCGCGCATGCGTCGTGCCAAACACAGAAATCAGAGCGCGCCCGCGTCAAGTGCGCAGAACGCCCGCGCGTATCCGAGAGCAGTGTAAACGTTACGGTTAAATTTGATTCCGATTGGTGTAGTTGGTAGTGACCCTGCCTGCGACGCCATAGGTCCTGGGTTCGAATCCCGGTAGGTGCAAACATTGATGTGATGAATATCGATGTTTGTTTCCGAGTCATGGATGTTTATATACTTATCTATGTAATTATATACCGTTGCTTAGTACCCACGACCAGTGTAGCCAACCCTACAGTTTTAACTGTAGATCTACAGTTTTTTGGAAATTCTCTCAGTTTTTAGTTTAGGCCTCGATATCTACAGTTTTGTGCTTATGATTCTAACGCCACCTTTATTTGCTACGTGGTAGTCCGTGCACTGAGCTTCAGTAAAACCAACTATCATCGAACCTGAGGTAATAGTCATCAATCGATTTAATAGATGGCGTTAGTATTGGACAGTCGTAGATTGTTTCGGTCGATGTCTGTTTTACTGACATTCTATTTTTCTTACTGGGGAATCCCCGCGGATGCTTTGACAATCGAGATATTTGTACTTGACTGTGCATTCCGTCATTCGTCAGATTAAATTCTTTGTTGTTCGGTAAACGTTATAAGTTGAGAAAAAGTTACGATTATGCAAATCTGTAGTAATGATAGTCAGTCAGATGTTGACAAATCCCCAGCAAGAAAAAAGAAAGCAGTGAGATACGAGCAAAAATTTATTGATTCTTGGCTCGACGATGAAAAATTTAGTGGATGGCTCGCAAAAAGTAAAAAAGGTAACACATATTTTTACTTTATCTTTATGACTTTTGATATTGAATTTGATTAAAACTTCGATAATCACATGATTTTTTTTGTTTTTAATTGCCTCTCTAAAATGTATTCTATTTATTACAATCATTAAATTATAAAAATATTAAGCTGTAGATTTACTGTTTATTAATTTGATATTTACAGTTTTCTACAGTTTTTTTTTTAGTATATCTACAGTTTAGCGTGTGCTGGGGTTGGCAACACTGCCCACGACACAAGACCTTTGGGATCTTAGTGTGGGACTAGGTCAATGTGTTGTGAAGCGTGTGAATATTTATTTATTTAAGTTTCACGTAGTGACATTGTTTTTTTGTTTGTATCACTTTGTTTTTCTACATAACCTAAAACAACAGTACACCTACCATTGGGCACAAAGGACCTTTAAGCCCCACGAACTATTTTGATTCTATGTATTAATTTCTATTTTATTTTCAGAATGCGGAATTATAAAAAAACCACTGAGCGTGGTACGAAGTCCGTTGAGCTGATGAGGCGAGCGGCTGATTTAGTCGCAAATGAAAAGAAATCACAAAGGCAAGTTTGTCGTGACTATGAGATTAGCAGAACTTCATTGAAGAGATTCATGGATCGGTTAAAGCAAAATCCGGAGTCGCCAAAATTTGGCTACGGCACTCCCAGATTAGTGTTTAACAAAGAACAAGAAACTTCTCTCTGCGGGTATTTACAGACACTTGCACAAATCTTTCACGGCATAGGCCCTAAAGATGTTCGTCGCTTAGCTTATGAATGCGCTGTAAAATATAAGATTCCTGAGATATGGCACACAAACAAGATGGCTGGAAAGGACTGGCTGACGGGATTCTTGGCAAGGAATGACCGTCTCTCTATCAGGAAGCCAGAGGCTACTAGTTTGAGCAGGGCCACCTCATTCAATCGAACGAACGTTTGTGAATATTTTGATAAATTGGCACACGTGATAGATCGTCACAAATTCAGAGGTTCGTCTATATAGAATGCTGATGAGACTGGTGTCTCGACCGTAACTAAACCTTCAAAAATAATTGCAGCCAAAGGGAAAAGAAACGTCGGATCCAGTGTTGCCAACCTCAAAAAACTAAAAAACAGCAACTCGCCTAAAAAAAAAACAGTAGAAAACAGTAGGTAAAGAAAAAAAGGCAGATTTCATAGATTTGCCCAAGCACAAGGTGTTGTGACTATAAAACAATACGATACGCAATACAGTAGGCGTGTAGCTGTCATTCATAAATTGGGATTTCCCCGTGTATAAAAATATGATTGTCAAACACATATAATGTGGTCGGGAATTCCCTCGAATCCCGACTAAAGAAGATACTGCCATCTAGTGTCATTGCGTTTTATTACGTAGTGGTTGTCATTGCGTGCGTTTGCAAAGTAGTGTAATAGGTGGCGCTGAGCGGTAGTTGAAAAACAGTAGAAAATAGGAATGAAACAGAAAACATGGACATTAATGTGAAAACAGCAAATCTACTGTTAAAACAGTAGGGTTGGTAACATTGGTCGGATCTGTCACATCTGCTGAAAGAGGAACTAATGTAACATTTTTGGTAGCTGTTTCGGCAACTGGATCTTCGATACCTCCAATGTTCGTATTTCCAAGAAAGAAATACCAAGATCATTTCGTGCGAGATGGGCCAACAGAATGTATTGGTGCAGGAAATGCAAGCGGCTGGATGACTGATACGGAATTCTTGCTTTTTATGAAATATTTCATCAGTTATGTAAAGCCAACTAAAGAATCGCCAGTTTTACTTTTACTAGATAATCACAGTTCGCACTTGTCAGTGGAAGTGTTGGATTTAGCGAAAAATAATGGAGTAGTGATGCTGTCGTATCCTCCCCAATGTTCCCATAAGCTGCAGCCCTTAGACGTGTCTGTTTTCGGGCCGTTTAAACGGTATTTATCGTCAGCACAAGATTCATGGATGCGTAGCCACTCAGGAAAAACAATGAGCATTCACGACATCCCAGGCATCGTCCGAACAGCTTTACCTTTGGCACTGACTCCCAACAACATCTCGAAAGGGTTTCAAAAAGCCGGGGTTAACCCGTTCAACCGGGAAGTGTTTGATGAATCGGACTTCGCTCCAAGTTTTGTGACAGACCGACCAAATCCGAACAATCCAACAACGTCTTCTGCACCTAATGAGTCACAGCCGCCTATGTCTACAGAGCCCCAGTTGCCTATTTCTCCAGGTTCACCAAGTTTGTTAATTTCTTCGCAGCCCGAAGTTGTAGCAATTGTTTCAGCAAGTATGTCTCCTGTATCTCCTTCTCAGTCGTCTACAGTAGGGCCTCAGTTGCCTACCGTCTCAGTTTTGCTGTCCTAAAGTGACCCACTGTTGTCTTCTACAGCTGCTGTTGAAAAAGATCGTCTGCCATTAAGGTCCTGTACAGTTCCATCTTCAAACATTGAGCTTCAACCATCTACGTCAGCTTCATCCTTGTTTGTTCAGCCATCAACATTTTCTCCGGAATCCATCAGGCCTTTCCCTCAGGCAGGACTGCGTAATGTTACCAGCAGGAAACGACGAAAGGCAGCTATATTAACAGACACACCCGAAAAGGAAGCGTTGTCTTTGGAACAAGAAAATAAAAAGAAGAAGAAAATGGTCTCTCGTAAATAAAGCTGTCTCGAAGAAAAATAAACAAGTGAAAAAAAAGATTTTACAAGAAAAGATACAAATAAAAATAAACAAGTGAAAAGAAAGATTTTACAAGAAAAAGATACGAGTTCGAGTTCTGAAGAAGAAGAATGCCTTTGTCTGGAATGCTGCGAGTCATTTGCTGACAGTGTTGCAGGAGAAGGCTGGATTCAATGTAGTGCCTGTAAAAAAATCTAAATGAGACGCATCAGAATCAACCTGTTGATGCCATTATCTGTAACTCTCATTTCAAAACTATGCCGTCAACATCGTTTGCAGAAACATTCAAGGACACAGACGCTACGATGCTGCCACATACATCTGAGGACAAACCTGCCATGACTACAGTTACAAATGAGATATATCAGGATAAGAGATTGGGTCAGGATAAGGAGATGGCATCGACATCGTTTGCCGAAATGCCCAAGAACACAAACACTATTGCATCTGAGAATTTATCTGGTACGAGTTTAAGTACTGATACCAATGACACACATCAAAATCAAAGATTAGTTGTGTTGGCTGAAAAAACACCCTCAAAAGACATTACATCGACGAGTTTTGCAGGTTATATGTTAAAAGAAAAAAACATAACCATACTGTCACCGTTTAAGAAAGCTCTTTTCTGGCCGTCGTTCCTGAAGAGAGGTGTACCATCCGGCTCTTTACCAATCATGATAGCTTCCCTCTCGGAGAGCTCCATCAACCAATACGACGCTTGTCTAAGGAAATGGTTTAATTACTGTAATATAAATAACATTTTCTTTTATGAAACGTCTGTTACTAATGTCATTAATTTTCTTACTGGTTTATATAATTCTGGATATCAGTACGGTACACTGAACTCTTGTAGATCTGCCTTGTCCTTAAGGCTGCCTGTCCATTTAAGCGGAGCGATGCGGCGGAGCGGAGAAACGGACAAATATTAGCCAATAGTATTGCACAAAAATTCCGCTCCGCTGCAGTGGACAGGGATTTGCGAGCTTGTTTAAAATTTCATACATTTTTGGAAGCGGCGCGAGGTAGCGGAGCGGGGGAGCGTGGCAGCGGAGCGGGGGAGCGGGGCAGCGGAGCGGGGCAGCGGGGGGGCGGGATGGGGTAGTGTGCCGCTGATATTCGACCAGTACGTGCGTGCGTTTTGTTGTAAAAATGGATGAAAGACTCATCGAAAGCGTGAAAAAGTTTCCGTGTCTTTGGGACACAAGTTCAGAATTTTATAAATGTAACGAAACAAAGGATGCGGCATGGAATGTAATTATTACTGAAGCGAACATAAAGGACAGTAAGTAAATATAGCTATTAGTTAGTATTTAGTTTTATTTAAGAGTGCAAGATTAATTCTTCATTCTCTCTATTCTTGACGTAATGCGAGTGTCTTGCCATGGAACCTTCCCCTGATTATTGAAGTAAGAACAATACATTTCTCGAACTTGATAACCTTCTTTACTTGAATTATGTGTCTCTGTTCTGTTACCCATTGAGATTAATATCTGCTCGTCGTGGTTTAGGAAGTCCGGTTGCCGGTCAATTAAATAATTGTGCAACACGCATGTTGCTTTTATTATTTTATCAACTGTTTCGATTTTGCATTCGAAATCTTTATGATACACGTACCACTTTCGTGCCAGTACCCCAAAAGTTGCTTCAACGATGCGACGTGCTCGTGACAATCGGTAATTAAATACCCTTTTTTCTGAATTCAGTCCATCACGGGGGTATGGCCTCATAAAATTTTCCATTAATGGAAAAGCTTCGTCTCCTATAAATACAAATGGCATTGGTTCTCCACCCTGATAAAGTGGTACTGGCTGTGGTAAATGTAACCTCCCCTCTTTTAGGCGTTTTCCGAAAATACTGTCATCAAAAATTCCTGCATCTGAAAATCTTCCCATAGATCCAACATCGACCATTATGATTTTTCTTCTGGCATCAGCTAAACACATCAGAATTACAGAAAATCTCTTTTTATAATTGAAAAATGAAGACCCAGATTTCGAAGGAGCCTTGATATATACGTGCTTGCCATCAAGAGCACCTAAGCAATTTTTGAATTGCCATAGGTCATCAAAATCTTTTGCATATTTTTTCCAGTCGTTTTCTGTTGGTTCTGGCATAACAAGTGGTTGCAATACGTTCCAAAGGGCATCGCAAACTTCTTCAACAATTCTTGACACACTTTTTATTCCAATTCTAAAATTCTCTGCTATCACCGTAAATGACTGGCCGGTTGCTAAATATCTGTAAAATAAAAAAAAACATTTATTAATATAATAAAAACTGTTATTCTAGTTATTTCTACCAAAGTTTTTAGATTTCCATTCATTTCTACCACCATAGTAATTCAAGTATTGTATGCTGGTAGAAATGAATGGAAATCTATTTCCCGTGGGGGAAATACTTTGGTAGAAATAAGTGGAATAACCGATTAAAAACTAAATATGTACCTTAATAAAAAATGAAAATGTTATAAGCTTTTTTTGTATAGTGTGTGGAATACTGATGTGTTTGTTGATTGTTTCAGTTAAAACTGCCAAATGTCGATGGAAACAACTACGAGACAACCATAGAGATGCTTTAAAACGACAAAACGCGACAAGGAGTGGACAGGCAAGAAAGCAAATCAAAGAATGGAAATATCAAAACGCCATGTCATTTCTTTTGCCATATATGTGTAACAGAGATCGGGCATCAAATTTTGGATCATTGGTGTCTAACGAGTCTTCGTTAGATACTTTTAGTCAGTCAAATACTGATGATAATTATCAAGAATCAAGCGGTATCTTGCCATCACCTACAAATAATCTTGCCTCTGCAAATGATTCCGATAATTCGACAACTACTGATCAGATTCCATCGACGTCGAAAAAAAGGAAGAACAATGAAATCCTAGATATATTGAGAAAAAATCAAGAAAACCGCGACCTTTTAAGACAAGAACGGATGGAAATTAAAAATATTATAGAAGCCAGGGACAAGCACGATGAAATAGACTCATTTTTTTTAAGTTTGGCTGCGTCGACAAAAAAGTTGCCATATTATTTACAACTTCAAATAAGAAGAAATTGTTTCAATGCTGTAATGGCAGCTGAAGAAACTAATCTGCAACAATCTTGGTATTCTCCGAATAATTATGGTTACTCTACAAGCTCAACACCAACATCAGATAATATAAATATCAGTAATACTACTGCAAGTACTTCGCATGTTGAAGAAACTGAGACTACTACTACTACTGCTACTGCTTCAGATGTTCCAGATACTCAGAAAGTACTGGAAACACTGGAAGAACTGGAACGCCTGTAGAGCTAGCAGATTCGAAATAGCAGATGTTTATAACAATTTTATTGTAATATTTTTTTAATAGGGGAGATGACTGATTTTTGTTTCTTTCACCATTAGATAGTTTATTAAAAACTATTGAACACGTATTTTTTCTTTTTTATTATACTCAAACAATTACCGAGATATTTAGAGTTGAAATTACGCATGACGTCACACCCAGGTACGATTTCTACCTAGCTGTGACGTATTTAGCCCCCACTATTAAACTTTAACGCCTTATAACTAAGTGATTATTCATTAATTTCGTAAAATAAAAAATACGTGTCTAATATTTTTGCTTTATCTTATTAACGGACTAATTAGAATTTCGTATTTTTGACCCATGCATCTCACCTATTATACATATTATATATGAGCGTTTTTAGAAAGCGGTCGTGTGGTATTTTTCTGAAAACGCTCATATATCATGGTATCAACTTAAAAAATAAATAAAAGTTACTTTAATTTTAAAATGAGTACTTACTTTAAACACACTGCTAACCTTTCACGACTACTGATAGAATTTCGGAAATATGAGTTCTGTTTCTGAATATATGGTTGAATTAAAGAGTGTAACTCATGAAAAGTAGGTCGTGAAATTCTATAAGAATTTTCGAATGTTTCTTCATCAGCAGTTTGGAAAAAAGTATAATATTCACCGTGCACTGAACGATACTTGATATGATTTCTTAACCAAAATCTATGTTTTCTTAGAGAATTATTAATATAGTATGCTGAGACTTCTTCTTCCAAGTCCAGCTCTTCTTCTTCTTCCTCAAGCAATGCGAGGTAGTAACATTTTAACTTTTGTGTCGACAACATGTCTGTTTTCCGTTATTTCGCGATCTGAACTGGCCGCTTGCCGCTCGACTCGGTCTAACTAGCCCCGCAAATCCGCTCCGCTATACTCTCTCGACCTGCTCCGCAAGCTCGCTTCGCTTAAATGGACAGAAACAATCCGCAACTCCGCTCCGCAATACTCGCTCGCCCTGCTCCGCAAGCTCGCTCTGCTTAAATGGACAGGCAGCCTAATTATGGGCACAACTATTGGGAACGATGACCGGATAAAACGATTTTCCTTATTTCCGTGAAAAGCCAGAAATTTGCCCAGCAGTGACTCTTCATTTTTATTTAGAACACACGAAATCATTGCGTGTACAAAATGAAACTCTTTTCATAAGTTTAAGACGACCGTATCGAGGTGTTGGTGCTAATACAATAAGTAGGTGGATTAAATCTACCCTACACGACTGTGGTATTGACACGTCTGTTTTCACAGCGCACAGCACCAGACGTGCTGCTACTTCCAGAGCACGCAAACTGGGAGTTAGTCTAGATTTAATAAAAAAAATCGCTGGATGGAGTGGTACTTCAAATACCTTTGAAAGATTTTATAATCGAATTATATTACAACCTACAGATTCAGATTCTTTTGCTAAGAGTATTATGTCTGACTCTTTAAATAATTAAGTTAATTGTTAATTATTTGAATTATTTGGGTAAAGTGATGAACAATTTATTGATTTGAAAATAAATGTGATTGCCAATAATATATAGTGTTTACTATCTGTCCTTAGTTACAAAGTTGATTTCTCTTGTAAATATATCTCAACATCTACATTGTAATCTCATCTACTGCTAATCTAGAGGACAAAGCCTGAGTATAATTAATGATTAAACGAACTTACCTGGTTAGTGAAGTTCTATCATAATTATACGAGGGCTTTGTCCGAAGAGATTAGCAGTAGATGAGATTACAATGTAGTAACGCCAGGTGTCGCCACATTCGTCCACATAGTTGAGGGTAAACCTCAAAGGTTTACCTTCTTTTTTTTTTGCGGGTAGTCGTAGTCTTCCTGCCTCCACGGATACCGGCGGCCATCATTTAGTTTAGAGTAGTCACAGCCTGCCAATAATTGTAAGATGAGCTGACAAAGTTGATATTTCTCTGTATAGGGGTATTTCAGGGTGGGCGGGATGCTAATCTCTTCGGACAAAGCCCTCGTATAATTATGATAGAACTTCACTAACCAGGTAAGTTCGTTTAATCATTAATTATGCCCCTAAAAGTTCTCTCGAAACATCTATTTCATCTGAAGATCTATTTCAACTTTTATCCTCAGACACCGATGACGAAAACTCATCAAGTCTACTGTAGTGTATGCCTTATTCTCTCTCTCTCTCTAGCACAGACAACACTGTCTCGTACGCACCACATCAGTTTACGAGAGCCATAGGCGAGAGTAGATGTGTCGGTAGTCTGTCCGTTAAGTGCGTGGGCGAGCCTGTGATATATCCCGCTATTGGTTTGGTCTTACAAGTGGCGACGAGAAAAAAGGTAACTGACTGAATTCTTTTATAAAGGAAAAAATAAATAAATAAAAATGGAGATCAGAGCGCAAACACAATCAATCGTATGCAGCGCCGAGTTTTATGTACCTATTTGTTTACATCCGTAAAATGAGCATAGTTGAATAAGTTGTACTACCTTTGGTAAGTACCTACTACATATGATGGTCGGTCTAGCTATCCGGCCAGGATAAAATGTAGGTAAATAGATACCGCTGTTTTCTTCAAATCACATACTAAAACTTATTCGTAAATTGGCGCTGGTCGGACTTTAAATCTTGCTATTCGTGCTTTATGGATATTTAACATGTGTAGAATACTCTAATTTCGGGCTAAAGTGAATCATTATGTATAGAATTAACATTTCATATTTTACAAATTAGCTTTTGCAGAAATCGCTTTTGCCGCCATTCGTATCCCACAGAGTATATACAATTTTTAGGTTTCTTAAAAAATTGTCAGGCGATGGTAGGGTCGGATCATACAGCCAAATCCAATACTATCCAAATCGACTGTATGCTTCGTTGAAACGCGATGCTGCGTTTGCATGTTGTGCCTAGTACAAGACAAGTACTCACCACACTAGGCAGATAGAGGTACATTCACTTGATATTAATTTATATAGATCATATTAAATCGAATTTTAATATAATATTAGTAAAATTTTAATAAAATGTTAGGTACTTACATATTTTAAATTATTTATATTGTCACATTAGTTTTACTAAATGTTTCGTTTCGGGAAAGTTAGCAATGAAAGATAACAAATAGGTACATGGTAGTACATTATGTTATTGTTTTGTTTTTAAGTTTGTAGGCTGTGTACCTACTAATACTCTATCATTGGTGCCCGTTTTTATCGAGTATATTTACTATTGCTGCCATTTTGTAGGTAGGTAATTTTATGCTGCCATTGAATTGGTAGGTTATTTTGGCTGCCATTAAATTGGTAGATTTTATGCTGTCATTAAATTGATAGGTTATTTTGGCTGCCATTAAATTGGTAAGTATATTATTTTACGCTGTCATTAAATTGACGGTTATTTTGGCTGCCATTAAATTGGTAGATTATGCTGTCATTAAATTGATGGGTTATATTGGCTGTCATTAAATTGGTAGATTATGCTGCCATTAAATTGGTAGGTTATGTGATACTGAAAAAAAAAATGGTGTAGCATTTTGTTCGAATTTTTTTTTCTCTTGCATTTCAGGTCAACCCATTAAAAAAAGAAAAAAAAGAAAATAGGACAAAATATCATGGCTAATTCTATACCTGGACTAGATAAACTTAATATTGAAGGCGATACTTCCTCTGTTGGCATCCGTTGGGAACGCTGGAAAAGGTCATTGTTAATTTATTTAGAGGCTTCTGATATCCAAAGCCCTGTAAGGAAGAGAGCGACTCTTTTGCATTTCGGAGGACCAGAACTTCAGGAAATTTATTCAAATTTACCCGAGGCTAACGCGGCTACAAATGCACATACAGCGTCGGATGCTGCTGCAAAAATTCAGGATATATTCAGGAAATCGCGTTGGAAAAACTTGACGATTATTTTTTGCCTAAACAAAGTAAAGTTTATGAGAGGCATGTGTTTGTGATCAAATTACGGAAAAATGTACGTCAAATGAACTGCGAAAGAAGATTTTGACAATGGGGGATAAAGCGACTCTAGATGAAATAATGACTACTGCAAATACCTTAGAGTTAGTGAGCTATCAACTAAAAGTACGAGGGGGCGTTTTTAAGTTCGCGGAATCGGGGGTAAGACGTGGAAATAAAAATACAAGTTTAATTTTCCTTTTCAATATATTCTCCTGCAACCCTAATACATTTTTCAGATCTTTCAATTAGCTTATGTATACCCTCGAAAAAAAAATGTTTTTTCTTTGTCTGAAAAATAAGCTGAAACTGCTTCCTTCACTTCTTCATCGCTTGAGAACTTCTTCCCCCGAAGTTCTTTTTTCATTTTTGGAAAGAGATAATAATCACTGGGAGCCAGGTCAGGACTGTAGGGTGGATGAACCAAAATATCGAAGCCCGCCTTATGCAGGGAAGCCAACGCAACACGGCTCTTGTGCACAGGCGCGTTGTCGTGCAGAAGGAGGACACCTTTGGTTAATTTTCCCCTTCTTTTTGCCTTGATTGCTTCCTTTAATCGCTCTAAGATTGAAGCGTAGTATTCTCCGGTTATGGAGACACCTTTATCTTTATAATCTATCAACAAGATTCCTTCTGAGTCCCAAAAGATTGTCGCCATGATTTTTCCCGCCGACTGTGACACCTTAAATTTCTTTGGTGGTGGTGTACCTTTTTTGTGCCACTGCATAGAATCTTGTTTGGACTCAGGTTCATAATGATGAACCCAAGTTTCATCCCCAGTAACAATTCGAGTCAATACTCCATCCTGGTCTTCATTACAGAGGTCCAAAAACGCGCGAGAACACTCTACGCGCTGTTGTTTTTGAGGCGGCGTGAGCATTCTCGGCACCCACCTTGCACTGACTTTGGTCATGCCGAGATGATCGTGAAGAATTTTAAATATGGTTGTATCGGATACTCCAACCATTTCTGCGAGCTGTTTCTTCTTTAGTCTAGCATCTTCCAGTATTAATTTTTCCACTTTTTGAATTATTTCCGGAGTGGTCACCTCGATCGGCCGTCCTGGCCGAGGATCATCTTCAAGTGAGGCCCTGCCTTGCTTAAAAAGGGTATGCCACTTATAAACCATGGTTTTACCGGGGCAAGACTCCCCGTAAACGGATGACATCTCTTCTAGTTTGAACCGATTTACCTTGCTTGGTAAGGAACTTTATGACAGCGCGGTGCTCGATTTTCTCCATTTTTCACAATGTTCTTCCCAACTGAGTTGTTTGATCGACGATAATTCAAATAGTAATGGCCCGATTAAAACAAAACGTTCTATTTATACTAATAATGAGCTACTTAACCAGTTACGACTAAGGAAAGTACCCTCATTTATTAATTACCTACCCATTCCGCGAATATAAAAATGCACCCTCGTATATGGTAACGGAGGCAATGAAATAAAAAACCAAGATGTCAATCGAATCGACAATAAAGGAAACTATAGTCGGAAACATAACTATTCTAACACAACTAGAATACCCTCACGGAATAATTTACGATGTACTAGATGTGGGAGCAAATTTCATAAATCCACCGATGATAATTGTCCAGCTAAGAACAGAACCTGTCATTCGTGCCAAAAGATTGGCCACTATTCAGCTCATTGTAAATCTCGAGTTCCTGAAACAACGCCACAAAAAAGAAAGTTCAGTGAAAATACTCGTGATAACACATATACAGGAGATAAGAAGAGAGCAAAGGTTAGACATGATAGAAATGTAGATATGGTTAATGATGAAGAAGTAGACTATGTTTTCCAAATAAATAATGATTCGACTATTAGTTGTGTGGTCGGCGGAGTGGGCGTTAACATGCTCATTGATTCTGGTTGTAATCTTAACCTTCCGACGGACAAAACATGGGAAAAGCTAAAACATGGTGGCGTAAAGGTAAAAAATCAAATTAAAGACCCTAGTAAGGTTCTCCTCGCTTACGGCAGTCAGTGTCCTTTAAAAGTGAAAGGTTCATTTGAAGCTGAAATGGCAGCGAATGGTCAGAAAGACTTTACAACTTTTTATGTTATAAGCGGGGGCACTAGAGACTTATTGGGAAAAATATCAGCTATAAAACTGGGTATTGCGTATGGGTATTGGTATCAATCAGATAGAAAACTCGACTAAAACATTCTCAAAATTCAAGGACGTCGTCGTAGAGATTCCAATAGATGATTCTATTAAGCCCGTTTCTCAACCATGCCGAAGAGTACCTTTACCTTTAGCAAAGAAGGTTGATGACAAAATCACGGAACTTCTCAACCAAGATATAATAGAAGAGGTTCGAGGTTCTTCTAGGTGGGTTTCTCCCATAGTCCCGATACTGAAAGAAAATGGAGAGTTAAGATTATGCGTGGATATGAGACGTGCAAATAGCGCAATATTAAGAGAGAATCATCCTCTTCCTACGATGGACAAGTTGCTGCCTAAGATAAACAAGGCTAACTACTTTACTAAACTTGACATCAAGAATGCTTTCCATCAGGTAGAGATCCACCCGGACTCCAGATATATAACCACTTTTATAACTCCAAATGGGTTATACCGCTACAAGAGGTTAATGTTCGGTATCACATGTGCACCGGAATTATTTCAGAAGATTATGGAGAGAATGCTAATTAAGTGCGATGGAGTCATAAATTTTATTGACGATATTTTGGTTTACGGTAGTGATGAAAAGGAACATGATACCAGACTGGAAAAAGTATTGCAGATATTAAAGGACAATGACGTATTACTTAACGAAGACAAATGCATATTTAAGACGCAGAGTGTAGATTTCCTCGGGCATCACCTAGAACCTAATGGCGTAACACCGCTGGAAAAATATGTACAGAGTATAAAGGATTTCCGTGTTCCTAAGTCTATAGAAGAACTTCAAAGCTTCCTAGGTCTTCTTAATTACATAAATAAATGGATTCCTAATTTGGCTACTGCATCAGAACCTTTGAAAGAGTTACTTAGGAAAAAACTGAGTAAACATACCAATATTGAGACATTCTGGTTAAAGGAACAGCAAGATTCTTTTGAAAATTTGAAACAAATTCTAACACAAATTCAATCGTTGGGATATTACGATGTCCGAGATAAAACCCAGGTAATAGCTGACGCAAGCCCAGTCGGATTAGGAGCTGTTCTTGTTCAGATTGATTCAAATGGACCACGAATAATTGCATACGGAAATCGAACGCTTACAGATTGCGAGCGACGATATAGCCAGACTGAAAAGGAGGCTTTGGCTTTAGTGTGGGGGGTTGAACATTTCAACATTTTTTGTTTGGAAAAGATTTTGACCTGGTCACAGACCACAAACCCCTAGAGGTTCTCTTTGGAAGAAAATCCAGGCCATGCGCGCGAATAGGGCGCTGGGTATTGCGGCTCCAATCGTACAAGTATCGAGTAATATATAAGCCAGGAAAACAGAACATCGCCGATCCTTTATCACGATTGTGTAAATTAACAAATAACTCTTCGAACGATTCAGACACACATGTGTGCCAGGTGGTTAACCTTGCGCGACCACAGGCAATACCAATGAGCGAAATCATAAGAGCATCTGAAGTTGACAAGGAAATTGGCAATGTTAGGAAAGGGCTCTACTATAATGACTGGGACGATTCTGTAAAGGTACGTTTACACGCTTGACAAGCCTTGGCAAGCCCCGACAATCACAAGCGTGTAAAGAGGGCGTTTGGCTTGGCTTGCGTGAGCTTGTGGGCACTTGTTTCCGATCCAGTCGAGTGTCGGTTTTTTGACGCAGATCAAAGGGCGTTTGCGGCAAGCGCTTGCGACGCATTTACAAGTTGGTCCGCGTTCAGTGGGCATTGTGATCTCGTGGCGAGTACACGCTTGTACGGACAAAATAAAAAATGAGTAGCTGGTCAAATGACGAGTGTCTTTCCTTCCTCGAGCATTACCAGATGGAATCCTGCATCTGGAATCCGAAAGATGCAAATCACAAAGATAAGAAGAAACAAGCAGATGCATGGATTCGTCTCGCTCAACTTACCGGAAGGCCAGTGAAGGAATAAAAAAATAAAAAAGAGATATTGATGACTACTTTTCGCAAGCACTTAAAAAAGAAACAGGAATCTATGCGTTCTGGCGCAGGTATGTTCCTACTATGTACCTTTATAATTATTTTGATAGTCTGCTTAGCAAGGTGTAACTTTACTTTAATTGATTTTTTTTTTACTTTATATGAGCTATTTATGCAAGTGATCAAAAAAGAAATATGTTTAAATTGTGTTTCCACGCATTTTAAACAATAAAAATTATATTCCTATAATTCCATTTTTTACATTACATTATATAATATATTTTATTTTAGGTGCCGATGAAATATACAATCCCACTTGGTATGCCTACGAAATCATGGAGTCATTCTTACTGCAAGTATATACTTGTAATGAAGGGTTAAACACCGAAACTGTATGTCAAAAGTCATTTATCTATACTTATAATAAATCTGTAGAGAGGTCATTCTGTACATGAAATATATTTTCAAAATAACTATCAGGGGGTGATTAGTGATTAATACTGATGCCAAAAATGCAATCAGTAAAATTTTTGTCTGTCTGTCTGTTCCTTATAGAAACAAAAACTACTCGACGGACTTTAACGAAACTTGGTACAATTATTCTTCATACTCCTGGGCAGGTTAGAGGCTACATTTTATCCCGGGATAATATTTTTATCCCGAATAATATCGATATATTGTTTTGGGTCAAAAACTACTAAAGGGATTTTAACCAAACTTAGTACGATTGTAGTCCATACTCCTGGACATGTTATAGGCTACACTTTATCCCGGATAAGTATTATTTTCCCGGGATAATATTTTTATCCCGGATAATTTCGATATTTTGTTTTGGGTCAAAACTACTGAAAGGATTTTAACCAAACTTAGTACGAGTGTAGTCCATACTCCTGGGCAAGTTGCAGGTAAAATTTTATGCCAGGAAAATATTTTTATCCAGGATAATTTTGACTTTTTGTTTTTTCTGTAGTCCACGCGGACGGAGTCGCGGGCGTCTACTAGTTCTAAATAAAAAAAATCGTTACTTATTATAAATTTATTCATACATTTTTATCAACTTATCTAATCCTATTAAAATATGAAGTAAATTCTTCTCTGACTTCTTTGGCATTCAGCGGAGATCTTCGTGGTATTTGTGGTAATGTTTGCAATGCATTATATCCGTCGTTATCTCTGCGCCATGAACCAGGTGTAACCATATTTCCACTACTGTCATATACGTCTAACGAACCCTGAGGAGTATATCGATTTGAAGAACTTTTACTTGTTCTCAAAAAGTTATGTAGTAATATACAAGTCATCGTAAATTCTGTCACAGTTTGTGGTTCTAAATCGATAGGACGTCTGAATATTCTAAAAACTGAGGTTAAAATTCCAAACGTATTTTCAACTACAACTCGGGATCTAGATAAGTTTTGGTTAAATAGCCTTTTTGGTGAGCCTACTTCATGGTTTCCAGGGTAGGGCTTCATTACGTGTTGACTCAGTGCAAAAGCACCGTCAGCTAAAAACACGTATGGAATATTAATATTCGATCCTGGAAGTGGACATGGCGGTGGAAAATCTATCTCGTTCCTACATATTCTTTTCCATTGTAAACAATTATTAAAGACGCCACCGTCACTTATTCTTCCTTGACTCCCGATGTCTGCAAATACAAATTTGTATTTGCTATCCACTAACGCCAAAAGGACAATGCTAAAAGTTTTCTTATAATTGAAATACTCTGTTCCACTATGAGTTGGGCTTTCAATGATTACATGCTTGCCATCCAATGACCCTATGCAATGTGGAAATTTGGTCCTGAATCCTTCTTCAATATTAAGCCATCCTTCTGCTGTGGTGGGCATCTGTAAAAAAAAAGAAACTAAATGAAGTGTGAGTAACAGTATATTATTTTTTGCAGCAATCACAAGAAATAGAAGAAGTTACAGATCAGACAGAGGATGATCCCCTGATAAGAGACCGCACCAGTACGGCTACCACACCATCCAGACCACCATCCATACAGGCAGTTATTAAACGTCGCCGCCTTGCTTCTGAAACGGCTGAAAAGCAAATGGCCGTGGCTTTTGGTCAATTAACGAATGTTTTAAGTCAAAAACAGAATGAAAATAGACCTCCTTACAAAGATGATTGCGATATATATGCTAAATTATTGGCTATAAAGCTACGTGAACTGCCAACTGATGAACGAAAAATTATGATGTACCAAATAGATGGGTTGTTTATAAACAGAATCAGTCAAAAATCAAATGAGCGTCATACACCATACCCTCAATATTATTCTCGACCGTCCTCAACGGCTGGTTCATATTCACGCCATACACCATCTCCTCAAGTCATTCAGAGTCGGCCAACATCAGTTAATAGCTTTTATTCTGAACCTATACATAACACTCAAAGTTTTTTTCCCTCTCCATACACAGAAACCTCTCATTCATCGCCAAACACAACAGAACATATACCAACTCCAATACCTCCATCTCCATCTACATATTCTACATCAACAGCACCCCTGTCATCTATTCGTATCATATCGGACCAAATCCTCAACCCACCCATGCGTGACACCAACATTATAAACTTGGCTTTATTGAATGCTTTCGAAGATTTGGAGTCGTCAAAATAATTCTTATTTAAATTATTAAATAATTAAGCTGTAAAAAAGTCAGATAACATACTCGTACATACATTGAACAGATTTCCTAAGATTCAATTAAAGCCTAAACAAATGTATAGCAATGTTTTATTTTATTCTTACCTTAACAAAATCCTTTAGAATTTCATTAAGAGCTCGGCAAACTTCACGAATGGTTAATGATATCATAGAGACAGATACTTTAAACAAGTAGTGAAGGCTTTTGTAAGAATCACCAGATGCTAAAAATCGTAGCGTAATGGCAAGACGAAATTTGGCCGGTATAGCATCTCTGAAGTCTGTATCTTGCTTGGATATCATTGGTGAAATTTTCTGCAGTAAAAACTCAAAATCAGTATAGCTCATTCGGCAGAAGTTATCAAACTCTCCAGAAGGTTCATATAAAAGTTCATTAAATTTCTCTTCTATAAATTGTCTGTAACAAATAAAATATAGGTACAGTACGAGTATATATTGTGGCATAACGTAACTACAACAGATAGTAGTTACCTGGTACGATTTCGATGAATATTTTTCATCCACCATCTTCGTTGTCGTCGAGTTTTTCTTTTTTTTGTTTCACTTTGCTTGCATTTCAAATAAAAGTACGATAAACCAAATGCAATAGCCGTCACAAGTTCGGTGTCCGACATGCTTGGATCTATCTTGCAGACTGACGCGTTCCCAAGCGTGTAAACTCCTTTCAAACGCCAAACGAGATTTGTGGAGGCTTGGGGCTGTTTGCCGCTTGCGAAGGCTTGGCAAGCGTGTAAACGTACCATAAAAGGCTATAAGATTTTTGAGAATGAATTTTGTTTTTATGAGAACATTCTATTACGAGGAAACAAAATTGTAGTACCACATAGTCTCCGTAAAAGCGTGTTAGATGCTGCACATGAAGGCCATCCAGGCATTGTAGCGATGAAAAGTCGTTTGAGAGCGAAAGTTTGGTGGCCACGAATCGACAAGGATGTAGAAAATTTAGTTAAGACATGCAAAGGGTGTACCTTGGTTGCTTTACCTAACCCACCAGTACCTATGAAGAGACGAGAACTGCCTTTGGGACCGTGGATAGATGTGGCTATGGACCTTTTAGGACCCCTTCCAAATAATGACTACCTATTTGTCATCATCGACTTTTACAGTCGTTACAAAGAGGTCAAAATAACAAAATCAATCTCTAGTATCTCTATAACAGCCGATAACGGGAAGCAGTTTGTGAGCAGAGAATTTCGGGAATATTGCAAGGAATGCAATATACGCCTTCACAACACTGTTCCATACTGGCTGCAAATGAATGGGGAAGTCGAAAGACAAAATAGGGATATTTTAAAGAGATTGCGGATCAGTCAAATAGAACATAAAGATACAAAGGGATGTTTATACGAATATTTAATGATGTACAATAGTACACCTCACTCGGTTACTGGTCGAACACCATCAGAACTATTTTTTCAAAGGCAAAACAGGGACAAAATTCCCGCATTGGATATGGCCTGTAAGGAAATAAATGATTCAGATGTAAGGGATAGAGACAGAATTCAGAAGGAACTAGGAAAAGAGTATGGAGATAAGAAGCGGAAAGCTGTCGAGACGGAGATAACTAAAGGTGAAAAAGTTTATGTAAAAAATATGGATAAAGCAAATAAATTGGTGACAAATTTTAATCCAACTCCGCATACTGTAGAAAGTGCAAATGCAGGGGATTGCATTGTAAGAAATGATGAAACAGGGAAATCTATAAAAGGAATGTCGTTCACTTAAAAAAGGTTGAAGGAGAATGGAAGGCTATCGTACCGAGAGGAGAAATTGAAGATCAAGAAGAAAGTTCAGAGGAATAAAGCAGTCTTTTATTTCTGAATTGATCATTATTTAGTAATTACCTAAATAATCATAAGACCCCAAAAAGAATATGTTTAATGGTTGTGTTGCATTTGTTGATTATAAATTTTTAACTGTAACAGTTGGAATATGTCTTTGTTGTTTTACATTTTTGATTATAATTTGTACCTTGATTAACACTTTAGATAAATAAAAATTGTAGTAAGGAAGGGATGTAGTGTATGCCTTATTCTCTCTCTCTCTCTAGCACAGACAACACTGTCTCGTACGCACCACATCAGTTTACGAGAGCCATAGGCGAGAGTAGATGTGTCGGTAGTCTGTCCGTTAAGTGCGTGGGCGAGCCTGTGATATATCCCGCTATTGGTTTGGTCTTACATCTACAATCTACATTACCTTTAACCATGACTGAAAATGAAGATAGTTATATCTTCATTTTCAGTCATGGTTAAAGGTAATGTAGATTGTAGACTTGATGAGTTTTCGTCCCCTGACTTTCGAAGATTTTTCTGGCAATATTGAATTTGCAGTACCATCTGATACTGTAACTGCAGATCAATATTATAAGTTGTTTTTAACCGATGACATAATTAATAAGATGGAACTTGAAACAAATAAATATGCCGAAGCTCACTGTAAAAAGCATAATATTTCAGAAAAATCTCTTTCCAAGTTGTGGAAACCGACAAACCACGAAGAAATGCATAACTTTATGGCGTTATGCTAACGATGGGACTTATAAAACTACCACATATGAATGACAAGTGGTCTAAAAATAAAATATACAGGGTGTTTTTTTGTGGCCACCTTTAACGAAGGGTACGTATTCTATACATGAAATAAAGTAAGTTTATGCCAAAATGCTGGGAAAAAAAAAAATTTAAATTCCTTGATCGTGCGAAATTTATAGTGTCTAGCGTTTATGTTAGTTTTTTTATAGACAGATATTAATTATTTTTCGTGTAAAAATCCTGCTACGCGCGTCTATGTGCATTTATGCAGAAAAACGCAGTCTATTTACTCAACTTTGGACCCTAATATTTTGGAAACCAGACACTTCCCAGGTATGCTTCCATGGAGAAAAATGATCGTGATGATGAGGAGATTCCGTAGTTTTCGGGAACGTTGACGACCAAAAATCACCCTGTATAGGAATGAGTTTATATCCATAGATGAGTAGAGATAGATTTTTACTTTTGCTAAAATTCAGGCATTTTTCAAATTGTAATTTTACAGATAGGTATGATTTTGATTATTTATTTTGATAAGAATAAAATGTTATTAAGATTCAACCATAGGAAACTACCCCATTAAGAAAATATGCTTTAGAATATTAGAAATAAGAAAATAAAGCTTTATATAAGTTTAGTTACTTTGAGAAGTTGCTATTTAGGTTACCTATAGTTTGGAAACAACAACCTATCTACAAAATTAGAGAATAGCTAACCACAAAGAAAGATTAGGTACTATAGAAATAAAGTGAGCTCAACCTCCATTCCCGTCACCCTAAGCAGCAGACACGTGGCTCCAACCTAAGATGGGTAGGGTAAGGTGGGGCACAGTGTTACACGGGGTACAATGTTACAATGCACATATCTCTGTCCCTGTCTTTTAGTTTTATGAGGTTGGTATACACACGTTTGTCAAACTCGCAAGCAGCCATCTTTAAACAGTTGTCATCGCCACAGTTTGTACCGTGCTTGAAAAATAACAAAACAAAAAAGGTATTTATGTGATTAAACGACGAAAAAATAGTTTCAAAGTTTTTAATTTCTTTCAGGACGTATTGTATTAATGTAATTGATGGTAGTTTAATTTAATGTTTATTTAGCTACATATTACCGTTAAGTAGTTTGTTGTAACATATTCATTCCAATTTTTTAATTTGGTTTGCCTATCCGGGGCACTGTGTTACGGGTCACTGTATGCCATTGTAACAGTCAGCCCCAATTAACATTATTGTACAATTTCAAGGTATTACAAGAAAATGGTGCGAAACCTAAGAGGAAGACAGATTACGGTCTTCATAGTGAAAAAGATATGGCGGAAGCGATTTTGATGGTTGAAAGTGGTGCGAGTCTTCGAAAAGCTGCAAATGAAAAGCATGTTAATTTTATGACATCGCAAAGATATGTTCAAAAGAAGAAAAAATGTTCGGAGGATGAAGGACACATGCAGCTCACTCCAAATTATGCCAATAGAGTGGTATTCAGTGTCGATCAAGAAAAGGCGTTGGAAGAATATTTAGTTAACTGTTCCAGAATTTGCTATGGCCTAGATACGATTAAGTGCAGAAAGCTTGCTTATGAGATGGCGGTTTACTATAATTTGAATATTCCTAAAAACTGGGAGGATAAGAAGATGGCAGGAATTGACTGGCTATATGGGTTTAGAAAACGGCATACTGATTTAACATCAAGAAAACCAGAACCTTGCAGCTTAACACGGGCAACATCATTCAATCGTCACAATGTGAAGGTATTCTTTAATAATTTGGAAGATGTTATGCGGCGATATCCTAGTTTTGCAGATGGTAGTAGAGTATATTGTCTAGATGAAACTGGGACCACTACTTTCCAAAAACCCAAAAAAAACGAAACATTGCTCCTAAGGGAGCTAGCAGCTAAATAAAGTAACAAGTGCTGAGAGAGGCACACTAGTTACAACATGTTGTGTAGTAGCTGCAACAGGATCAACACTACCTTCAGCAATGGTGTTCCCCAGAAAGCAATTCAAGTCTTTCATGCTTAATGGTGCACCAGTAGGAACCCTAGTACTAGCTTAACCCACCGGATGGATGAATAGTGACTTGTTTCCTGAAGTCATAAAACACTTTGTAAAGGTAACAGCCTCCACAAAAGAAAACCCGTCCTTACTGATAGTTGACAATCATGATAGCACCTGCAGTGTTAAACATAGCAAAAGATAACGGAGTTACTCTACTAACTATACCACACTCAAGCCACAGATTGCAGCCACTTAATGTGTCAGTATTTGGCCCTCTGCAAACATATTACAACGCAGCATTGGATTCCTGGTTGATGCGTCACCATGGAAAGACAATATCCATCTACAATATTGCTGAATTATTAGGACAAGCTTTTGATCGAGCCATGGCATCCTCAAATATTAAATTAGGATTCCGAAAAACTGGAATATTTCCATTTGATAGACACATTTTTACTGACAAGGCCACACGAAGATTATTACCCACCATTATTTATATTTCAAATAAATATATACTATTTGTGCACACAAACCAAATAGTATTGGGTGAATTAGTTAAATTTTAATGAAAAAAAATCAAAAATTCACCAAAATGTTGATATACAGTGGTGCCTCGCATAACGAACGCCTCGCACAGCGAATGCTGCACACAACGAACTTCCTTTTCGTTCATTTCACGATTCATACAACGAACTTCGCTTCACACAACGAAGTCGCCCGATCTTCTACGATCACTGCCGATTAATTGCATCCTTCCGCGCAGGCAGTCGTTAGTCACTGAGCAGTACGCTTAACTTACGCACGTGTCGCAGCAATCGTTCATCATTACAACGAAGTCGCCCGATCTTCTACGATCACTGCCGATTAATTGCATCCTCCCGCGCAGGCAGTCGTTACTCGTTAGTCACTGCGTAGTACGCTTAACTTACGCACGTATCGCAGCAATCGTTCTTCATTACGAATTAAATCGCACACGTATCACGGCAGTCGTCCTTTTAAGATAAACTCAACATTTTTTTTATATGATGGGTGTTAAAAAAAGCAGGAAGGTGATTTCTCTTGAAATGAAACAGGAAATAATTAGAAGGAGTGAATGTGGGGTAAAACAGTGTGACCTCGTCAAAGAGTTTGGCCTCAACAAGACCACCATTTTCACCATTTTGACAAACAAGGATGCAATAAAATCAGCCAAAGTAGCCAAAGGAGTATCAAAACTATTTAATGAAAAACATAGATCTTCAATCCACGAGGAAATGGAGAGGCTATTAGCGATTTGGATTAAGGACAGGCAGGTGAAAGGTGACGTAACAACCCAAGATATTATCTGTCACAAGGCCAAGATAATTTATGAAGATCTAAAGAAAAACATCCCTGGAAGTAGCAGCAATCAAGATAATAAAGAAGATTTCAAAGCCAGCAGGGGGTGGTTTTTTAGATTTAAGAAAAGGTATGGAATCCACAGCGTTAATATGCATGGTGAGGCTGGCAGTGCTGATAAAAAAGAAGCAGAAAAGTTCTCTATTAATTTTCAAAAATTTATTATGGATGAAGGATACTGCCCACAACAAGTGTTCAATGCCGATGAAACGGGAAGCAAACAGGATCAACGACCTGTACTCCGATACTCTTGTCCGTTATTTCCGGCAGATGTTGAAGAAAAGAAAAAAACAAACGACTTTGGACAGGTTTTTCACTGCACCATCGGCCAAAAAGCGGAAAATGGATGAAGATGTGCAAGATTCGATTATTTCTTAAAATTAAAAAATGAGTGTTTTTTTCATTATGTTTTTAGATGTATCTAAATAAAAATAATAACAAAAAATTTATCTTTTTTTTATGTCATCTTACCATATTTTATGCTACAGAACGAATTTTTTTTTTAACATGTATTGTTATGGGAAAACGCGTTTCACATAACGAACTTTTCGCATAACGAACTTGCTCCTGGAACGAATTAAGTTCGTTGTGTGAGGCACCACTGTATTAGTAAAGAAAAACAAGGATGTATGCAACAACATATTCCATTGCCAACAAAAACAAAAATTGTTATTGACATTGACAAGCCATTATATACTTAGGTTATTTATTTATAATATTTATCAAACACTACCTCTTGCAATTGAATTTAAAAGTGGCGAAGCAAGCTCAACTTATTCATTTAAAAGGTTTACACCAGAATATTTGGCCTTCAAAATCTGTTCCAAAATAGATAGACGAATGCCCTTTTCACACGTATATAGACTAACAAAACTGTGGTCATCTGGAATTTTATGATTTGAAACTAACAAGTGTTTGGCAAAATTTTTCAGGGAAATTGTTCCTGTAAGCTGCCAGATGTTCTTGGTATCTAATCTCGAAGTTACGACCCGTTTGACCTATATAAATAGAATCACAGTCCGGACAGTGTAAACTATCTGATTTTTTATCAATTGGTAATATCAATTGATAATATAATTAACACAAAACAAATATTACCAATTGATAAAAAAAAATCAGGAGTTTATAGTTTACACTAAATGAAATTGTATTAGGCGTTACAATTCGGAAGTTCAAACATTCACTATGGGTGCGCCCACCACCGGGCCCTACACCCTCCACTGACCCTCGGATCTGATAACTCATAATTGCGACAACAGGCACTTGCACTAACTACAATCGCCATGAGAAACCAGACCCGAGCACCTAGCATGCAAGACGATACATTGCACCATTCCGAAATCAAAAACTAGATAAATAATCTACATATGTTTCGCCAACAACCGTGGCATCCTCAGGATTATGGAAATTAGTAAATTAGTAAACCACTAATTACTATGAACCTCTAAAACCCAACACATTACTTACACAGAATTAACTACCCTCTACTAAGTATTAAAAAATATATAAATAATTACCCACCATTATTTATATTTCAAATAAATATATACTATTTGTGCACACAAACCAAATAGTATTGGGTGAATTAGTTAAATTTAAATGAAAAAATTCAAAAATTCACCAAAATATTGATAAATTAGTAAAGAAAACAAGGATGTATGGAAACATCTTCCATTGCCCACAAAAACAAAAAATTTTATTGACATTGACAAGCCACTACATTCTAAGGTTACTGTTTATTTATTTATTCTAGCCAATGAGTTTAAAAGCGGCGACGAAAATTCAACCTGTTCATTTAAAAGGTTTACACCAGAATATTTGGCTTTCAAAATCTCCAACTGTTCCAAAATAGATAGACGAATGCCCTTTTCACACGTATGCAGACTAACAAAACTGTGGTCATCTGGAATTTTATGATTTGAAACCAACAAGTGCTTGGCAAAATGTGATTTTTCAGGGAAATTGTTCCTATAAGCTGCCAAATGTTCTTGGTATCTAATCTTGAAGTTACGACCCGTTTGACCTATATAAACAGAATTACAGTCAGGACAGTGCAAGCTATAAACTCCTGATTTTTTATCAATTGGTAATATTTGTTTTGTGTTAATTAATCTATTTAAAGAATTAAAAGTCTTAAAAGCCACCAAGATGTTTTGTTTTTTCAATGATTTTGCAATCATCTCTGAGATATAGCCAAAATATGGTAAACTACCAGTGTAAATATTTGTAATCTCCTCTATTTTTGGGTACAACATTTGTTTAACTAAAATGTTTGGAATGGTGCAATGTATCGTCTTGCATGCTAGGTGCTCGGGTCTGGTTTCTCATGGCGATTGTAGTTAGTGCAAGTGCCTGTTGTCGCAATTATGAGTTATCAGATCCGAGGGTCAGTGGAGGGTGTAGGGCCCGGTGGTGGGCGCACCCATAGTGAAAGTTTACACTAACATAAAACAAGTTAGGTTAATGGCTGATGGCTGTGGTTCTCAAAATAAAAATTCCATTCTTATTTCGATGTGTGCCCATTGGTTAACAATGTGTACTCCTCCAACAGTTAAAACAGTAGAATTAAGTAGAATTTTCCCAGTTCCTGGACACTCATTTATGCCCGCTGACAGGGTGTTTGGGCACATTGAAAAAGTAATTAAGAATAAAGAGGTGATGGTGCAACCAACAGAATATTTAGACATTTATACAGAATATGGAAAGGTCATAAAACTAGGTTACGATTGTCCAGTTAAGGACTGGAAAACTTACGCCAAAAACACTACGAGATTACCAAGTCAATATCATTTCAAATTTTCCGATTGCAAAAGATACTATCTCAAGAGAGTAAAAAATAACCCTGAGCGCTTTGTGATTAGGAGTGAAGTCAATTATAAAGTTGATACAGGTGTAGCAAAAAGTATTATGAAACCTCGTGTCACCTCTATGAACTATTTTGGTATCGCAGACATACTGCCAAACAGGGTTGAAATCAGTATGCTCAAACTCGAAGACGTGGAAAAATTACTGACCAAGCATTTTGAAGGATTGGTGTAAAGACCATGGGGATGACTTACTGTCATATTATAAAAATGTCATAGAAAAAAATTACGACGGTCACAACAGTTCCCGAAAACGAACCGTGTGAATATTTGGAGGAGCTGGGCATATCAATTTAAATGAAATGTATTGGCGTTTGTATGGACCAAGGACGGTCGCATCTATGCTAGGTACAATGAGTCATCTACCATTTATCAGCTGCATAAAGTCAAGGATGTCGGACGCGTTTTTTCTAAGAATTTCATATGTGGTGGTGATTGAACGCTGGTACATGTTTATCTGCGGTGCTTATGTTCATATTATTATATTTACTCCTTATCCAAGGTTATGGAAATGTTTTCTATTGTACACCAAAAATAATATTTTTAAGTTATCATGTTTGATTTTGTGTGTTCCTGATCATTATTATAATGGTATTGTGGATAGTTATGAATTGTGTAATTACTTTCTATCGCAACAAATTTCTCATAGTTACTATATAATTTCATTTACAGCAGTGTTATTGTGTTATATTCAAACAAATATGCATCTCATTTTATGTTTACCAGGGATAACTGAGGTCATGACCGGTGTATTTTACTTTTTATCTATAAGTTTGTTGAAATAGTAATTATTTATATGGTTGGAACCAGCATTGCAATATTAATATGTCAGGTTATATTGTCATTATTCGAGGCTCTATATGTGAAGTATCATCAATGGCGTCAAGATACTTACGTTTAAGTTATTTAATATTGTAATGGCTGTATTACTTCCGTAAATAAATAAATAAATAAAAAATTAGACTATCCATGTATAATTGTTTATTAGTTCTAAAACTGTGTAGTACCTACCAAATGGGGGGCTCTTTACTTATTATTGTAGCATGTGTATGTAATGTGCGATGTGTCATTGTAGCCTATAGGTTCGATTTTTTAGGTACAGTTAATACCTCTAGTCCGCTAGATCTGATTTTCTATTATCTCGTAATTATACCTATACATACCACCTCTACTATCTATACATCTATACTTTATATATATATGTACTTTATACGTTGTACCCAATCCATATTTATATATATTATTTTTATATTGGAATTTCATCAGTAATAATTATTACTTCACTATAAAAATAACCCATATATATATATATATATATATATATATATATATATATAATATATATATATATATATATATATATATATATACAGGATGTCCCAAAACTCAACGTCAAGCCGAAACGGGGTGACAGGATTGATCATAACCATCACGAGAAAAATCTGAAAAAAAATCTATCCCATGCAGTTTGAAAATTATGGGCATTTTAAGAAAAACCTAGAAATTTGATCAAACTGTACCATTTTTCGGTTATTGTGGTTATTATTTTTATTTTTGTTCATTTGAACTTTAGAAACGTAATCCTAAATAACATTTCTAGAATCCCAATAAAAAATAATGACACAATTGCCTTAAGTTCCCGAGAATTGAGACTATTTGTTAAACTACGAATTTAAAATTTTCAAGATTCGTCGACTTTGACAGGCCCTCCTATAAAAAAAATGTACTAGAGTGCCTTGGCAAGTAGCATTAAAAGTTGGCGCATTTAATCAGAATTCTAAAATGGTACAATACTTGATAGTTCCATACAATAGAAAAGAGTAAAAAAATTAAAACCTCAAGTAACCCGATTTTTTGCTATCAGATTTTACTCAGTTAAAATGTTTTTAATTCGCACAAGCTCTAGGTAGGTCTTAATTTTAAGGCAAAATGATGAGAGAGATGGATAATGGGTATGTTTGCCATGAGTGAGCGAGACAGATAGTGACGCCACGCATTGAGACGGAGATGCGTCGTTTAAACGAGTGCGAATGAAACAGATAGATGCTATGGCATCTATCTGTTTCATTCGCACTAGTTTCAGCCAAGCAAATGGCTACGCTACCAGTCCGACACCAACCAGTTAGTACGTTTCGCTCATTCGTCTACTGCGCACGTTCGTATTCGCTTGTGTTGATTTAGTACTGACAACTTTGGCTTCTCTTTTTGGACTTGAATCTTTGTGAATTGGACTTGTGATAACATACCGGCAACTTTGGCTTCTCTCTGGACTTTTGTGTTGGCATCCTTTTTATCTACCATGCCTACGCGCTACACTTCACAAGAATATGCGAACATGCACCTCATTTATGGGGAATGCAGATGCAACGCAAGTGCTGCCGCTAGACTTTATCGTGAAAGATATCCAAATTTAGAGCGCTACCCGGATCACCGCGTGTTTGTTAATGTGCACCGTTCACTCACAGAGGGCGGCCATTTCCCGAATCAAATACAGGCTGGAGGTAGACCTGTGTTTCCTTTCCAGGAAGAAGTATTGCAAGAGGTCGCACGTGACCGAAGTATTTCCGTACGTGGAATTGAAGAAAGAACGGGAATACCGAAAAGCACTGCTCATCGTATTTTACAAAGAGCCGAAATGCATCCGTTTCACGTACAACGAGTTCAAAGTCTTCTACCTCGAGATTATCAGGAAAGGATTTCTTTTTGTAGAACAATGCTACAGAGGCATAATGAGAATCCCCAATTCATCCAAAAAATTCTCTGGTCAGATGAATCGACATTTAAAAAAGATGGTTACATGAACTTGCACAATTATCACGAGTGGCATGTGGAGAATCCACATTTAATGCGAGAAGATAGATCCCAGTATCGTTTTAAAGTAAACCTGTGGACCGGAATTTTAAACGGTAAAATTATTGGGCCTATTGAACTGCCTGAGAACTTGAATGGAACTAATTACCTACATTTTTTAAGAGAAGATTTACCAACCCTGTTAGAGGACGTACCACTAGCAGATCTTCGCGACATGTGGTTTCAACAAGATGGCTGCCCAGCGCATTTCGCAGTGCAAGTAAGAGATTTCCTTGACCAGGAATATCCGGGAAGGTGGATTGGACGTTCGGGCACTATCTCGTGGGCCGCCCGTTCACCAGATTTAAATCCCCTGGATTTTTCTATTGGGGAGTTCTCAAAGAAAAAGTTTACTCAAAGCCCATTGAGAACGTAGCCGACCTGCGTGAACGCATTTCTCAAGCAGCTGAGGCGATCAACTCTCGAAGATATGCCCGACTAATAAGTAGATCTTTTTTAAGCCCTGTAGGGCTTGTATTGAGGCTGATGGTAAACAATTTGAACATTTATTGTAATAAAAAACGTTATTTCTCTATGATCTGACTTTTATTCCAACAAACCTAATTATTTTACTAATTTTACTAACTTTTTTTCACTTTGGTAAAAGTGGCGTCACTATCTGTCTCGCTCACTCATGGCGAACATACCCATTATCCATCTCTCTCATCATTTTGTCTTAAAATTAAGAACCTACCTAGAGCTTGTGTGAATTAAAAACATTTTAACTGAGTAAAATGAGATAGCAAAAATCGGGTTACTTGAGGTTTTAATTTTTTTACTCTTTTCTATTGTATGGAACTAACAAGTATTGTACCATTTTAGAATTCTGATTAAATGCGCCAACTTTTAATGCCACTTGCCAAGGCACTCTAGTACATTTTTTTTATAGGAGGGCCTGTCAAAGTCGATGAATCTTGAAAATTTTAAATTCGTAGTTTAACAAATAGTCTCAATTCTCGGAAACTTGAGGCAATTGTGTCATTATTTTTTATTGGGATTCTAGAAATGTTATTTAGGATTACGTTTCCAAAGTTCAAATGAACAAAAATAAAAAAGAATAACCACAATAACCGAAAAATGGTACAGTTTGATCAAATTTCTAGGTTTTTCTTAAAATGCCCATAATTTTCAAACTGCATGGGATAGATTTTTTTTCAGATTTTTCTCGTGATGGTTATGATCAATCCTGTCACCCCGTTTCGGCTTGACGTTGAGTTTTGGGACATCCTGTATATACACAAAACGTCAAGCCACAATTGCCTCAAGTTTCCGAGAATTGAGACTATTTGTTAAACTACGAATTTAAAATTTTCAAGATTCGTCGACTTTGACAGGCCCTCCTATAAAAAAAATGTACTAGAGTGCCTTGGCAAGTGGCATTAAAAGTTGGCGCATTTAATCAGAATTCTAAAATGGTACAATACTTGTTAGTTCCATACAATAGAAAAGAGTAAAAAAATTAAAACCTCAAGTAACCCGATTTTTGCTATCTCATTTTACTCAGTTAAAATGTTTTTAATTCACACAAGCTCTAGGTAGGTTCTTAATTTTAAGACAAAATGATGAGAGAGATGGATAATGGGTATGTTCGCCATGAGTGAGCGAGACAGATAGTGACGCCACTTTTACCAAAGTGAAAAAAAGTTAGTAAAATTAGTAAAATAATTAGGTTTGTTGGAATAAAAGTCAGATGATAGAGAAATAACGTTTTTTATTACAATAAATGTTCAAATTGTTTACCATCAGCCTCAATACAAGCCCTACATCTTCTTAAAAAAGATCTACTTATTAGTCGGGCATATCTTCGAGAGTTGATCGCCTCAGCTGCTTGAGAAATGCGTTCACGCAGGTCGGCTACGTTCTCAATGGGCTTTGAGTAAACTTTTTCTTTGAGAACTCCCCAATAGAAAAAATCCAGGGGATTTAAATCTGGTGAACGGGCGGGCCACGAGATAGTGCCCGAACGTCCAATCCACCTTCCGGATATTCCTGGTCAAGGAAATCTCTTACTTGCACTGCGAAATGCGCTGGGCAGCCATCTTGTTGAAACCACATGTCGCGAAGATGCTAGTGGTACGTCCTCTAACAGGGTTGGTAAATCTTCTCTTAAAAAATGTAGGTAATTAGTTCCATTCAAGTTCTCAGGCAGTTCAATAGGCCCAATAATTTTACCGTTTAAAATTTCGGTCCACAGGTTTACTTTAAAACGATACTGGGATCTATCTTCTCGCATTAAATGTGGATTCTCCACATGCCACTCGTGATAATTGTGCAAGTTCATGTAACCATCTTTTTAAATGTCGATTCATCTGACCAGAGATTTTTTGGATGAATTGGGGATTCTCATTATGCCTCTGTAGCATTGTTCTACAAAAAGAAATCCTTTCCTGATAATCTCGAGGTAGAAGACTTTGAACTCGTTGTACGTGAAACGGATGCATTTCGGCTCTTTGTAAAATACGATGAGCAGTGCTTTTCGGTATTCCCGTTCTTTCTTCAATTCCACGTACGGAAATACTTCGGTCACGTGCGACCTCTTGCAATACTTCTTCCTGGAAAGGAAACACAGGTCTACCTCCAGCCTGTATTTGATTCGGGAAATGGCCGCCCTCTGTGAGTGAACGGTGCACATTAACAAACACGCGGTGATCCGGGTAGCGCTCTAAATTTGGATATCTTTCACGATAAAGTCTAGCGGCAGCACTTGCGTTGCATCTGCATTCCCCATAAATGAGGTGCATGTTCGCATATTCTTGTGAAGTGTAGCGCGTAGGCATGGTAGATAAAAAGGATGCCAACACAAAAGTCCAGAGAGAAGCCAAAGTTGCCGGTATGTTATCAACAAGTCCAATTCACAAAGATTCAAGTCCAAAAAGAGAAGCCAAAGTTGTCAGTACTAAATCAACACAAGCGAATACGAACGTAGCGCAGTAGACGAATGAGCGAAACGTACTAACTGGTTGGTGTCGGACTGGTAGCGTAGCCATTTGCTTGGCTGAAACTAGTGCGAATGAAACAGATAGATGCCATAGCATCTATCTGTTTCATTCGCACTCGTTTAAACGACGCATCTCCGTCTCAATGCGTGGCGTCACTATCTGTCTCGCTCACTCATGGCAAACATACCCATTATCCATCTCTCTCATCATTTTGCCTTAAAATTAAGAACCTACCTAGAGCTTGTGCGAATTAAAAACATTTTAACTGAGTAAAATCTGATAGCAAAAATCGGGTTACTTGAGGTTTAATTTTTTTACTCTTTTCTATTGTATGGAACTAACAAGTATTGTACCATTTTAGAATTCTGATTAAATGCGCCAACTTTTAATGCTACTTGCCAAGGCACTCTAGTACATTTTTTTTATAGGAGGGCCTGTCAAAGTCGACGAATCTTGAAAATTTTAAATTCGTGGTTTAACAAATAGTCTCAATTCTCGGGAACTTAAGGCAATTGTGTCATTATTTTTTATTGGGATTCTAGAAATGTTATTTAGGATTACGTTTCTAAAGTTCAAATGAACAAAAATAAAAAATAATAACCACAATAACCGAAAAATGGTACAGTTTGATCAAATTTCTAGGTTTTTCTTAAAATGCCCATAATTTTCAAACTGCATGGGATAGATTTTTTTTCAGATTTTTCTCGTGATGGTTATGATCAATCCTGTCACCCCGTTTCGGCTTGACGTTGAGTTTTGGGACACCCTGTATATACAGGGTATTTTTTTGTGCCAAACGTATACAAGAGGTACGTATTCTGCACATCAAATAAAGTTAGTTTATGAAAAAAAAATGCTGGGAAACGAGTTTAATTTTTGGGGTCAATTTTTTTTATTGAATCGGTAGCAAGCAATGTACCTAATACATATTGACGCTACGAATCGTACGAAAATGGGGCAAGCGAAACCGAATGCCGGGGCATGTCTGCCTTATGTTGTAAACCTCATGTTTATCATCATCATTTACAGCCCTGAAAAGTCCACTGTTGGACATAGGCCTCCCCTAACAACCTCCACTCCGACCGGTCGGAAGCAGCCTGCATCCAACCGACGCCCGCGACCTAGCTTGGCCAGGTCGTCCGTCCACCTCGCGGGTGGCCTTCCAACGCTGCATTTGCCGATACGTGGTATCAACTCTAGAACTTTCCGACTCCATCGGCCATCAGTTCTTCGAGCTATGTGCCCTGCCCATTGCCACTTCAGCTTGCTGGACCGTTGAGCAATGTCAATGATCTTTGTACGTCTGCGGATCTCCTCATTTCTGATTCGATCACGCAGAGAGATCCCAAGCATAGCTCTCTCCATCGCTCGCTGTGCGATCCTGAGCTTCTTTATGAGGCACATAGTTAGAGACCACGTACTGGTTGAATACCTTCGTCTTTAAGGACTGGGGTATCTTGGACACAAATAAGCTTAGTAGCTTCACGAACGCTGCCCAGCCGAGTTGGATTCGCCGATTTACCTCCTTCTCAAAGTTGGACTTACCTAGTTTGACCGTCTGTCGCAGGTAAACATATTCGTCAACAACTTCGAGCATCCCAACTAGACATAAACTTACGAACGTTAATTACCTACCTACTTAAAATGGCTAGGTATGTACCTACACTTACCTAATGCTGCTGCACTTTTGTGTCCTCTGTTAGAAGCCACTAATCATCACAAAGACCTTCTACACAGAAAGTTTCACAGAAGTTACAACTTCCATTTGAATACACTCATGTGTATTCACAATTACTAACTAAAGAACATTATCACTATCACCTGCTATCACCACTATCACTCAAATCTTAGAGAAAACCGGTTCCTTTGTTACTTTCAGTGCTTCTGTATTTCCGTAACCAGTACAGCAAAACAAATAATAACTAAAAAACACACATACTACATTACTATAAAATAAGCAAATTACAAAATTAATGTTATTGCACTTGTTACTACTTATTTCGCAAAAAAAATGGATATGCATGCGCGCATCTCCTGTGACGCACAGACCGGAACTGAATTTTAAAAATAATTATTTCTTCAAGCCACAGACTACATAGAGAACTAGCGTCAAGGCAAGGACACAGCGCACGTGGGCTAGGGGCTAGGAAGGAAAAAAAATGAGAATTATGGATTGAAGTTTGCAAATCACGTAAATTTTTTTTCTGTGTACTCATTTTATCAAAACAAACAACTTTTATTTGAAAAACTTTTCTTAAAAAAATATTGTTTTTTTTTGTATGGAGAAAAAGTAAAAACTGTAAATATCGAAAGCAGTGGCGGTTTGTTAGGGTTAAAGTAGATCTCTTCTATGATTTCCACTAGCCGCTATAGCCAATATTTGATAAAGTCGATACTCCCCGTACATTTAGTATGGGGAACTTCTAAATCCTGTTGAGGGCAAGGCGGTGGATTTATTAAGTAGACTCCCAGGCATGACATGTCAGCCGTTACCTTTTCTATAACTCTCACTAACCGCCATGACAGCTAACATTACATTTTAATGGATGCTTCCCATACAACATTTATTATTAGGGAACTATTAAGTCCTGTCAAGGCCAAGGCGGCAGACTTATTACAGAGACTCCAAGGCACCAAATATCAGCCGTCATCTCTTCTATGACTTCCACTAGCCGCCATAGCCAACATTTGCTGAAGTCGATACTTTTCATACATTTAGTATGGGAAATTTCCTGTGGGACTCCTGTGGAGGTCAAGGCGGACGACTTATTAAGTAGACTCCAAAGCATAAAGTATTAGCCGTCATCTTTTCTAACACGCCCACTAACCACAACAGCTAACAAAAGATTGAAGTCAATGGTCCCCATACATTTTGTATGGCGATGTTCTAGGTCACGTGAAGCCCAAGGCGGCAGACTTACAACATAAATTCCCAGGCATGAAATGTCGGCCGTTAACTCTACTTTAACCCTTATAAACCGCCACTGCTAACACTTTTACCCCTTTCGATATTTACAGTTTTTAGTTTATCTTCATACAAAAAAAAAACAATCTTTTTTAAAGTTTGAAAATGAACTTTTTTAGAAAAGTTTTTCAAATAAAAGTTGTTTGTTTTGATAAAATGAGTACACAGAAAAAAATTCGACGCGATTCGCACACTTCGATTTGTAATTCCCATTTTTTCAATCCTAGCCCACTGTGCAGCGGCGCCCACAAAAATTCATCCAACTAGGTTTGTGTTTACTCGATTTAGTATTTTAGGACATTATCAATATTAAAGATTGTGCAAAGAATTGCATTTCAGAAGTCTTTTGATTGCTTAAAGTGCTGTGTGTGTACTCACGAAGAGCCCATCCTTCATCACCGTGCCTGTCACCTCATCAATAGAAGATTGAAAGGACATTTTGATTGGTATGCAAAGTACTTGAGCGTTACATTATTCAGATACCAAAGGTTTCCTCTTTTTGCTGTAATCTGGAGTTGCATTGTTACTTGTCTGGGGTTTGTTGTTTGTTTTACTAACGAAGTACCTGTTTTAGGTGTACTACCTGGCCACGGGGTGAGCAAACGCTGATGTCATTTACTAGCGATTTCGGTTATTAGGCGCGGGGTGGGTGGATACCGCTCGGTTCGCGCCGTTGTGTGGTGTGTGCGGTTCGGTGTGGCGACTGTGTGATGTTGTCGTGTTTTAAAAGGTTGAAGAAGTGTGTTGTGCATTATATGTGATAAAGGAATTTGATTGTGTTATTCAAATTTCATCGCATTCATTATTGAAAACAAATGTACGGAAAGTAAATACCTAAAGTACCATCAATACTACAATACGACCAAAGGCTTTCCTCAAAAAATAAAGTGTAAGCTTATAATAATCATGGAGTATTGTAATAAATAATTAAACTTTACTTACAATTTGTCGGTTTGTTTTATTCTAGGTTTCGTGTTGTTGTTGTTATTTATTACTAGAGAGTCTACCTAAGTAGGCTGTATTAGTATCTACCTACGCGCTGTACGGTGTGTCTTAGCATAACAGCTATTTTTAAAAAGATGTGATGAAGTTGAGTAGGTACCTAAACGAACCATAATCTTTAACTCATATATTGAAAATTAGGTCTCGACCTCTCGGTAAAATGTGTTGATGAGAGAGGGCGCGCGCGCGATGCTTGTCGGCTTGTCAAAGGGTTTAAAGGATACCGCTCGAGTTCGCGTACAGGTTCAAGGGCGGGCAGCGTTACACGTGCCATGTCTAGCGTAGTAAGCGTTCGGCATTTCGATACCTAAATGCTAAACAAAAGACGAAATTTCTTCTGTTGTTTGTTAATTTTGACAATGGTGTTTAATTAATTTTCGTACTTTATGTTAGTTGTGACTCGTCATTTTTATTAAACTTGAAGAAGTTATGATGAAGAAGTTTGTGATTCGTGATTTTTTCCTAGAAAAAAGGTACCTACTTACTTACTTCGATTGTCACTTAGCTTAGTCGAAAGAGCCTAAATTAACGATGGTTTCCAGGTATCGCGTAGGTAGTCAATAGTACATACTACTATATTAATAATTTACACTGTAACGTACTGTAGTTTCAAGGTTAGTCGCCTATCTAGTATTATTCCTGATTGTTTGATGGATTAGTAACACTGGAAACTAGAGAAGTTCGATCGATAGCCGGCAAGAACCCGAACGGGCAATCAGCTGATCGCTAACAACCACGTTCCTGTATACCTAGTAGGTATTGGCCACCATCTCTCATTTGTGTGTCTCGAAACCTTTCCACTAAGAATACGATCGTAAAGTAGGTAGGTAACTACTTAATGAATAATAAGAAACTAACTTTTTTGTGTTAGTAACAAAGTAGTAGTTTTGTCTAGCTGGATTTTCGTGTTGGTTGTTGCTGCCAGTGTAGCCTAGTGTAGATTTTAGGTTAGCCTAGTGTGCTTCGCGCGAGAAACTACTGTAGCATTACCACCGCGCGCTGTAACTTTTGTCTTGGATTTGATAGGGAAATGTTTGAATTAATTAACGTTTCTTCGGGAAAGTTGTTTGTTAGTCACGGCCTACATGCATTTCTTGCCAAAAAAAGCAACTTGATAGTAGACTTAGGACCTCAATATCTTGGAAACCAGACCACTTCCCAGGTATGCTTCCATGGAGAAAAATGTTCGTGATGATGAAGGAGATGCGTGGTATCCAAAAACGTTGACGACAAAAAATACCCTGATATAATTCTTATCACGTATGTAGGTGACGATGGGGGATGCGGACGCGGGGCAAATACGGACTACGATGTATCTACTCTATCCCTGCCGGCCCGCGTCCCGCCGCCTCGACCAGCGTTACTATCCGCCATCTTTAGTGTCGACCAAACATTACTGGCAGACGGCTGCGCGCACGTTTCAAGGAAATTTAAATTTCTAATTTTTTTGTAATTTTTGGTATTCACTATTTGAGTGTTATCATAAAAAATAAGTGTAAGTAAAAAACGTCATATTTTCTGTCGTTTGCAATGTAATGACGAGTAAATAGACAACCGTTTGGCTTGATAAATTTTAATAACTTAATTTTTTTTTTGTTCTACTTTTCTAGCTCATTTGGGTCAATTGCGGACAAGTGGCCTGGGGTAAATACGGACGTCCGTAATTACCCCATTATTTATAAAAACTTACGCAAATATATCTTTATTCCAGATTTATTCATGTTTAACTTTGGCCCTCACACATATCATAGCAGCCTTTAGATTTTAACTTTCCATTGCCCCCTAAAAACAGCATATACAGAGAATGTGAGTCCCTTCATGGTCAACCATCCAGGCACCAAAATTACAGCATATGATGTTTGTAGGCCTTTATACAAAGCTTTTAATAGAACCACAAGTACTGACAAAGCAATGAATGACTAAGTCTGCTGGAAATTTGTCAATGGATCAAAACAAATTTAAAAACACTTTTGAAAGTTTTGGTGATATTTTTGATCAGTCTCTCCCTGAACCACAGATACAAACTAATACCAATAATTCAAGCCAAAGCGAGTACCAAAAATGAATCTCAAGGTGTCTGTGATGCTGCCAACGAAAATATTCTAAACCAATAGAATGTCAGGAAATATTTAACTTCCAATAATGAGACTAACTTTGAAGATTTGAACGAAAACACTACCTACGTCTGCATCAAGGGTTATGTTAGTGAAACTGGTATAAATCAAAATATAACAAGTCAAACTTGTCCATCTCCCTTAGTCCATCTCACTTAGTGAAGTAGTGCAAGTACCAACTCTAAAACCTAAAACTCCCCCCCCGGCCCTTCAGGCCATTTGCAGTCAGCCCACGCACAGCAGCCGGCACTTGGCTTGTCGCCGCTATCCTCACCCATGCCCTGTTCTCAGAGCTCTCCCGCCTCTATGGAGGTGGCAGAGTCCCCTGATGAGGAGATATCCTTTGAGGACTCCTCTCCATCCCGCCCATCCTCCCCTATGGAGGAAGAGTGGACTACTGTCGAACGGAAGCGAGGTCGTACCTCTCCTTCCCTTGTCGGCAGCGGGGCGTCCTCGCCCCCGACTAAGACGCTGAGGCCCGCGTCTGTACGGCCTCGCCCGCCAACGCCCCCGGTAGCGGCTCCTAAAGCCGCCACACCACCTCCGATTTTCCTAAGGGACAAGTCTAAATGGACTTCCCTTAGCGCTCGTCTAAAGGACGTCAACATTCGTTACAGCCGCGCCACCAAAACGGAACTAGGGGGGGAGGTCATGGAGGATCTTAAATCCTCCTCCTCACTCCCAGTGCATTCGGTCCGCCGAATGCAAAACGTTCGTACTAAGCACAAGTACGACATGGTACTTGTCACCCTTGATAGGTCCGATGCCGGCAAACGCATCTTTGACATCACGTCAGTATGCGGTTTGTCAGGTGTCAGTGTGGAGGTCCCACACAAGAAAAGTCTTCCGGCGCAATGCCATAATTGCCAGAAGTTCGGCCACAGTAGCCGCTTCTGCCATGCCGCGCCGCAGTGCGTGGGGTGCGCTGAGGGTTCCCACCCCAGCAAGGACTGCCCTCGTGACAAAGCTGTCACGCCAGTAGGATGCTGCAACTGCGGCCAGTCTGGTCATCCCTGAAGGTTGGCTCGGAAAATTTAACACCCTCAGCGCCAAGCATCAATCGCCTAGAAATCAATTTTTAGCAATATTTTTTTTTTGCGTTATTATCCTTTTAAATGTTATTTTATTGATGTATTTTTAGAATTGACCATCTACCTTTTCGTTTTTCAGGCTTTCAGGAGTGTGTGCAAAAATGATACACTGGCCCACGAGATATTTTTCTATATCGAGATATCTCGTGGGCCATGTGTATCAATTTTGCACACATATTATTTTTTAGTTTATTAACTTTATTTATCTTTCTTTTCAGATTTATGACGGAGAAACTATAAAAGGAACTTTAAGAAAACATCTGTTGTTATGTTTTCCTAAAGTTCCATATTTTTTTGTTTTAGGATATTTAGTGAAAAGTGTAAAATTCAGTGAAAAATGAACTACGATAGTGACGACTCTTTGTCGGATCCGGACTATGATCCAAGTGACGCGACGACCAGTTCTGAAAGTGACAGTGCTAATGAAGTGTGGAATCCTCCAGTATCTTCTAGAAGAACATCAACCTTTTCTGAAAGTGGATTGCCTCCTTTACCTGAGGTGGAAAGGCCGATAGCTAGAAGGAGTGCTAATAGACACTTTGACACTCCTAATACTCGTATACCTAGTACATCTGCTAGTGAGACTACACCAAGTCTCTCTGGTACAACGTCGGCTGAAATCAGTGAAGCGGAATGGGTAAAACAGAAATTGGATTCCATGGAGTGGGGCATGCCTACTCTAGAAGGGCCACCGCGTATAGAGTATACGGGACCAGTTTCTGGCCTAAAAGATATATACGCTGGTATTTTATCTCATGCGTCACCAATAGACTTTTTCGACCTTTTCATGACTCACAATATTATCCAGCACATTGTTGACCAAACGAATTTATACGCCACTCAGCATCTGCTGTCATCAGATATTTCTTCCGGATCTAGAACACATGCTTGGGTTCCAGTAACTCTTGATGAAATGACAAAATTTATAGCTCTCATAGGTTGGATGGGATTGGTAAAGTTACCATCGATCAAAGACTACTGGAGGGCGAACAAACTGTACAATATTCCATTAGCCCGAACGGTAATGCCTAGAAACAGGTTTGAGTTAATTCTCAAATTTATCCACTTCTCCGATAATGCAGTTGCTGACACAGAAGATAGACTTTACAAATTGAGAGATGTCCTGGATAAGTTTGTAAACAACTACAAGAGCGTATATACACCGGGAGAAAAAATATGTGTGGATGAATCCCTAATACCCTGGCGTGGTAGGCTGATATTCAGGCAATACATACCCAACAAAAGTGCAAAGTATGGCATCAAAGTTTTAAACTTTGTACCCAAAAAGGATACACTTGGAATTTAGCCGTTTATTGTGGGAAATCTAGGAACCCCGAATCTGAAGTCTCAGAAAAAACAGTTATGTCTTTAGCGGATGGTTTATTCGAAGAAGGACGAACGATGTATACCGACAATTATTACAAGTGTTCCCCTTGCCTTGCGTTTACGTAAGAGAAAAACTCATCTTGTCGGCACCCTAAGGGCAAACAGAAAATATCTGCCAAAAGAGGTCATACACGCTAAATTGAAAAAAGGGGAAATAGCTGCAAAGCAAAGCAGTGATGGCATAGTAACTCTAAACTGGCGCGACAAAAGAGACGTTAGAATGCTCACCACAAAAACGTCAGCACTGGAGATGGTAACGTACAACAGCCGACGTCCCAATGAATTACGTACAAAACCTAAGTGCATTGCGGACTACAATGACGGCAAATCTTCAATAGATATAAGTGATCAAATGGCGACTTATGGATCAGCTCTTAGACGCTGTACCAAATGGTACCGCAAATTGGCTTTGAGATCATTTGGGGACCAGTGTAGTGAATGCTCACTTCCTTTATAATGAATATTCATACAACAAAAGTTAACTATCATTGAATTTCGTGAGCAAGTAATCACATCACTATTGGAGCGAAATTCTTCAATGAACGAATCCGGTCCTTCACGATCTAGACCTGAACAAAAACACCATTTGATCCAAAAAACTACAGACAACAAGAAGATTCGAGGTCGTTGTGTAGAGTGCTATAAAATGTATGGCAGAAAGGGATACAAGTTGATGGAAAAACAAAGAGAGCACCTCAAATTTACAGTTTTTGCTCAGTTTGTCAAATTTATTTATGCCGCCCATGCTTCAATAAAACACATTAGATTTTCTTTTGCTTCCTTTTTGATTGTATTTTTTAAAAATAAATGTGTAAAAATAACATAAGACTTTTTTTTAACCCAAAATTTTGTAAAGTAATAATATCTGAACCGTACATCATAACCCCAACCCAAATATACCATTTCATTCGTTCAGGCCAGAGGATTCTGTTTCCCGTACAAAAAGTACGTAAACCGTGTGCATTAATGATACACAATGTTTTAAAAGGAACGTATCGTGTGTATCATTTTTGCACACACTTGTCGTGACAAGTGTGTGCAAAAATGATACACTGGCGCTGAGGGTGTTAAGCACCGTCATCAAATTACGTACGGTAAAATGAACGGAGAGGCGCGGGATGTCGATATGAATGTGACTAACAATTGGATTAGTACAGTGTGGCCTAATTTAAAGATGAAATACTCACCAGAAGACATTTTTAATGCAGATGAAACTGGCCTTTTTTTCAAGTTGACTCCCGACAAAACTTTAAAATTCAAAGGGGAAAAATGTGTTGGAGGAAAACTGTCTAAAGAGCGCATTACAGTTCTAGTGGCTGCCAATATGAGTGTCACAGAAAAAAGAAAGCTTTTAGTTATAGGCAAATCGAAAAACCCTCGGTGTTTCAAGAACATAAAACAGTTGCCAGTTACGTACAAAGCAAACAAGTCAGCTTGGATGACATCGCAGATTTTTGAAGAGGAAGTGAGAGAATGGGATGCTGAATTAAAATCACGGAAAATCTTGCTTCTAGTAGACAATTGTCCTGCTCACCCAATCATATCTAATCTTCGAAACATAGAGTTAGCATTGTTCCCAGCTAGTGATGGGCAAATGGAAAAAAAATATCGATATTTATCGTATCGATATTTTTCAAATATATCGATATATATCACCCAAAAAATATCGATATATCGATATTTTTTGCCCAATTTGCAATTATTTATAAAAATTGCCAAAATTATCGCTAACTTCCATACAGCAGACATGACATTTAACATAAATACAATTCACACAAAAAAATAACAATAAGCTACGCTTAGTTTACTCGTGACAACACAACAAAACAACGTTCGTACCAACACTCTAAACTAAAATGCAGTCAGTCCAGTGCAGTGATACCAACCAAACCAACAAGCAATGTCATTGTCATAGACAAACAAGTCATAGAGTGTAATTTTTTTAATTTTTGTTTGTATTTGAAGCAAAGAAAGAAAGAAAGATAGGAAAACCCATACAGCCTACTGCATATTTTCTAAATTTAAGAAATCGGATTGGTCAAAAACATGATGTGACGCATGAGCAGACGCTAGACAGCAGAGCTTTAAAAATATATCGATTTTGATATCTGAAAATAAATATCGAAAATTGATATATCGCAGGAAAAAATATCGCTAATTTATATCGATATTTTTCTGAAAATATATCGATATTTTGATATATCGATATTTTTTTATCAACCCTATTCCCAGCTAATACAACCAGTATTTTACAACCAATGGATCAGAGTGTAATTAAATCCCTAAAGGGCTACTATAGACGGAAAATGTTGATGGATATGATAGAAACTGACGGCAAGGTCTCGATCAACATGCTACAAGCAGTGAACTTCATATCAAAAGCCTGGCAAGAGGTAACAGCGGCCTCTATCCAACATTCTTTTCGACATGCTGGATTATGTAGTAGCCAAGAAACGAACCAATTTAACAGTGAAGACAATCTACCACTGAGTGAATGGATAAGCCAGTTCAACATACCAAACAATTTTAACGAAGATCTACAATCGTACGAAAATATAGATGAGGATGTAGCCACAACTGGTACACTTACAGATGAACAAATTGTTGATTTAGTGTCAAATGTTTGTATAAACTTTTATACAAAAATTCAACAAGCCCTAGATGCCGCTAAGTTGGTAGAAATTTTTTTGTTGTTTAATCAAGACGATTCCACCACATATCTAGATATGAATAGAATACATAAAATAATACAAAACAAGTACTGGCATAGCAAAAAACGTCAGACGAAATTATCAGACTACTCGTATATGTGTAAACAATAATTTATATGTATAAGCATTTATTATCTAAGACATACATACAATTAAAAATTCTTGTATTAAAAATTCTTGTTAATTTGGTTTTTTTTGTTCACTCCATATAACGATAACTCTCTATAACGACAAAAAATGCTCAGTCCCTTGAGTTTCGTTATAAAGAGTTTACACTGTAATAGCAATAAACGAGACGTGGCTAAGACATGAGACCCAGGACAGGTCCGCCCCGACTGTGCCTGGGTATCGACTTCGACATGTGCCCCGACCGCGTATGCAGCGCTCGCGTGGCGGCGGTGTCGGTTTTTATGTGAGGCGTGGTATTGTGGCGCGCACCTGTCAGCATCCGGCCTCCGCGCTGGACGTTGAGCAAATGTGGATCTCTATTAATGTGAATTCTGTAAAAATTCTTATCGGAACCGCATATCGGCCTCAGTGTATAAACACTGACGGGTTTATAGATGCACTGACTGAGTCGATAGTCTCATTTTCTAATTTTAACTACATTATTCTGCTAGGAGACTTCAACATTAATAAGCTTAATTTAAATGAAGCTAAATCATTACGATTTATTAACTTCTTAAGAGAGACTGAAGCTAAAAAACCAACTCGTAAAAGAAGACAGGCAGTTAATAGATCACTTTATATGAATGATGACTCGGATGAGATAAAAATATTTCAGCAAAACCAAATATAGCAACATTATATATGCTGCAGAAGGAATCGTACTATTTTTTCTAGCTCTATAGAAAATATGGGTTCCTAAGTAGAAAAAACTAAACTAATTAGTGGATCAAGGAATAAGCAGAGGACATTGCATAGACTACCTCTAGTTTTTAATGTATCGAGCGAATCTAACCATGTTCACCTTTAAAAGTTTGTGCCAATTGTCAACTTTTAAAACGAGCATGGTTAGATTCGCCCAAAACTGGTCTGCGGGCCGAATATTTTACGCAGACCAGTTTTGGCGTGGGCGATAGATATGTCCATATTATCTCCAATTGGTCTCGATTGTCACTAAAGACATGACGTTAGTGAAAATCCAATATGGCGACTACGGCACGCCATTTTGTGAAAATGAAAAAAAATTAAGTCGACAAACTATATCGAGTGGGGTATCGTTGAATAGGTATTTAAAAATTATTTTTAGGTTTCTCTCAACATTTTTCGAATCGACTAACCGTTTAGGATCTATATCGATTGAAAGTTGCGTAACAACCATTCCCACATATAAGTAGCTCTAGTACTCATAACAAAAAAGTATAAAATAAAAAAACGTTATTTAAAATCCAACAACCCGACTGCTTAAAAAAGAACCAAATAATGTACATAATAAAAAAACTGAAAAGAAAAAACAAGCTGTTCAGTTGTTGTTACGATCATTAGAAAATATTTTATGTTCTTCAATAGTATTCATTCCATAATAATATTATAGAATTCTAGACCACCGGACATCTAAGTGCTTGTTTTTTTCTTTTCAGTTTTTTTTATTATGTATATTATTTGGTCCTTTTTTAAGCAGTCGGGTTTTTGGATTTTTTAATGTTGATTTCTGTGAAAGAAAATGAAATTAAACATTTTTGATTAATCATTAATTTCTATTAAATAATAAATAAAAATGATTCATGCCAACCCTGCAATATATACGCCGCTATGGTGCAACCAGGATCGGAGACGGTGCCATCGAAACCAGGATCGGAGACGGTGCCATCGAAACCAGACTCTCCCTCTCACATTTCCCGCACACCCTGTAGGAATATTCGGAAGAACACAAATCTGAGACAATGATGCGAGGGAGTATCCCCCTTTATACCAACGACCCCTTGCCGCCCCACCCCCCTCTGCGTCGGGAAAGAAGCCCAAAAAGCTGAAAATAGAGGCGATCGAGGTCTTTTACCAGGCGGTCACAGAGATATCTACTAGGGCAAGTGACCCGGTTGTGGCCACCGACCCCTTTGTGGCCATTTAGAACTTCAAATCGATATAACTAAGGCAAAGACAAATATATTACTCTATGGTTTACGGGAATAAAAATATCTAATATTGGCAACACTGATAGCGTTAACAGCTTTGATGTGTCAAACTTCACTTCAATCCAACAAGTCATTAGTTTTTGACGAGCGTCAATTGTTTTAAGTCTAAGCAAAAAGGCTAAGGCGAGCGGGTGAGTAATCAATAATTATTTTTTAAATCCTTCTTATTTATTTTAATGTTTATGTTAATCCTTCATAAAGAATACACTGTCTAAGTGGTACTAATGATATTTTATCGCTATTTGTTTATTAAGTGAGGTTATGAGAGGTGGCCACTAATGGAGCAAAATGAATGAATTTTCCCATCTTTGGCCACATGACTGGCCAAAAGTGGTGCACGTAGATCACCACTTTTGGCCATTTAGTTTTTATCGTGATTTTTCAACTTAATTACTTAGCTATTTTGATATAAGTAATCTATTCATTTTCAGAGTTACGATTATAATGCCTACATCGAAACCAAATACTAAAAAAATCGGTGTCGTGAAAAGAAAATTGTTCCAGTACTCACCGCATAAAATAACATTAGCGTTGAACGCAATAAAGAATGGGATGCCCGTTGCCACTGCTAGTAGAGATTTTAACGTACCTCGAACGACTTTGCGTCACAAAATTTCTGGAAAAGCGCCTGAAACTTCTGGACATGTAGGGCCCCAGTCAGTTCTTGGAAGACAAATAGAAAACGAACTTGTCATATGGATCAAAGATTGCACTCGCGCTGGATTTCCTATCAACAAGGAAGGATTACTGGATTCTGTTAAGAAAATTGTTGTGAAGGGCCAAATTGCTACACCTTTTATAAATGATAGACCTTCAAGATCCTGGTTCGATGGATTTATGACGAGACATCCTGATTTGAGCCAAAAACATGCCGAGTATATTAATAAAGCTCGTGCCTTAATAACTGAAGAAAAAATTCGGAACTGGTTCCAAGAGATTTCTTCATTGCTCGGTGATGAAAATTTAAAGATTCTAGAAAACCCTGCGAGAGTGTGGAACTGTGATGAAACATCTTTTTTTCTAGCTCCAAAAGGATCTCTTGTGTTAGCTGAAAAGGGACAACATGTTTACGATACATCAAAAAACAACGATAAAGAAAATATAACTACCCTATTTACTGTCAATGCCGCTGGTGAATATGCACCTCCTTTAACTATTTATAAATACAAAAGAATGAGTTCTGAAGTTCTTGACAATGCACCAAATGGATGGGGAGTTGGTAAAACCGATAAAGGATGAATATGTAGCAAACGTCTTCATTCCTTACCTGAAAGAAAAAGAAATTGAATTACCAATAATTTTGTTTCTTGACGGCCACAAGTCCCATCTGACTATGCATCTTAGCGAATTGTGTAGGGAAAATGGCATTATAGTTATTGCTCTTGTCCCAAATACAACGCATATGTTGCAACCTTTGGACGTTGCGTTGCTGTATTTTACCCATTGAAACAGAATTGGCGTCTAATGGTCAAAAAGTGGCGCATTGAAAACGATGGACAAGAAATCACAAAATTTACTTTGCCATCTGCTCTGCAAAGTTTACTCCTTGATAACAGAGATAAGTTTGCAAAAAATGTGCAAGCAGGATTTCAGACATGTGGTTTATTTCCATTTGGTGCTGACTTTGTTAATTACAAGAGAATTATAAAAGATAGAGATCCAAAAACTTTTGAAAACCGACACGAAGTTGCTATTTCTGAATCCAGCTACATTTCATACCTGGAAAGTAAAATCGTCCCACACATACTGAAAGACTTTTATACAACATTTAATTCTGGTAAAGACTGGGAAGGCAATAAGGAGGCATCAATGTTATATGATATATGGCTAGCTTTCAAAAATGATACTACTGCTACAATGTCACAGCCCACCTTGGCATCTCATGATATTTAAAATGCCGTCAGAGAAACTCCTTCACCATCGCTTATCAGGGATGATAATATATCAAGGAACCAAGAGTACATTGATGACTTAACTGACATTGAAAACGAAGATAGCTCCTCCAGTACTTCTCTTGCAGCAAAAGAGCCATCAGAAGGGCCAGGTCCATCTTCCGTCTATCCTGCTATCGACATTCAAGACTCGGAAAATAATAAACAACTCTCACAAAACTTCGGCTGCGGAAAAAGAACCATCAGAAGAGCCAGGTCTATCTTCGGGCAAGTCTGTTACAGATGCTCAAGACTCTTTACATTCTGATCAAGTGAAAAACACACTAATTAAAACCACATCTTCAAAGTATTTAAAAATCTGTAATCAAAAGGATATCACAGCAGAAGCACCAGGTCCATCTTCTAGCTATTCTGATACAGATGTTCTAGACTCACAAAACAAAGACAACCCCTGCAATACCTACCTTACAGCTAAACCCCCTGCAATAATTGCCCTTCAAACAGCTAGAGATTTAGTGAAAGATTGTGTTTTGTACCCAGGAAAAGTAATACCAAAAAATACTAGAAAAGCAATGTATGTCCCTTCCGTTATCACGTCGAATAAATGGCGGGATATTATGAAGGCAGCTGAAAAAGAAAAAACAGAAAAACTATCTAAGAAAAAAAATTAACCAGGAAATAAAAAGATGAAGAAGAAAGTGTGTAGAATAATCGCATCTTCTGAAGAAAGTAGTGATGATGGTGATGGTAGCGATTCAAATTCTGAAAAAGTGATAGAAGAAAACAAAATGCCAAAAAAAGATTTAAAACGAAAAAGAAAACGTTCTGAGACTGATGACACAAGTTCCGAATCAGAGTTTCCTTTAAATCAGTTAGCAAAGTTAGGAAACAATAAAATGTGCGATGAAAACTTAAAAGTAGGATCAAACGTCATTATTAAGTATGAAGGTGAATATTTTCCTGGAAGAGTTGAGAACAAAGATAAAGGATGTTATGAAATTAGCACAATGGTATTATCTACAAATAATACATTCCGATGGCCAGAAAAAAACTGATAAAATTTGGTATGGAATTAACGAGATTGTAGAAATTATAAAGTCACCTATTAAAGTTAATAACAGAGGCTTCTTTAAAGTTACTGAGATGGAAAAGTTTTTGCCCAACACATATTTATAAAATCTTAAAATATAAGTACTTAAATTAAAGACTGCATACCTACCTACAATATGATAAAGTATTATATATATTTTTTGTGATTTAGAACTATATTGATATTAATCTAAGCAAAAATTTAAATTTAAGAAGCAAATACAACTAAAAGTGTTATCATAAGTGTACCTAATTAATAAGAAGTAGGTACAATTGTTTCTTGCAAAGATAGGTTGCCAAAATTGTTATTTAATTTTAAACAAAGACTGTGCATCATACCTAGTGATAATTATAAGAAAACTTATCAAGACTGGTCATTATAATATTATAGATATCTACCTCGTATAGGTTAATGTTGATCTTCTTAATTGTAATTTTAATTCAAGCTGAGATATTATATTTCATATTTGTTGTCAATATTATGTTAGCTATTTTTCTCTAAATAAAGACTGTTGGTCGTAAAATATGCGATTTTCGAATAAACTTTTTATTACTTTGAATTATCTGCTTTTTATTTTTGATGAATTTTGATGGCCAGAACTGGCACATGACTGTGGCCAGAAATGGGGTAAATCTGGCAAAAATGGCACAAATTCCCAGTTTTTTTTTTCTACAGGATTATTTTTCCATTGAATCATTATGAAAAAAAATGTATCGTTAGGCTAGATTTATATATATTTAATCACTTTTTACAAGAAATATGTCCGTGATAACAAAAACTGTAAAATGATATAGCCTCAAAGTATACAAAATTCTTAAAATGGCCAAAACCGGGTCACCTGCCCTACTAAAGGGTTCGCTGAACTTGTTAATTCACTTGCCAAAACAGGTACATAGGGGAATATCCATACGCCAGAAAGACTTAAACAACATATTGGTAGGGCAGTAGGATAATGCTGGGTGGAACCACTGGTTGGTCAGTGACGGGAAGTATTTACTCCGTCGTCAACCAACCAGCTTTCTGGCCAGTCATCACTGCCCTATCATAAAACACAATGAAGAGAAACATATGTGGATGAACTATGTACAGACCATATGGTCAGTCACAGAGGCCAATTTCAGCAGAATAGTTAAATGAAATCTGTGGTTGGATTAGACATTTATGGAGGGGATATATTTTGTATAGGTATGTACAAAGGTGTAATGTCATAATCCTATACAATCCTAGAGATGGCAAGAGAAGAAGAGGACGCCAACAAACAAGATGGGAAGACGATCTAAGACTCACAGCTGGATATCATAGGAGATGGGTAGCGCACAACAGGCACCAATGGAAATTGTTAGACGAGGCCTATGCCAAAAGGCACACTGAACTTCGAGATATATCATAATCACTTAGCATCTACAGCAGCGGTAATTAAATTTACCGCTGCTGAAGTTACTTTAACTTTTCATGGTATTAAACATCATCACAGTTACAGTAGTCAAGACTGCGGACACAAATTAAACGCTGTCACGTTTTCTAATTCAACGACTGTGAAATAAGTATCATGCGGAAGAACAAAAGCGAGCAGTATTGCCGAAAATATTTTAGGACCGGCTAGTCAAGAACACCTACATAGTAATTTAAAAAAAAGTCAATATTTTCCTGTAGCTAGTGATTCGTCAAATAAAGGTAATTTGAAAATGTATCCATTATTGATTTAATATTTTTCATTTGAGAATGGCATTCAAACCGGTTTGTTGGATTTTTACGAAAACAGTGAAGCAATAAAAGATCAAATATGGTTTGATGAACCGCAAAAAACAAATTTCAAAACTGAGTTCAATAACTTTTTTTACGCCGTTTGACATTTACAAAAATGGTATAACTTTGAAGACTTGGAATACCAAGCAATGAAAATTTTATCTTTAAAAGAACCAATCACATGGACTGGCATTACTAGGCTCCAGGAATCATTAAATATTGAATTGGATAGTGACTAATTGTACGATGAGGTTGGACTTTTGCATGAGATGCAACCATATCTTGTTGAAGAGAATAGAGTGGATTTACGCTGGGTTGACTTCTTTACAAAATCGAAAGATAGAAATCCCTGTCCTGAATTGAAAAAAATGGTCACATTTGTTCTTTCCATTCCTGTCTCTAATGCTTCATGTGAGCGCGTATTCAGCATGATGGAGCAAAGAAAGAAACCGAATGAGTATTTCTTTAGTAAAAGCAGAGTTACAAGTATTAATAAACTTGGATTTTGTATGCAAAAACTTTTATAATTTTGTTGTGAAAAACCAACAAATATTAGATGCACCTAGAAGACAAAATAAAAATAAATTAAAAATAATTTCTTAATGATTTTCTTTCAATCCCCCCTCCCCGCCCGATAAATTTCTTACACATACAAATATCCGGGGTTGGTCCTTTCGAGAGTTGGCAACCCTACACAGGACCAAGATTTATGTGCTTTTTAAGGCCAGAGCTAGGTAATTGTTTTCCAACATCATAACCCATACATGAAATAAATCCAGTGACAACAGCAACACTTTTTCTTCATTCCTGTTACGGCGTCGGTTCTGTAATGGCGTCTTGTGTATGCTTCTAAGTGAAATAAAACGGAGATACAAACCTCATGGACTTTATCATTTGCGCTCCAAGCAGCCTATGGATGCTCTACAATCCTACAACTGCCATGTCTTAGCCATTAGACTATTACCAATTCCTAAGTATATTCACTGAGTAGCATCATAATATCACGACTTGCACTTTTAGCATCAATGTTTCTCATAGAATTCAACCTCTCAGTTACATGTTTTCCAAAAAACCAGTATGTATGAACACTATCATTTGAAGCTCCAGTGACCGGCTTCATGGCTTTTAGCAGATCATCAAGGACCCTTTTGCATTTGTTCCTGGACTTTGTGTAAACAAGCTTGTGTTTTCTGGGCCTGTCTGTGCGTCTACTTCGCTGTCTTAGGTCCAGTTCCATGTCTTCAGATTCATATTGTGGCTCTACTTTTACAGCCATGTTGTTTGGCTGTATGAACTCTGCTTCATTTGTCTGGAATTTTAAAAAAGAAATTTTTATGGACTTGTCATACAATACATATACTTACCAGACATATTGGAGTGATTTAGGGATGATCTTTTTGAAAATAATTTATTAAATATGCATATTAATCGACCACATGCAATTTAAAAGCATCCCCAGTATGATGAATTAGGTGAGAGCTAGATGTCTCACTTTAAACGTCAAATCCACAGAGCTAAGTAATAACTAGACAAGGCAAGTGTTTCTACTTGGTGTGTAAATCTATTCTATCAGCCCTAATTCCTTCAGTTCAGGCTCAAAAACGATTCTAATTCTTAAGTCAATTTTTTACATGCAAAGTACATCCACATAGTTTATCTAGTTATTAACAGCTCTGTGAATTTGATGTTTAAAAGTGAGACATCTCACTCTCACCAAATTCATCATACCGGTAAATATCATCAGACATATACACATCTAGCACTATGTAAAGAAAATACAATATTAAAATAAAGGGTTTCTTTGCACACTATAAAGAATAGCATGGATGACTTTATAGGTAAATAAGAAAAACTGTACCTTTACCAAAGGGAAGGTATGCATAACTAGTATAACAATAGACAAACTTACATCATTACTCTCAGAGCCCTCACTTTTAATGCTGTTCAGGAACTGTAAAGGTTTCCACAGCGGCCAGCAGGGTATGTAGACCTCTGATGGAGACTTGGCCATGTCTCTTGACCTTTCAACTTTCCGTAAGTTCTGCTTGAATGTGCTTCTGATGTTGACCCATCTGTCCCGGACTGAGCGTGCTGAAATATTAGAAGTTAGAGGAACTTTCTGTAAAGAAAGGAGATATGGTGTGAAAAGATAAAATCATCTTCTTCACATCACATTGACTTGGAGTAAGCACAATATTAACTCTATTTCTATTCAAGCCTAATATCTGTCATCTTGTTGCTCATATTATGCATTTCCTTTAACACAGTCCATCTTACAGTAAGTCATAGTCTTGCTCTATAAGTGTTATCCAATCCAAGTTCATACCAAAAGATAAAATACAAGTCTATAAAGGTATGTAATCCATTTGATAGGGATGAATATGAGAATAACATATAACATAATATGAAATTAGATCATGGTAGGGTAGTGCAAAAGGGATGCTAAAGAAATTGTGTTAAGGCAATAATTAATACCGAGCCTATGACTAGGCCAATCCAGAGTGTGAAATATACTGAAAAGCTATTAAAATACTGTATCTGGTTACTTTTTTTATAGCAAGGTGAGAGAAATAGATATATAAGAGGTAAATTTACCTGTGAATCCGCGACCAAGTGACGCAGCAAACTCTGCATAAGCTTTGTATTTCTGCTGGATGTGATGATTGGTGTTTCCCGAAGACTTCCAAATGAACTCCCGTTGCTTGACAAACTCCACAAGACCAAGTTCGAGCTCGCGCGTCCAATAGCATGGTTTTGGAGGCATAATGTATTTTAGGTGAACAGAGGTGAAGTTGATCGTCAAATTTCCAAATTCAAACCAAAGAATGCAGGCAGATAATGTAGAATATTGTAGAATAGCAATCGAAATTAATACAATATGGTGCGGTCAAGTAAATGCCGTGATTTCCCCGGCCCGGCGGCCCGGCTTTCGCTGACAGGATGAATGAATGAATGAATGAAAATGAAATAATAAAATGACGATCGAACGAATGTAGCGATCTATATCCATTCCTCTTAGGTACTGATTTCCACTACAGATTAAAGTCCGGAATTTCCAGCTACAATGTTTAAAAAATCCTTACTATATAGAGTGCGTTTCACCGTATAGTTCCGAAGGATGATGGCGCTATTTGCTATGTGTATTATCACATTTTCTGATTCACTGCATACAAAAAATGTTAGTTCCGAAATCAGGTAGGTAAAGGAACTATTCTATAAAATGGACGATACTAGGTACGTGTATGACCGCATTTTCTGTTATACCATGTAATTGAACTCCATGAAACGGACAATAGTCGAAGGGGCACACTACCAGGATTTTAAGGTGTGGTATTTTTTCGTTCCTTTTTATGCATGGAGGGCAATCGCGCTAAGTGACAACGTTTTTGCCCATCAACGGAACGGTTTGGCCAACGTTTAAAATAATTTTAACGTCTCTCTTTAAGATATTATTAATTAACTAGTGGACGCCCGCGACTCCGTCCGCGTGGACTACAGAAAAAAAAACTAAATATCGAAATTATCCGCAATAAAAATATTTTCCCGGGATAAAAAGTAGCCTATATGTTATGTGGGACCTGTCACAATATATTCCTGAAAACTGCATCGAAATCGGTTCAGCCGTTTCTGAAATTAGCGTGCACAAACGCACAAACAGACAAAAATTCAAAAAATCTTTTTTTTGTACTATTGCGTTGATAAAGGTATTCTATAATATTTTTTCTTATATATCTTCCATGTACAGACAGCGATCCGTTACATTTTTATTATATGTATTTTTGTTGATCGTTTCATCACTAAACATTGTGTTGAGGGATTCAGCTTTGTTTACAGAGATTTGACTAGTGTATAGCTATCGGGATGAAAAAATAACGTTGCTAAAAACGTACCTAATGTAAGAATAAAAGTTTATAAGAGATGGTCAAATTCGTCATCCGAGTTAATTGACCCGGTAGCTCAGTTGGTTAGAGCAAAGCACGGAATGCGTGGGTTCGAGTCCAGCTTGGGTTGAAAAAAATTTCATTTCTTAAAAATATTAATATTATTTATTATTAACTGCACATCTAGGTATTTATTATTATACATGTTAACGTTAGAACTTAACTTGAGGATTAATTAATGTTTTTCAACATTCGTTAAGCGTGTAAAACTTTACGCAAGTATTTTTACCTTTCTAGGTTTATGTTCTACAGTAGGTATTACAAGTGTGAACAAGTGTGGTATTTTCCATAATCCTGTAGAAACATGGTATTTGTGGTAGATAGGTATCTGTGGCCACGATTTATTAAGAGTTAGTTGTTTATTAATAATCTAAATCTAAAATGGATTTATGGAGAAATTTTCCATGAAAGAAACTTAGTGCGTGTAGCTGGAAATTTGGAGTATAAATAGCTTGTTCTCAAAGCGGTGACCGGGTGACCGGTGACCGGCGGTGATATTGACATAAGGATGACACTAACAAAAAGGCTAAGGAGTTACTACATTTATGCTGCCATGTCTGTTGCAGGTTTTTTCAAAAGTTTATATTAGTAATAAGTAAAAAAATTTAATTAAAAACATTAAACAAGAATATCTAGCTTACAGGCTTTGCCGTAGAATTTGAATATTCTAGGGTTTTACTCGTACCGGGGATTACGAAAAACGTCTACATACTTACATAATGAGAAGCGGTATTTAGCCTATGCTTTTTAGTATGAATGAACCCTTCCACGGCCCTTTACCCCCGCAACGGCTACCTACTATCTACCTATCTTTTAGGGGTTCTGTAGCTAATGGTCAAAAACGGAACACTGGGTGTAACAGAAGGGGGTGTGTTAAGCGAAATTCCATGAGTAGTTATAGATAACATACCCCATTTGTTAAACCTAGTAGATTTGTCATGTCTGTCTGTCCGTCCGTCCGTCATAGCCGCTTTATTTCATGAACAGATGTTAAACGTAAGTACCTAACTATTAGGTACATAAGTAATCTGTGTACTAACATAACGTAATCGTCATAATATAAATCCCGTGATAATGCAGATATAAAGAGTGTAACTATTAAGAAATCGGTGGTATCTATCTATTTTTTATTATTTTTTATTACAGCTCTGTGGACAACCAACAGCTTATAAAACAATATAATATATTCTATAGCAACAAAGAAGCCAATTACAGGTTATCACATGTAACAATAATATACGTAGTTTTAAGAAGATAATACCTAATTTCAATTATTACCTAATAGCAGAACTGCCTTAAAAATCCAATAACAATATAACAATACCCGCTGCCCAACTCACCACTACTGTTCCGAATCAAAGAATTTACTGCTTATGTGCCGCCTAACAATCGCTACACTCTTACCGTTAAATAAATTCATATCCAGTTCATACGCCAGCTCATTCAATGCTTTGCTAGCCCTCCAAAGAAAAGCATTCTGTTGGTAGTTCGTACGAACTCTGGGGAGATCTGTACCTAAATCCCGCACCTACTGATGCGGGGCTTCTCTAAAATACCTTGAATGCTGCACCTCCTTCCGTGCATGTCGTAAGAGTCTAAGGAACTCAGGCATTCTCTCAGACAATAAGCTATCAACCTGTCACTAATCACATCTGTCCCAGCTATGTTAAACCTGGCTGTGGGTTCTCCCGTATGATCCTACAGTGCTGGCTACCCCATTTCGGGAACACCAGCATGTACCTATGTAATCTGAGGTCAACCATTTTCTCAGTTTGTCCCTCTTGCTTCCCCTTTTGGCCATGTGAGTGCCAGCGGTCGCAGCGGAAAAGGAAGCTATAAAACACCCCTTCACGTTCGATAAGCACTAATGTGTGCAGTAATGTGGTTTTAGAATATGCTTATAAACGCAGCAGAAGGGGTCTAAAATTTATAGGTACTTTGGTACCTACCTAGATACTACGTCTGTTTTTTTCATAATAATTATTCATAACACATTAATTATACCTACACTTAACTAATGTGAACACTGAAGGTAATAATATCTCTGTATTTGTAGATCGAGTTACAGAGTTATGGATAATCAACCGACCGGGAACAACCGCAAGGTTATTCGAGCAAGGTGTCATGTCACCGTGTCGAGTGAGTAGGTACGAAACCACTCACGGAGGTGGAATCACAACTTGGAGCAGATGTCTACGACAAACATTATGCTTAGATACACACGTCTTGGCCGCGTGGTACCGGCAGAGTAGAATTCGTACCACCCCATGTCCACCCGTGGGTATCGTACGAGGCGATTAAGGGTTTCCGGGAGGTGGGCAGCAGCGCCTCCCGTGTTGACAACATATTAGTCCAAAATACAAACTGCGGTCACCAACCCGCCTGCCCAGCGTGGTGACTATGGGCAAATACCCCCCACGGCAGTCTTCTGAGGGAGTCTCAGGGACTGATGTAATGAGGGATTTTCTGACAAGTTAAAATAACTGTGAGCGCAACACCCTCCCTAGCTGCTTCCCCTTTTACCTCCTCCTGTACGTGTCCAATGACTGATTTGTACTGTTTTTTTTTTACTTTTAATAGTTGTCAGAAAATCCCTCATTATCAGTGACAATAGGATATCGCCTGAGAAAATGCCCGAGTTCCTTAGTCGACTCAATTGTATGAGAAAGGAAATAATAGTAAGTACTTAGGTATGGACCTGTACTGATGTGGGGCTTTACCTACTAGAATACATCAGCTGCATCTCCTTCCGTGAATGTCGTAAGAGTCGATTATGGAACTCACGGGCGTTCTCTCAGGTCCTGTCATTGATTTTTACATCTGATCTGACCCTACTATGCTTAACGTAGCTCTAGGGTTACCCCATTTTTGGGTAAACAGTCGTGTATGAATGTGTTTGACTGGAAAGTCCGCACTATTAAATATGGCTACGTATAAACTGCTTTACTCGTAACTGTAACTACCCATGTCTAAACTACTCCATTTCCCTTATTGCCCCATTATTTGTGTTTTTAATAAAATATTTCACAATATAAATAAAGCTTTTCAGAAATAATGTGACCATAAATTGAGATACTTACTTAGTTTAGAAAAATAATGGCTGTGTATTTCCTGTATTTTCTTCTATGCTGCTCTGGGAGTGAAAAAAAAGTATAATACACAGCTGCTTCTCTTCCCGGGCATACTGTACAAGTCAGTAGAGGGACAAGAGGGTCTCGGTGTTTTGTAGGCGATGGGCTGACCACCTGTCACTACTAACCGAACTTGTACATCTCAACTATACCCTCAAAATTGGTCAGAAGTGGCACCATGAGGTTCTATCGGCCATGGAAAGGGATAAAGGGGTGATTATATGTATGTAGGTATGTATGCATATCCTGCATGGTTAGTGAAAACAATGCTCTCTTTTCCTAGTTTATATTACCCACTATGAATACCTACTTATTTTCGACGGTTGATTAGTGTAGTAGTTAGTGACCCTGCCTGCGACGCCATAGGTCCTGGGTTCGAATCCCGCGCAAACATTGATAATGATGATAGAATACCGATGTTTGTTTCCGAGTTATGGATGTTTCTTTCTATACTTATCTATATATTTATATACCGTACCCACGATACAAGACCTTAGGAATCTTAGTGTGGAACTAGGTGAATGTATTGTGAAGTGTGTGAATATTATTTATAATATAAATAGGATAAAAATATTTTCCCGGAATAAAAAGCTACCTGCCTACATACATTCATACTAAACGGCTGGGTTCCCAACATGGGGTAGCCAGAACTGTAGAATATCAAACGGGATCTTGCGGTCACATAGTGGCCATAGATATAAAGCTATTTCCTAACATAGCGGCCACAATATGACGGCTCCGATATCCTGCGAAATCAGTGACAATCTAAGTTTGTATGCAGCATGTTAGTAGTATCTAAAAATCACTATAATAACGTCACCTAACTCTCAGTATCTATGTCATCGGTCCATCTGGCCGAGGAGCGTCCAACGCTACGCGCGCCGAGCACACGGTTCATGTAAAGCGCGCTCTATGGCTCGCCAAATATATACTCTAAGAGCCATGTCATATTGTCACATTAGCCGCTATCGTATGCGCGAGTTCTCTCTTTATGCCTTCCTGTTCCGGAATCACACCCCCTCTCACCCCCAGATAGACAGATAGGTTTTTAGGGGGTTTGATAAGTAATATGACTTTTATCATGCATTTTGAGTGGGTATTTTGCTGATTTAAAAAAAAGGCAGACAATTTCCTGGTTATTATCAAAAGTATGGCTTATTATTACCGATCACCTAGGTAACTTTTTTTTTTATCAATGGCAGGTTGTTGATTCCAAATTAAAAAAAAAAATCAAATATTCAGATCTAACTATCAGTGAACAGTTGCTAGCTCATCGCCTGAGAGTATGCCCGAGTTCCTTAGTCGACTCTCACGAGATGCACAGAAGTAGATGCAACTGATGAGAGTAGTATATTCTTTGAACTGATGTATTCTAGTGAACCCTGCATCTGTACAGGACACCAACATGCGCTCTTATAGAGTTTTTCGTTGCCACCCCTAACGAAGGGTACGTACTCTATACATCAAATAAAGTAAGTTTATGCCAAAAAAAAAAAATGCTGGGAAATGATGTAAATTTTTTAAAAATTTCTTGATCGGGCGAAATTTATAGTGTCCAGTGTTTATGCTAGTTTTTTTAAAGACAGATATTAATTATTTCTCGTGAAAAAATCTTGCTAAGCGCGTCTATGTGCATCTTTGCAGAAAAACGCAGTCTATTTACTCAACTTTGGACCCTAATATCTTGGGAACCAGACACTTTCCAGGTATGCTTCCATGGAGAAAAATGAACGTGATGATAAGGAGATTCCTTAGTTTTCGGGAACGTTGACGACCAAATAGTTGACGATCACTCTGTATATTCAAGACTCCACAGTCAAACTATAAAAATAGTGTTGTCAAGCCAAAACTAACATTTTATCTAATAAGTAGGTTCTTTTGTCATAATACCTAATAATGAGTATACTTGTATTATTCTATACATTCTGTACTAATTCTAAAATTTTCGCTCGTGTGAACTAAGCCAAATCATGTATTTACACGTATTTGCATAAGACAATAAATAATCAAAACTATTATTTCGAAGCACCGCAATATTTAGCTACGAAACGTTTTCCAAGTAAATCTCTACTCTGTTATATTAATCAACTAGCGACTGCCCGCGATTTTGCCCGCTTGAAATGGCATTACAACCGTGAAGCTGGGACGGGTCCCAGGTTATACATATAAACCTTCCTCTTGAATCACTCTATTGTATTAAAAAAGATCAAAGCATACATAGGGACAGACATACGGCGCGAAGTGACTTTATTTCATAATTTATGTAGTGAAGCTGTACTCGTATGTTTCAATTTGGTTCGCTGTACTAATATTTACAATCACAATGCGAGATCAAGATACTCAGTCAATATTATTATGATATACTTACTAGTTATTCAGGCATTGACATTGGGACATGCGTGGTGACGCTACCAGGAAATACTAGGCTGATTTGGTCGGCTTTGTAGGATCACTCCTATGCCTGTTGAAAAGTTACCTTATATCCGCTATAATGTGAAGTCTACTACGATGTGTGAATGTGAAGTCCGCTATAATCGTCCCGACTATATTTACAGTGATATTTACAATCTGCACTGTGATCCCAAAAACAGATGCATCCTCTATTATAGTCGGATGATACGGAAAGCCGATACGCTATATTAAATTAAATTATTTAAAAAAAATAACGTTGCCAATAATGTAATTTCAAAAAGAGATGGTAAAATTCGTCATCCGAGTAATTGACCCGGTGGCTCAGTGGTAAGAGCGCTGGCACGGAATGCAGAGGTCGTGGCAATATTTATATGACGGGACAAAACCGCTAGCTCGTACGAAGGAAACCAAAGTTTTAGCTATCGGTCACCGATCAGGTCTCCTAGTCAGGTCGGTATCCAACACTATGTTCAAACATGCACTGTATTTCGTCAAACATCTTAAATAGGAGTCAGTGATTGTGGTATCGATGCTACTAAGGCTTTTTTCAATAAAAAGATGTGGATTAAATACATAGTCGACAGAGTAGTACCCGTATCATCATGAGAAGTCCACTGCAGAACATAGGCCTCTGTCAACAACCTCCTTTCCGAGCGGTCGGAAGCGGCCTGCATCCAGCCGATGGATGTCAGCGGCATGGCTAGGTCGTCCGTCCATTTCGCGGGTTGCTTTGCCACACTGCGTTTGCCGATATGTGGTAGAGTAGTATTTAATCAATCTATTCCAACTATGTATAAAATGATAAATGCTATAGTAAGTTTATTTATATGTTTGTTAACCCTTTATAAGGCATAAGGAACTAGAGATGATATAATAAAACTTTTTATATATTCAGAAAGGGTTTTTTATTGTTTTTAAAAAATGACATTTTTTTTGAAAAAAAATTAAAAAAACGTGGTGGGAAAAATGTTCCCTTTGCCTGTGCAGATTCAAGATTTTTTGTGGAATGCACTAAAGCACGGTGTAATGCAGAGTGGAACCCCACATTTTTCGCACATGATCTTTGATCGTTTATCTTTTATCTTTGTGCTGCACATTCTGCATCGTTTATACGAAGGTAATTCAGCGGGCATGTGGTCGCCAACGTTAGTATAACGAATTTCTTCAGCTATAACATGTAAAGCCTTTTGGCGATTCTCCGACAAAACTGCTTTTCTTTTGCATACGTAGTTAACAGGACCAAATCGACGTTTTCTGCTTGTAAAGCCACTGATCAGACCTCTAGCAATAGAGACCCGGAATTCCAGGTTACTCAATTTAGTCACATTCTCATTTTGGCAATATAACAAATATGAATTTGTTATGCTCGTGTCAAGGAGAAAATAGAATATACGCAGCCACCATTTTTTACTCCTCCTGCCAACTGAATAGGTGCTTTTGATTTGGTCGAAGCGATCCACACCGCCCATCCTTTTCGTGTACTCTTTTACAGCTAATGGACATTCAATTGCCATTTTCGAGCCATCTTTTTGTGTCCGCATTATTGTGGTTTTATCCACTTTTGGGTGGAATGCATTTGTTAGTAACAACACTTCTTTGCTGTCTTGCCAGACTATGAAAGCTACATTACCTTTCACTCTCCATTTATATTGTCCTTTTGCAAGTTTCAATTTCTGTTTTACTAGTTCAGGTAGATTTTTCCTATGTCTTCTCACGGTTCCAGTAGCATAAATGCCGTTTTCATACAGATATTGCAATAAATTATAGTCGCAGAAGAAATTGTCAAATGTGACAATAATGTGATATTCTTCCAGTGCTTTATCAATTAGCTTTTCTGTCAATGTCTTTACAACTTTATATCCTAAACCTTCCTCTGTTCCAGTTTCTAATTTTCCTGTGTAAAGGTAGAACTCGTATAGGTATCCGGTATAGCTATCGCAGCGGCACCACACCTTGTAGCCTCTCTTTATAGGTTTTAGTGGCATGTATTGTTTCATTGAAGACCTGCCTTTAAACAGGATCATGGACTCGTCAATGCTTTGCGAAGATGATGCCTTAGCATTCGTCAGGCAAGCCTCATTGATGGAATCTAATAATGGTCGTAATTTATAAAGTTTGTCGGTAATATTCGCTGGTTGTCCTAAATTGTCATTGAGATGAAAACATTGTAATATTTTCTTGAACCGCTTTACAGTCATGACTTCAGCTATCTCATCAACTCTGAAACCAGGGTCAGATGACCAATAAAGATCAATGGACGGAAGAATATTGTATCCCATAATTATTATAATCCCTAAGAAGGCTTTTAGTTCCTTTTTGTCTAAGGCTGTCCATCCTTCCGCATTGCTTTGCTCGGCGTATAAAGGACCATGGGGGATTTTGTATGGACCCCGTCCCCACCCTACAACAGTCATAGGACACGTGTCAATTTGTTCATTGCGACCCAAAAAAGGATAAAGTACCTGTTTTAGTAGCAAAAACTATTGGGTTTATTTATAATAAAAAAAAACTTTTCGGTAAAAATATATTTATTTTTAAACCAAAATAATTTTTTTCACAAACAAATATGCTTATTTCACATAAACAAGGACGATTCTATATAATAAAAAAAAATACTTGGTTCTCAAACTGAAAATCATTGAGTAGTAATAATAATGCTTAAATAATATAGGTAACTATTAACTCATTATTACAGCCAAATCTAAAGTGTCAAGCTTGATGTGCTCTTGACTGCACTAATAATTACATTAAGTCGTCTATTACAATATTATCAAGCATTTGTGCTGGTGCATTAAAGTCAATATGACGCCCTAACCCCATGTACCATACAATGGATATTATGTGCGCACAACTTCCCACAGTGCGATTGCCTGTAAGGCAAGTGCAGTACCAATGAGCAATAGCATGTCTGTCAGTCAAATCCCGGTCTATTAAAATATAACTATAATAAATACGGGAACGGACATGGCGCGACTGAATCCGTACTCTGACTAGCCAAACATTATTTAGCAGGATATTGCATCGCGGTAAATTGTTTAACTCGTTATCACGGTATAATTCTATATTATAAAGGCCATCGCGAAGGTGCTCGGCGCAGTAAGACTTGGCAAGCTTAATGTGATAGCTCCCTAGCGCGAAAAGAAACACTTCATCTTCAGATAAACGTGGGAAGTCTTCGAAGTTAGGAATATTTGCTTGCATGGCTTCAAAAGGCACTCTCTGTCTGTTAAGATTTTTCATATGCACATAATCATGCAAGTGATTGGACATGTTAATTCTAGAATGAATTATATTTACAATCTCGGCGGCGAATCTGTTGTCAACAGCGACTCGATAATAAGCGTTTATTATGGCCGCTGCAATTTTAAAGTCACAGAACATATGACTTAATGCACGATTAAAATACGTTTGACGCAACAACCTGAACCTATTCTTAAACTTGCCGTTGACCGCCTCAACAACCCATCTGCAAATCGTAACCAATCGGGACTTATTTGCCTGTTCTGTTGTCAGTTGACTAGACGTCCGGTCTTTTGTAGGTGGCATGTGGACTTCATAGCCACAAGACTGGATTACACCAATGCTGTCTCTAAAGCCCCTATCAACTATAAAAACATCGCCACTGTTTAAAAACCAATGCAATGGATTTTCTTCATTCATTATTGACTGCATAATGGTAGCATCAGATGTTGTAGCCCGGAATGGACCAAGTACGTCTATTATGTAGCCATCACAGCTCACAATTATAAAAGGTTTTAAAAGATTTCGAAACTTGTGATAGCTGTAAGATTGGCGCTGAAATAAAAAATTGGAGCTTTTTTCAATATATATGTACGTTCCATCTAATATCAAAATAGCTTTAGTATTTTGCTCATCACCAAAAAACTCTTTAGGAATCAGTTAGTTTCTTTCTAGAACATTTTCTCTAGACAGATGATCTAGACCAAGATGTCTATTAACGAAATCTTGTGTCAAACATTCTCTCGCTATTTTTAAATGGTCTTCAAATGTTCGACGTGACATCCCAAACAATGTTGCTAACCTTTCATTGCTTTCACCAGTCCTTAATTTCGTCATATAGGCCCCAAGAACTCTCCGCGGATGTCTGTGTCTCTCAGCTAAGCTGGGTGTTTCCAATAGCATACTATTAAATTGCTCAATAGTTAGTCCAGTCCAAAAATGAAGCTCATGGGCATCCAATCCAGTCACGGAATCAAAGCTTAATCTAGGAGCATTCATGCCGCGAATTAACATTGTTGTCATGTCCGAAACAAGCTCAGCGTTGAAATAATTCGTCACGTTTACATTATCCAGTAATTCGTCCCAAATAATATTGGACAAATGATCTTGACACAGTCGTGTACTAGGTGGAAAATATAAGCTGTAGTTACAAATGGCGAACAGTCTTATAGACGCGGGGATTCGCCTCAGATCCAGATTTCTGCAATGCCTATATAAACAGGTTCGCGAAGAATTAGGAGCTCTTACATACTCAGGGACGAAGATTTCATTTGGTTGGGCGCCTTCAGCTGGATTGTTGACATCGACAACAACATTTTCGTCAGGAAGGTCTTGTCGATTGACATCATTGTTGGCTCTTTGCCAGCATCTGTGACATACAGCCATGATGTTATTGAAAATAACCTGGAATAAAAAAAAAATACATTTAATATCCTATCACAATAAATAAAGATATCGTAGGACTAGGTTGCAGTGCACACAGAATATCTACTTTCTTACGACGATGATATAATGCACACCCTACGTTATATTATTTTTACAATGATTATTGTAACTCATCGTAAGCACTGTTAGACAAAGAAAAAAATAACATTACTTACTAACCTCTATTAGTCCATTTTGATAAATATAGTCAGCCACCGCTGGTGAACTTTGTGGCAAAGTATCTTCCAAAATGTGTCTTCTCTGCCTTAGGACAGAACGCGGACACATAACACATCGGCATCCTGTATCCATAATTGTGCCAAAATGTTCTCAAAATCAAAGTCCTTTAACGTGCCAAGGTCAATCACAAAGATATTCTCACAGTCCGGTAAACAAGCAAGGGTCGTTGTGCGTCGTAAACAAGCCGATAATGATAACCACGTGCGTAGCGAATAACAAACGAGTGACGACTGCGACTACCTGGCTGGTCGGTGCGTGTGCGGCGATACCTGAGGGTTGAGGGAGGCAGGGGAGGGGTAGGAGACGCAGGACCTCTGTGCATGTCTCGACAAGCCCAAATCGGTTTCCTGTACCTACGCTATTAGCGTAGGTATAATTATTTTATGCGCAATCTAATTAAAAAGGAAAAAAATATATAAAACAACAATGTATCATTAAACCTAAACCCCACGTATTTGAAGTACGTCGCCATAATAAAAAAATGTCTATCCTACTAGATGCTTCAAATGACACTTATTTCAAATCTGTTGGATGGTGGGGACATTTCTTCCCAAAGTCCTTTGTTTGGAATACGATCGAGTCGTAGACATCGTCCGTAAAGAATTTTTCAAATAATACTACCGGCCTTATGCGGCTGCTAAACATATGTGGAGGTCCCATTGGGATTTCATCATAAACAGATGGAGTGGGTCGATATGTTGTCCACTTGGTTTTTTTCCATACTTCTTCTTCTCCGTCGGAATCATCTGTTTCCGAATCTGCGTAAACATTCTGTGGGGATTGTGTTCTAGGCTCTGCGGCCTGTTGAGACACGGGTAGAACTTGGACTCCTGTTGCCCTTCTAGGGCGATCTGTATGAGATAACTGAGGTGATGGACGTGGCGATTGTGTCCTAGGCTCTGCAGCCTGTTGATTTGAAGACACAGGTAAAACTTGGAGTCCTGTATCAAGAGGACTTCGTGGGAGTTCAACAGTTGCTGCACCACTACTTTCGCTGTGGAATGATTGGGGAGAGAGACATTCAACAGGACTACTTGGTGGATCGGGCGATTGTGGTAGAATTCCTTGGCTAGGTTTGTCTATATCCTCTAGAATTCTTTGAAGTTTCGCGGTACTGTACTGTATTTCTTCTTCATCTGACTGCAAATCATCGTCTGACTGAGTAGGATCATCAGGAAGGCCAAAAATCTCTTCTAATGCGTGGGTTATTTGCAAATCGTTGAGAACTTTACTCTTAACCATATTTGAAAAAATCTGCAACAAACAGGCAAAGGGAATATATTTACCACCACAACTAAGTCATGTATCTAAAATATCCCAAGACCCAGGATGAAAATATGTATCTTTTTATATAGAATAAACACTAATAAACAATATTTAGAACAACTTACCGTTTCAAAATCACAAAAATCGAAGATTTATTAAGATTTGTTAAAAGTTCAGATTTTTTATTGTTTTACAACTGGCTGACATCGCAAATCAAAAAAGTAATATGGCGACCTGTCACTGTCTATAAGAAAAAAATGTTGCCATTTTGAATACGGAAATTGTTGCCGTAGACAAAATCCGATAGCTTCTTTTATTTATTTTTTACATTGGCAATAGTATGGTGGTAAAAATATTCCCTCTGCCTTATAAAGGGTTAACTCTTCACGCTGTATTTGCTCAACCAACCGTCTTGACATACACATAGTCGGGAGGAAGTAGAAGGACATGGGATACCTTCCGTAGACCAAGAAGTCGAGAATGAGTTTACCCGGGTAAAAATTGTACTACCCCAGAGTTCGGTTTTGAAATATCCTAGATATAACAAAACCTAGATTTATCTACATTATCATTTAGCTTTACCGTGACATATTCGTTCATAGAGACCCCATGCTACCTACCTCGTCTTCAGCCTATTGCAGTCCACTGCTGGACGTCCCCAGGGCACGCCACAAGGCTACAGGGGGTTTTTTGCCCATAATCACCACGCTGGGCAAGCGGGTTGGTGACCGCAGATTGATTTTTGGACTATGTTGTCAGCACGGGAGGCGCTGCTGCCCACCTCCCGGAAACCCTTAATCGCCTCGTACGATACCCATGGGCAGGCATGGGGTTGTATAAACTCTACTCTACTGGCACTACGCGGCTTATGCTGCTACCTACCTATATGCCCTAAACTAGGTACATAATTATGTTTCAGATAGCCGAGCCGCCCGCCTAAGCATTTAGTAATTTCGCAATGCGGTGTCCAAATGAGTTTAGACTCCTTCTAGGATTTAATTACGTGTCTATAAAGTGCTGACCTGTTTCATTATTTAGTCTTGCCTTAATTACACAGCCTTAATTATGAGCTGAGGCATGTTATACAGGATGTAACAGAAAGGGTATGTTAATCGAAAAGCTATGTTAATAGCCCACTATAGAGAACATATTTCCAAAATTTTAGACTCAAAATCACATATTTATTTTTCACGATTGTATAAACATTCCTGAGTTGTTTAGGAATTTTCCATACTAACTGGAAAAATAAACATGTGATTTCGAGTCTGAAATTTTGCGGGTAGGTTCCTTTTAGTGGGCTATTTACATAGCTTTTCGCTTAACATACCCCTTTTGTTACACCCTGTATATATCTCTAGGAACATAATGAAGACGTTACACGCACCGCCGTAATCATTAATAGTGGAAACATTTTGGATCTTGGCTTCCTTTTATGATGTATAAGTCCACTATGAATTTTGAAGAAAAAAAATTAACCCTAGGGCGTTGAAAGTTTGTATGGAAAAATTGTCTTATTTACTTTAAATTCGGAACTTCGAATTACGTTTTTAAGGGTACTAAAAGGGCTAACTAAGTTTAAGCGGACGGAGTCGCGGGCGAAAAGATACTAAATAAAAAGTAATATTTTTCAAGACTTTTTAGACAAGCCATAGAACATTACACCACGGAGTAAGTTTACGACTTGTCTACGCTTATATAATTAACAGTGAGACCGGAAGAAATGCCGTTCGAGATTCCAGCTTTAGCTTAGTGATTGATGGAGTTAACATAAAATCTCACTCTGAGGTAGTCGCAGCTTTCCAAAACTTCTTTGAGAGTATACCTCATTCAGCAACAAAAGACCTTAACTCGTCCCCTGAGATCACTGCATCTTTGCTCAAAAACAGTGTAACAGCGTGTGAGAGGGATTTTGCATTTTCCTATGTTAACTACAAAGATACTCGTATAATTAAAACTTTTAAATCTATCTACTCCAAAAAAACCGCTGACCTATGGAGCCTATCGGTGAAAACGTTAGGTTCAATAATAGATGTAATAAGTACTCCGCTAGCAAGCGTTTTTAATAATTGTATAGACAAAGGAGTATTTCCTGATTTAATAAAATATATTAAAGTTATTCCGTTGTTCAAGTCAGGAGAATCTTCTGATCCAGGTAACTTTCGCCCGATATCAGTACTCCCAACAATCAGTAAAATCTTTGAAAAACTAAGGTAGATGTGAACGGAAAACGATCACCGGGATCGCGCGTCACAATAGGTGTCCCACAAGGTTCAATCCTTGGTCCGTTTCTTTTCCGTATTTATATAAATGATTTGCCATACTTTGTAGGTAATGAGAATGAAATAGTATTCACAGGGTCACGTCACGTGAGAAATTTAAAGGATTGAATATAATGACTTTAGCTTCGAATTATATTTATGAAAATTTATTATTTGTTCATAAGAATTTAGATAAATTTAATAAAATGTCTGATGTGCACAAATGTGTCCCGTCTCCGCAAAATCAGTAAATCATTCATGGGTCAATGTATACTTTTCTACAACAAGCTTTCAAATACACTTAAAGGGATACCTGTCTGTAAATTTAAAAACATTGTGAAGAAAAAACTTTGCATGAAAGAATTGTACATACATCTCTTCTTTAATGTTGTATGCCATATTTCTTTTTGTGTATGTGCAATAAAGAATAAGAATATTATACAGTATTAGAATATTTAAATGATAGCGAACCATGGAAGTGAATTGTTCTAGCATCCCCAAGTTACGTAATCTATTATTTACTTTTATATTTAGCTTAGTAGGTATAGTTAATATGTGTTGGTGAATGTGACCAGAAGCGCTATAGTGTATCATGCGTGACTTCTTCATTCTAATGTTATTACCAGCTATAGGTATTCTATATTTAAGTTCTGAATGCCACGTTTGCTCTTCTGTTCACATTTTACCGTCGACTTGTACTATTGTACACAAATATATATTTTTTTATATTTTATAGTTTAGTTTAGTAGATACTTATTTGACATTGACTTGTACTCTGTGTACACATTTTTATTTTTATTTATACAGTTTGAATTTGACATGGACCTGTAATTACTTTGTGTAAGTGGGTATGTAATTTATATGAATTTAATTTAATTGTGTTATGATAATTGAATTTATACACACCAAGTGAGTTAAGTGTTACTATGATTATCTGATATCTAATCCAATGTAAGATTCTTTTGTTAATATGTTACTTACTTTTGACTGTGTCGCTGGGAGCTTTCTTGCTATTTCTTCTTCCAAGCAATGACACTTCACTGAAATAGTGTAACAGTAGTAGTAGAATCATGCGGTGTGTCAGACCTAATGTTGGTTTTGCCATAAAGGAGAACTGTGTAGCAGCTCTCCTGGATTTCGTCTTTAGGCTACCTTAACTCTTATTAGCTCCACGTTGGTGGTTATTAAGCCCCGAATCGCCAACTTATGCCTGACAGACCGTAACAAATCGCACCTTGGGGTGGTGACCGTTGCCAAAGCAAAAGTTTTGCGATTTATTTTTTTGGGTTGTTTAATTTCACCTCCTTTTTTGTTTGGTAGCGGTTTCATTTTGGGGTGCGAACATAGAAAGTAACATATAAAAAGACAATCGACAAACAAGTTGTTAATGCTTTCATGTCGAATAAATGATTTTCAATTTGAATTTGAATTTATACTCAGGTTAAATTAAATAAGCCATTAAAGATAATTAGCTCTAGAAAGCGATAGCTATCGATCGCCATGTTCCTCGGTAATTAACGATCGAGATTCTTGCACAAGTTAGTTCGTTATAGTAGGGGAGCCCGAGATGCTAAATTTGCAGTTACTCGAGCGTCATGGGGACTTGGTGGATTCTACAGATTATGTTATGAGCAAAAAAAAGTTTATGTTGCATTTTCTATTTTAGTGGGGGGTTTACCGTGTACACTTGTTTAAAAATGTAAAAAAAAATCGTCATATGGAAATACTCGAGCGCGTCAGTCATTTATAGTACATATGCGCTTTATATTACTCATAACTATTAGACATTAATCTGACAATTAATTGAAGGGGGGTGGCCAGAACGAGTGGTTGAAAAAAAAAAAAAAAAAAAGTTATTCGAGCGTGTCAGATATTCAAAGTGAGTGTTAAGTAAACCCTAAAAAGTGTACTATTCAAATGACTGACGATTTGCACGAGGCGTTCAGTCATAATTAATTTTTTAATATGTAAAAAAAAATGGTGACCTTGAAATACTCCAGCGCGTCAGATTTTTCTGCAGGGGGATCAATTTGATGTTACTGTCCTCCTGAATCATAATCTGACAATTATATGGAGGGATATAGCTAATCTGACCATTTTTAAGGCAAATTCTTGCTGTGCTTTCTTCACAGATGAATGAAAGGATTATATACACATCAAAATATCGATATTTTTTCAGAAAAATATCGATATAAATTAGCGATATTTTTTCCTGCAATATATCAATTTTCGATATTTATTTTCAGATATCAAAATCGATATATTTTTAAAGCTCTGCTGTCTGGCGTCTGCTCATGCGTCACATCATGTTGTTGACCAATCCGATTTTTTAAATTTAGAAAATATGCAGTAGGCTGTATGGGTTTAGTTTCTTTGCTTCAAACACAAACAAAAATTACACTCTATGACTTGTTTGTCTATGACAATGACATTGCTTGTTGGTTTGGTTGGTATCACTACACTGGACTGACTGCATTTTAGTTTAGAGTGTTGGTACGAACGTTGTTTTGTTGTGTTGTCACGAGTAAACTAAGCGTAGCTTATTGTTATTTTTTTTGTGTGAGTTGTATTTATGTTAAATGTCATGTCTGCTGTATGGAAGTTAGCGATAATTTTGGCAATTTTTATAGATAATTGCAAATTGGGCAAAAAATATCGATATATCGAAATATCGATATTTCTTGGGTGATATACATATATCGATATATTTGAAAAATATCGATACGATAAATATCGATATTTTTTCCATTTGCCCATCACTAAGCTGAGATGACAACATGGCGTAGTTGTGACGGTGCGAGAGAGTAAGAGATAAAGAATGAGTGAGAACGAAAGTTAGGCGCAGCGTGGGGGAACCACAGCTCTCTGCCGCTGTACGCTCCACCTTTTTTCGACAAATTAATAAACATTACCCCATTTAAAACGTCAGATTATAATTTTTTTACAATCCTGACACTATTATCTTTAAAAAAAAAAAAAAATTAATCACGCTCGAGTATTTCGAGGTATCGTTTTTTTTTACAACTTTGTGACTTGTTTATTTCTTAATGTCACATTCAAATCGTCAGATTATTGAAATATACACTTATCTCACTGTAATTAACTTACCCTCTCTTAATCTGACGCGCTCGAGTTTTTCGGAGGATCGATTTTTTTTTACTAATCTGACGGGTTCCCCTCAACGTACACCACCATATTAAGGGTTCATATGTGGTAAGGGTACATTACATTATGCAAGGATTCTCCCTACATAATTTTCTGACACGCTCGAGTAACTTCAAAAATCCCCGCTTGGGCTCCCCTACTATTAAGAGCTGACCTGTACCCGATAGACACTAACTTTATAATTGTTTTAGTGACGCCTTATTGGTGTTGAAACTTAATATTTCGCTATCTGTAGTCGTGAACAGTTTAACAAACGTTAAGACGTGCGCTTTTCAGTAAGAAGGCGTGAGTTCAATCCCAGTCACGGGCTGGTATCACTCAATTTATTTCATATACGGATTTTCTAAAAAGTCACTTAGCTATACTATACTAGAGGAGGGTTGGCGTCAGGCAGGCAGCCTCTTCTTTTTACTCAAAATTGTTTTATTTTAAAATATATTTGAATAAGACAATTGATATTACATAGCTATGTAGTAGCGCCTGAAGAATTATTTATTTATTTAGTTGCAGGCTTCAGCTAAACATATACATTAATATTAGTAGCAGTACGATGCATAGTAGCGAAAAATACATACATACATACATATAATCACGCCTTTATCCCTTATGGGGTAGGCAGAAAAATATTTTCAATAATAAATACGATTCATTAACAATACACATAAAAACACTACAAAATGGGGGTAGCTAAAATACAGCCCCCTAGCATGACCACGCATCGTGGATATCGTATCTCTATACAAAATTCAAGATGGCGGCTATATTTATCGTATTTTTACAGGCTAAATGTCGATAAATCGGTTTATCATATCGTATTTCGCAGGTCATGCTACTTGGGCAGGATCACTAAGAAGATCCTGTTAGGCTCGTTTAGCACTTACCGCCTGAGATCAGCACAAGACAATCAGTCTGTCTAAAAATATTCAAATATATGCATGGCAGATGTATGCGAATTACACACTTACTTTTCAAATATATGTTTTTTTGTGGCCACCTTTAACGAAGGGTACGTATTCTATACATGAAATAAAGTAAGTTTATGCCAAAAAAAATGCTGGGAATTTTTTTTTTTTTTTTTGAATTTTTTTTTAAAAATTCCTTGATCGTGCTAAATTTATAGTGTCTAGTGTTTATGTTAGTTTTTTTATAGACAGATATTAATTATTTTTCGTGAAAAAATCCTGCTACGTGCGTCTATTTGCATTTATGCAGAAAAACACAGTCTATTTACTCAACTTTGGACCCTAATATTTTGGAAACCAGACACTTCCCAGGTATGCTTCCATGGAGAAAAATGATCGTGATGATGAGGAGATTTCGTAGTTTTCGGGAACGTTGACGACCAAAAATCACCCCCCATGGCAGATGTATGCGAATTACACACCTTACTTTTCACCAGTTAGCCTATTAAGTTCCAAGTGGTAATGGGGTGAGCCTACCGCGGCTTTTCGAGCAAAGATTCAAGAATCTAGCTACCGCTAATGAATCTAATGGAAAATGTTTCATCAGTCATTCTAAATAGGTATGTCTACGTCTTATAAGCTAGTGTCAGAGCCTTGTCCCTTAAATAGCAGGGTGCCTAGGCCTACCAGATGAAAAATCAAAAGACCGGAGAAAAGGCCTGATTTCCATGGAAAAGTCCTGAGATTTTATACAATTTAAAAATTTGAATAACGACCTATTATTATTGTTTTTATATACGGCGCTCACGGGCAATTTGGCACATCGCACTCAAAGCGGCGGGGCGGGGTTGTTACCAAAAGATTAAGCTGAAGGATCACTACCTGTCCATTATTTGAATATGCTGTCATTTGTTTTTCTCCTTTTCTTTCTTAATGTAGTTTTGTAGTTTCTTAGAATTTGTTTAATTGCACATGTTACCCTGTTGTTAACAATTTCTCTTTACTTGCTTGGCTTGCTGGAAGAGATCTCTGGTAGAGATAAGCTTGCCATTGTACATGCATCTCTTCTTTAATGTTGTATGCCATATTTATTTTTGTGTATGTGCAATAAAGAATAAAAGAAAAAGAAAAGAAAAGTATTTTTAGTTTGTTTCACTTGGATAAATAGGTAAGTATAGACTTTATCTGTGGGATAAGCACGAACCTTTTTACGCGACGTTACGCTAGCGACTCGCTAGCAAAATCTATGGGAATTGACAGTTTGACGCTAGCGTTACTGACTATCGAGTGGTTCAGTTCAGTTCTTACCAAAAGAAGATTAATGTCAGTTGGTTTACCTTTTAATTAAAGAGATCTTTAAAAATCCTGAGATGTCACGAGATTTGCAAAATCCGGCCGCAATCCTGAGAAAAGTCGAATAATCCTGAAATCTCAGGACAAATCCTGAGATGTGGTAATCCTAGGTGCAGCACGAGCAGGTGAGGTTGTCTTTAAGGTATTCGTTTAACCTACTTACAAACTCAAACATATTTAAAGGCTTTCTTTCTCAATTGACTGCTGAAAAGCCGCCAACATAGTATACAACTATACTGTGATATTTACTACTACCGCACGTCAGTGTGAAAACGGCTTGCAGAGCAAGTGGACGCGCGTTCGCTCGTCGAAAATCGCGAAATTTTCTCGGCGACATTTAAGTGTTTGCGTGAATATATACAAAAATATTACGTGAAAGGTTTTGTGTTGTGTACACTTTGGAAAATGAAAAAAACATTTGTTTGGATGTGATTTTAATGCAGTGATTTGAATATAAGAAATCAAGTGTTTCACCCAGTGCTGTGTTTGAATTGTTAAAGTATATCTGTCAAAGGTAAATTAGAATGTAAAAGTTTATTTATATTTAAGTTCCCATAGCTTTATTAGGGAGAAAGTAATAAAATATTTGTCTTTTACGGTTTCGTAATGAAAAAAGTTTTGGTTGTTTTAACGAGACTCGTTCCGTCGGAATTTTTGACTGCTGGTAGGTAGGTTTGTGTTTTTTCAGGATTTTCATTAAATAACCTCCGGTTTGGTATTAACGATGTACAAATGTTTATTAGCGAACTGGGGTACAGTACAGGTGTTACTTCTGCTTAGTTACCTTTTTCAGGTACCTAATTTCAAACACAGGTATATATTTTACTTATATTAAGTACTTACAATATTTTTTTCATATAATTAGGAAGTCAAAACCATGAACATACTTACTTTAAAATAACTTCAATCGTTATTTAATCTTGTATAATTTTTTATCCCCGATTAGCCACCATGTGTGATGTCTTTTAACGTGATTGATCAATAATACTCGTATATGTATGCTAAAATAGTAGAGGTAGGATATTATCAGGGAATATACTATATTTCCCTACTGATAACAAAAATATTTTATTATTTGACAAAAAAGTAATATAACAATATCATTATGATTTTTATGTGTTATTTATCTATATAAAGACAGGGTATGTTAAGCGAAAAGCTATGTAAACAGCCCACTATAGAGAACCTATTTCCAGAATTTGAGACTCGAAATCACATATTTCTTTTTCAAGATTGTATGAACATTCCTGAGTTGTTGAATTCTCCATACTATCTGGAAAAATAAACATGTGATTTCGAGTCTGAAATTTTGTGGGTAGGTTCCTTTTAGTGGGCTATTTACATAGCTTTTCGCTTAACATACCCTTTCTGTTACACCCTGTATATATAATGCTTTAGAAACTACGCAATGACTTGGTATTGATTGGGCTACACGCCTTAATTAAAAATATAATAGAAATAATAAACTAAAATACATGTAGGTAGAGGGTAAATACTATAATAGGGCATTGCTGAAACATCAATCACCCCTATTTCGGGGATGAAGCTAAATAACTGTAGTTTACATTACATTTAAAACAAAAGCTGAATTTCGATTGAAATTCTATACATTTAATGTGAGAATAGTACTATATCTATTCATTCACCATATTGTGTAAGGTTACATAAGAAATGACGTTACCTATTTAGGTATATTTTCTTAGATGCCTTTCTTCATGCGATGAACTAGCAACGTGTCAGTGACCGATCATTTCGATGATCTTGCCGTTCTGGCCTGTCCGCGAAGGATACCTATCCGGAAGGGCAGGATCATAAAGGAGATCAGATGTAAAAGATCAGTGACAAGTTGCTAGCTCATCGCTAGTTCCTCAGTCGACTCTTACTTGTATTAGAGACGTGTGAATCTCCACAAATACATGAACTCGCAGATTTTTCTGTAATCTCATAAATTCCGGTCCATATTGGGTAATATTCCTGCATGTCATGACGGTAGGATATTTATTGTTAAAAAGGTAATTTATTATGTACGGTACCCATTTTAAACAGGGCATTTTGACAGTGGTTTTAAAGGAGAAATATGGTTCTTGTATCCCCCTTTAATTATTGCTTTTTGAGTATGTAAAAATACGTGTTTTTATGTACATACATACATATTATTATATATGGCTATGTTTTGAAATGGGGTATACCTAAGTCGCGAATGAGATCCTTCATCTATGTTTGGCATAGAGTGGTCAGACGTAAAAGATCAGGGACAAGTTGGTGAAGTTGCCAGCTCATCACCCCGAGAGCACAACTCTGAGTTCATTAGTCTCAGTCCACTCTTATAACATGTATGGAAAGAGATGCAGCTGATGTATTCTAGTGAAGATCCGCGTCAGCACAGGTTTTTTTTAATGTAAAGTGCAATTAAATTAGCAAATACCTAGTTTGTTTTTATTTGAAAAACACTCAGAATTGAAAACCAATAACTTTGCCAAAAGTAATAAAATATTAAAGTTTAATAGAACTAGTCCTGCTCTTTTAACAGAAAACAGAACTCACATATTCCAAATTGGGTTATACTAAATATCAACAAAATATATACAAATCTTTGGTGGTAAAATAAAACACGTTCGCATAAATAGTCCCATAGTTAGTACGGTAGGTACGTAAATACTTACATACATAAACAGAGTTTCGTAGTGAATCTGAAAGGGGTTGTAAACGACCCCTAATTATGATAGCATCACCCTTCCCAGCCGAGTCGAGGTGAAAATACGTACCTTCACACTAATCATACGAATGTTATAAAAGCTAATGTTGTGTTTGTTTCTTAAGTGGGGTTTGTAGCGCGAGCGGCGCGAGCGCATTTATAGACTCCGCCCCCTTACTACCTAACTAGCAAAAGCAGAGCGATAGCGAAAATTTTACAAAAATCGTTGATTGCTTGTCAAATTCGTATTACGTAAAATGAATTTCAAAGGAACTTTGACATTTCAAGGCGAATATTGTACAATTTTCGCTATCGCTTTGCTTCGGCTTTGCTATTGCAAATTAGGTAATCAGAGGGCCGTTTACCAATTCAAAAATGCACATATTAGGCTGATGTGATTATGTAAGTTTGAACTCTCTATAAAATGAAACTCATTGAAATTAAACTGATGTTCATCTCTTTGTAAAACCTGAAGACGGCTCTACCGATTTCGATAAAATTTATAAGTTTAATTCCTGAAATTGTTACTATGAAGCAAAGTCGTAGGAAAAGGTAAGTGTAGCTTTATTTGCATTAAAAACATTCGTATTAGTATATGTAAAGTTTTGTTCCCATATTTTGTAACTTGTATAGTTGTATACGTAAAGGAGATATAAAAAGGAGGTGATATATTATTTATTATAAATGCTTTCTTATCGGATGCTTACGTCATATAAGGATCCCGATCGGACCCTAATATCAGCGGTTTAGGCTCTGCGTTGATCCATCAGTTATCAGAACAAAGCATTTTATATTAAACAGAGAAGATATCAATGTATAGAAGATATCAATACTTAGTGTGAAAATCTCGTAAGTGTAAAAGAAGAAACTTTTAGGACAAACAAAAAAACAGCGTGTTGTAAATTTATGTATCGCGTCTTTTATGTTTTTTTTTAAAATTAATATACATGTAATTTCCGAGGTTTTCACTCTAAGGCTGCTTGAACGGACAACGGACCGTGTTTTTTGACGGATTCACGGTGGTGTATCGCGCACTATGAGCGCTTGTAGACATGAACGGATAATGGACCATCAAAATACGACGGTCCGTTGTCCGTTGCGTGTACAAACCCTCATAGTGCCGTTCTCAGCGTAAGGCGTCGAATATTAAAGATATCACAACCCCACTGTGCATTTTGCTTCATGTTATCGCGTGTCAGGCATGGAAGCCGTAGTACTAATTATCATGCAACGCCTTGGCCGGTTTAGAATAATGTTGCAGTAAAAGTCGGAATCACGGTCATATACAGGGTGTAACAAAAGGGATATGTCAAGCGAAGTTCTAAGTAATAAATAGGGGGCTTAGACAAAGTTACAATATTTATTATATTATCAATTATTTAAGTTAATTATTATATTACTAAGGGAACTCGGGCATTTATAAACTTAGCAATTTTCACTAATTATTAACATCTCTCTCGGCTATGCTTAGCGTGGCTATAGGATCTCTTTTACGATCCTACCTCATTTCGGGAATGAGCCGTATGCACATCTATATACCTACAGGATGTTTTCTCGATGCCACCCTTAACGAAGGGTACGTACTCTATAAATCAAATAAAGTAAATTTATGCCATAAAAAATCATAGGAAAAAAAAAATTATTTGATCTAGCGTCCAGTGTTTATGCTAGCTTTTTCATAGACTGATATAATTATTGCTCGTGAAAAAATCTTGCTACACGCGTCTATGTGCATTTATGCAAAAAAAGTCTATTTACTCAACTTTGGACCCTAATATCTTGGGAACCAGACACTTCCCAGGTATGCTTCATCATCATCATCATCAGCCTATTGCAGTCCACTGCTGGACGTAGGCCAGGGCACGCCTCAATACTGCCAGGGGGGTTTTTGCCCATAGTCACCACGCTGGGCAGGCGGGTTGGTGACCGCAGTTTGTATTTTGGACTATGTTGTCAACACGGAAGGCGCTGCTGCCCACCTCCCGGAAACCCTTAATCGCCTCTTACGATACCCACGGGCAGACATGGGGTGGTACGAATTCTTCTCTGCCGGCACCACGCGACCAAAATACAACCTGTATGTACATGAAGACTTAATATCGCTATAATATTTTTAAGTAGGACTATAAATTGCCTGAATTGTGAATCTATATAAATATAACAAAAATGTAACGGATCGCTGTCTGTACATGGAAGATATACGAGAAAAAGTATTATAGGAGACCTTTATCAACGCAATAGTACCCAAAAGAATGGCTTATGGATTTATTGTCTGTTTGTCGGTTTGTCTGTTTGTCTGTGCGTTTTCGCTAAGATTTCGATGCAGCTTTCAGGAATATATTGTGACAGGTCCCACTTAACATATAGGCTACTTTTTATCCCGGGAAAATGTTTTTGTCCCGGATAATTTCCATATTTTGTTTTTTCTGTAGTCCACGCGGACGGAGTCGCGGGCGGCCACTAAACCGCTAAACTATTATCAAACCCACTTGAACACACACAAAAATTTTCATCTAAATCGGTTCAGCCGTTTAGAAGGAGTTCAATTACAAACACACGAATAGAAGATTTATATATTTAAAGATATAATAGAATAATATTAATAATAGAGCTATAAAAAGATATGTAACATTCACTATCTGTGAATGAAACGAGAAAACGTATATTATTTTGTACCTTACCTTTTTCAAAAGACTTTTTTTATTTTTTATTTGCAGTATTTGACGAGTATTTGCTACAAAGTCGTATATTATTGTTACGACCGGGGAGTTTACCCATTAGCTCACTAGATGTCGCTAGTAGCAGAATAGAACGCAATATCGTTTACTAGCATGTTCTGTCGTAATCTCGGCGTGTTTAGTTTAAGTGTTGTTGAATGAACGCCCGAGAACGTTCCAGGCTTGCCCGGATAACACCTACGGGGTTTTTGTAGATGGGTCGCTCGGGTATATTCCCGAATGTTCGGGACCGAACGTCGAGCCGTATAAATACGGCGGATCTCGGCCGACGGAGTCAGTCTTAGTTGAGTCTTGTTATAAGATTGGGAAGCTAAACAAGCGATAAATGGTGATAGTGAAGAAGTGATAGTTTAGTGCTGTGTTTAGAGTTATAGTGATTAGTCCTGGAATTTTGTAACCTGCTCCATCTAATAAAGAGTTCTAACACCTACGCCTACCTTTTAATCGACAGCTCCGAATCATCCGTACCCAGTACGTAACAATTGGTGTCAGAAGTGGGATTTGGAGTAGAATGTCGATTGTCAACAAGGAAGGCATGGAGCGAAGAAGTAGCATTGTCGGTGAGCCGGAGACCGTGGAATCTGCTCGTGCAGCAGTAGCAGCGGCGACATCACCTTCGGTGAATGCTATGCTTCGAGAATGTTTTAGTCAACTAATGCAAATGAAGATGGAAATGGTGGAGGGGCTTAGCGTAATCGATAAACATTTCAACGAGCTGGACAATACTTATGCGAACTACTGCAAGACCTTTGGGATTAAGTCGAATGTTGGCAATATCCAGAAAGTGGTCTCTGAGCTGGACGACCCGTGTGCTAACATCTGCACAGACGTTGAGGCAAAGTCGGTAGTTAAGGACGTTCACCAGGAGCCGCACTCAGAGGAAGTGCACGGGGCGACTGAGGGGGTGAAACGGGTTGAAATGGATAGTGGATCCGGAGGAAGACTTACCTCAATAGTCAAGGTCGACAGCGAATGTGAAGACATCCGCATGGACGTGATGGAGTCGGAGGTGGAGATCGTACGCCAGGAGCCGCACTCGGGAGAAGTGCGTGATGTGGTCAAGGAGATGAAGCAGACCGAGGTGGATGGAGGATCTGGAGGATTTGGCTCCATCAGTGTTGGCTGCAGTGAGCTTGACCACATGGGAATTGGCTGCGAGGAGAATTGATTGCGACGAAAAGAAGTAAGGATTGTGGTGACGAGTCAGAGGCACCTGCTGGTCAAAGATCCTGAACAGAAGAGTGATGGAGTAATGGTTCTGGCTGATGGAAAAAGGATATATGAAATGGACTGGAACAGTGATGGTCTACAGATAGAAGATCGGATGGATGACGAGCGCTGCAGAAAAGCGAAGACATGGAGTAGGAAACAGGATTTGAGAATATTGCCTTTGAACAAGGAACGGGAAGTTGGAATGCGCGTGAATGGTGTTTGCTGCTCAACAAGTGGGAGTATTGGTTTGATGTTGAGTACATATGTGGAGACTATAAGCAACTGGAAGGTTAGACGCAGAAGAAGAACAGCGGGATCGTTTGTGTGGCTGCATCATCCTGTGCGGCGTAAAGAGAAGGCACCTGATTTATGGAAGATATGGTTTGTGCCGAGCAGGGTAGTTGCCCGACGACGGTCGCAGGATGCAGTGAGGAAGAGACGTAATGTTCGGATGCGCTTTGTGGCGGCAGCGATGATGTTCGGGACGAACATCTCTAGGAAGGGGGCAGTGTTACGACCGGGGAGTTTACCCATTAGCTCACTAGATGCCGCTAGTAACAGAATAGAACGCAATATCGTTTACTAGCATGTTCTGTCGTAGTCTCGGCGTGTTTAGTTTAAGTGTTGTTGAATGAACGCCCGAGAACGTTCCAGGCTTGCCCGGATAACACCTACGGGGTTTTTGTAGATGGGTCGCTCGGGTATATTCCCGAATGTTCGGGACCGAACGTCGAGCCGTATAAATACGGCGGATCTCGGCCGACGGAGTCAGTCTTAGTTGAGTCTTGTTATAAGATTAAGCTAAACAAGCGATAAATGGTGATAGTGAAGAAGTGATAGTTTAGTGCTGTGTTTAGAGTTATAGTGATTAGTCCTGGAATTTTGTAACCTGCTCCATCTAATAAAGAGTTCTAACACCTACGCCTACCTTTTAATCGACAGCTCCGAATCATCCGTACCCAGTACGTAACATTATTAATACTGAAGATACCTTAAAAGTGTTTCGGAATAAAAATCATTTGGAAAAAGTCTAAATGCAGGTCGGAGCATTAGCTATTAAACTAGAAGTATAAGATTTATATAAGGAGGGATTACTGGTTAATTTTAAATAGAATCAACTAGTGGACTTTGTTTGGGTAAGATAAAATTCTGGGAAAAAAGCCGACTAGAGACAATTTACCTATACAGTAATACTCGTACCTCGCTTTACGCTAGGGAAACTTTCTGAAAAAATTCGCGTTAACTGAAATTCGCGTATATAGAGGTTTATGAGTAAACATGGTCAATATTTCATTTTTGCCATATAACAAAATTGTAGGACGGGAATGTCCAGTTCTTCAATCAGAATGTTCAGAGGACTCGAGGATTCCCGCGACCAAAGAGAAGCTAATGACTAAATTATGTTATACACATTCTTTAGAGTAATGCGAGGCATTTGAACGCGAAATTTAAAATTCGCGTTATAGTCAGTGTTGCCAACCTCAAAAAACTAAAAAACAGCAACTCGCCTAAAAAAAAAACAGTAGAAAGCAGTAGGTAAAGAAAAAAAAGGCAGATTTCATAGATTTGCCCAAGCACAAGGTGTTGTGACTATAAAACAATACGATACGCAATACAGTAGGCGTGTAGCTGTCATTCATAAATTGGGATTTCCCCGTGTATAAAAATATGATTGTCAAACACATATAATCCCGACTAAAGAAGATACTGCCATCTAGTGTCATTGCGTTTTATTACGTAGTGGTTTGTCATTGCGTGCGTTTGCAAAGTAGTGTAATAGGTGGCGCTGAGCGGTAGTTGAAAAACAGTATAAAATAGGAATGAAACAGAAAACATGGACATTAATGTGAAAACAGCAAATCTACTGTTAAAACAATAGGGTTGGTAACATTGGTTATAGTGAAACCGCGCGTAACGGGGTCGCGTAAAGCGGGGTATTACTGTACTCGTAATCACATACTTACTTGTTTTTTCAGATTGTATGAACATTTCTGAATCGTTCAGGAATTCTTCATTCTACCTAGAAAAATAAACATGTGATTTCGGGTCTTAAATTTTGCAGATAGATTCCTTATAATCGCCGTTTAACCGCATTTAACTTAACATGCCCCTTCAGTTACACCCTGTAGAAGCGACATTAGAAACACAGAGTACAATTTAATATCAATACGCAACGGTATAAAAAGTCTAATATTGCAAAAACGGCGCAGCGGATCGGTTCCGCCGCCATAAAGATCGCATCTACGACATAACGGCGAAATAAATCACATTTATATCCGCTGTGCTTAAAGAGCGTCATTAGTGTTTTTATCTCAATCACCGTTGAAGTACCGATGGGTCCATAAATTGAGGATATTGGGAACTGGTGACCTAAGGAAGTTTATTTTTTGTCAAGGGTATAAATGACCGATTAACTTGTTTTGGGTCGAGGTGTTACTTCAAACTGTCGATTACATATACAGGGTGTAACAAAAAGGGTATTTTAAGCGAAAAGATATGTAAATAGCCCACTGTAGAGAACCTATCCACAAAATTTGAGACCCGAAACCTCATGTTTATTTTTCCCGATACTACGGAGAATTTTTAAATATCTCAGGAATTTTCATACAATCTTGAAAAATAAAAATGTGATTTCGAGTCTCAAATTTTGGAAATAGGTTCTCTATAGTAGGCTATTTACATAGCTTTTCGCTTAACATACCCTTTCTGTTACACCCTGTATACAATAAGCGCATGCCTAATACAATTGGCGCGAAAAACAAACATTACGAATAATCAAATTAAAAATGCATTTCCTGCGAGTAGGTAAGAACACTGTCATTTAACTCAGCACTTGTTCAGCATTTGAGTATTTGCCTGGCTGTCAACCACACCCTGTATAAATGGCTGTAATGTGTTCACGAAACAGGGTAGCTATAACTGTAGGATCATGATGGAGATTCCATAGCCACATTTAGCCTAGCGGGGTCAGATGTTAATGATTAGTGACCAGTTCCCCCAACAACCTCCACTCCGACCGGTCGGAAGCAGCCTGCATCCAACCGACGCCCGCGACCTTGGCCAGGTCGTCCGTCCACCTCGCGGGTGGCCTTCCCACGCTGCGTTTGCCGATGATGTGGTATCCACTCTAGAACTTTCCGACTTCATCAGCCATCAGTTTTTCGAACTATTATTCGAGGATATTTATATACTTATTAAATTCTAACAACTAATCAATAGTTTTAAATAGACACTTGTAGTTATAGATAGTCCTGTGCTGATGCGGGGCTTCACTAGAATACATCGGCTGCAACTCTTTCCGTGCATGTCGAAAGACTCGACTATGGGATTTAGAGGCGTCTCAAGCGATGAGCTTGTCACTGATGTTTTATACATCACCTATATGTCATACACACTTATATACAAGTCGTGATAGCCCAGTGATACAGTCACGGGCCTGTACCAATGAATTTATTTCATGTACAGATTTTCATGTTGCAAAATTGTCACTTAGCTCGTGCCCCAGAAAGCACGTAAAACTGTTGGTCCTGCGCCTGATCTCTCTCCGGTCGTGTCGGGATCCTTCCCATTGGACTATGAGAGTAACGGAATAGAGAGTGCATCTGTGTTTGCGCACACACTTGTGTACTATAATATCTCCTGCCTACCTGGCTAATCTCCGTAGAGATTGGTCGCCTTGGTCGAAATACGGTCGGATATCATCATCAGCATATGCCATGCATGTATTGTCAGAATGTAAGTTTATTTAATACTAACTGTTTCCCGCGAGTTCATTCGCGTGGACTTACTTTTGCATATGGCCTTAAATTACGGGCGGCGAGTCACCGCTTGCCACCTCACAATTTTGGGACTAGATTGTTATGGCAGGCGTCCGATAGTTTCCTTTTATATAAAATAGCCCTTATCCAGCCACCCAACATTCAACCCCATAGCCCATGACCTTAGTTTTCCATCGCACGACGTAGATCTGCACTCCAATAGTCTTTGCACATGGCGGGGACCATCACCGGATGTATCATATTGTGCGCTCGGTGATGATATCCGCCATGTGCATCCCACACCATATTAAAGTTCTCTTAAAAGGGCCTCTACATCTTGGCTACGGCCCGATGCACGCCTCTCAAAGAACCGGGACTCTGTAGTCCCGTGAATTTCGAATTAGTATTGGTACTATCAGATGTTTATGTATAATATTAATTAGGTTCATAGTAAGGATACGAGTATCATTCACTATACTCGTATCACGATGAAATTCGCCTCTAGCACTACATTCGCTTAACGGGCGTCTCGCGTGCTCCGAAATTCAGCTTTTGTTTCCAAACTGAAACTTTCCTGAAAGTTTTCCAGTTTTGTATCCGGGATTTATGGCTGCGCTCTGTTCCATGGAATTTGGTTATTATTAGTTTCTTTACCTTGACGTTAGTGGTTTTTGTTGAACCCGATTATTAGAACTGGGGTCAAATGTAAATCATGTAAAGTTCAAGGATATTTTATGTTTTTAGGAAAATAATTTAGAATTTCCGTTCTTTCTCGCCCGATGGAATTTTGAGAAAAAAATATATTATACTCATAATAAGAATACTTATAATATTAAAAATAAATAAAAAACCCTCTAAAACCCCTTTTTTAACCCTTTAAAGCTCTACAGCGTGCCAATGAAATATACATATATACACTGTAAAAACATAACCCTCCTTTTGGCACAGTCGAGTAAAAGTTATTTATATACATACATATGTTGGTCATTTTACTGTATGAGTGCAATATTTAATTTCCTATTTAATACCTATTTTTAATTTTCATTGAAAGATTTCATCTCCGTAAATTTTAATTTCATGCCTTATGAATTAAGAGATTTTTTAAAATAGGATAAAACATGTCCGCCAACAGGTGGACAACCCGGTTACGTCCGGAGCGGACAAATAGAATTCCATTCCGGTTCGTATACGAGATTGCTATTGTCGATTTGTTTCTGTTTCGCCAGTATGTCGTTTCGGTTCAGTCAAAGTAACATTATTTGTCGATCGTATCGATAGAGGTTCGTCACATTCGCGCCAATAAGAAGTCTTCTTTATCGCGCGATCAAGTCACGTGATGAATTTAGAATAGAATATATTTTTTTATATATAGAAAGTTACACATACACGGACAGAAACAACATAGATCAAGATAATTGAAATAGGGTAGAAATATATACAATCGAAAGTAGACAGGTAGGAGCAGACATGTGAAGAAGAACATTAAGAAGAAGCTGTGCACTCCCATTTGGAGCCCTGCAATCGACGGAATATTGGTAGGAGTCATGGGACCGGTCGTAGTGGAGGTTGCTGGGGGAGGCCTATGTCCATGCATTATGAATGCATTATGTACCTCATAGTTCGAAAGTACGAGTATTTCTTTTGTAAAACAACTAACATAAACATTATTTTCTTTGTATACTTAATATAAATAGTTAGAATGATAGTTATGTTTCTACAATAGTTTCAATTTCTACATACCTACCTGTATAGGAAGTATGGGCAAATCAGGAACACGTCCGATAGCCGGATATACGGGATATATCCGGTTTTTATAAACTTTTTTATACCGTTTCATAGGGGATTCGACTAGTTGATTTTCTCTTTTTTGTTCAGCAAAGCATTCTATCGATAACTAGTTTAATATGGGGACGATAGTTATGCAGCATGTATGTAGGTAGACGTATAGGCATATGTATAGGTATCTATATGTATGTAAGTAAAACTATATGTAACAATGAGTTCGTAAGTTCGACAGACTGATTTAGTGCGATTTAGAGAGATTGCAAAGATTTTTGTAATTCATTAAGCATGGTCACTCTCTCAGGCGATAAGTTAGGAACTTGTTACTTTAGTAACATCTGCCCCCTGAGGGATCTGCTTTATGATCCTGCAGGCTACCCCATTTTGGGTACCCAGCCGGGTATATGTTATCATCATCACCCTTTGCAGTCCTCTGCTGGACATCCCCAGAGCACGCCACAAAGCTCGACCTCCCGTGTGTGTGAAAGTACATCAACTTCCTGTTACTTGAAAATCTAAAATTCGCGGAGCCTTGAAAGGATCCTTCTCATTTCGGAATATTTCTACAGAGCATAAATCATATTCTCGTTATCTCTGGCTACCATAGACTGAAGGATTTATTCTATTAGGGCACCTCTGGTGACGCAACCAGTGGCGCTACCGTACATATAATTTTAATATGCTAAGCGAAATTCCATGAAATTAATCACTACATACAAACTATGCACATAATTTTTGACTTGAAATAAATTGTTAATACTTCCATATCACATATCAGTCTATTGCAGTCCACTGCTAGACGTAGGCTTCCCCCGGCACAAGTCTACTGTAAAGGGGTTTTACCCAGAGTCATCCATATTTTATAGCTATTTCTTTGCGCGACGTGTTAAAAAAAGGTCTAGTTAAAAGCATCCAAAACTGACGATCGTGTATGAATAATTTAAATTTAATGAACCTGGACGAGGCAAAAGAAGTTTGTTTGGGACATACTAAGTGGAGATTTGTAGTCTCTGCCTACCCCTGTGGGATATAGGCGTGAGATTATGTATGTATGTATGTATTAATCACCATATCGTCCTACTGTTGGTTGGGTAAAGTCTTTGCTCCAACCCCTCCTTTGTATCCTAGTGACACAGCTGACTAGGAAAAGGAAGCCCCCAATCATTCTTATCTCCGTGTTTGTGGAACAAAATCAATCCCGGTTTAATTAACTATTTTAAAGGACCTCCCTTTGAAGAAGTCTAACTCAATTTGATATTAACGATGTCAAGACAAAGTTAATTATCGTTTTTTAAGAAAACTTTCTGTACTGATGTGAGGCTTCAGTAGAATACATCGGCATAATCTCCTTCCATGCGTGGCGATTAAGGAATTTAGATGCGTTCTCTCAGGCGATGACGTAGCACAACTTGTCACACACCCCGATATGTTCAACGTGGAGGTAGCATTTCCTTTGCGATCCTGTAGTTTTGACTACCCCATTATTAGGAACACAGCCGTGTATATACAGGGTGTAACAAAAAGGGTATGTTAAGCGAAAATCTATGTAAATAGCCCACTAAAAAGAACCTATTTCCAAAATTTCAGACTCAAAATCACATGTTTAATCTTCCAGATAGTATGGAGAATTTGGAAACAACTCAGGAATTTTCATACAATCTTGAAAAATAAACATGTGATTTCGAGTCTCAAATTTTGGAAATAGGTTCTCTGTAGTGGGCTGTGATATACAGGGTGTTTTTTTCGTCGCCACCCTTAACGAAGGGTACACTGATGTAAAGAGTTCGTTGAGGGTATCAACGAAAAAACATCCTGTATATGTATGTAGGTATGTCAAAGGAAAATAGACGCAAAATGACTTGAAGAACGTGAGGTGAATATAATAGTGATTTGTTTTAGGAGCTCTTATAGAGTCGATAACGCATGTTAAGCAACGCTGATTGTGGTAAATACATGGATGGGTTAGATTACATAATAGATGAAATTGCAGTGTTCTTTATATAATTACAAGTACATAGTATTAATTACATTTTATATAAGCCAATTATTACATTGCATGAGTTTTTACTATTACACAATTCATATTTTTCATTATGCTTAATATAAGTAGACTATTTTTTTAATATTTTGTTCTAATTTGAATAACCTTTGTAGAAATAAACAAAAGAAAAACTAGTCGGTCGTTGACTTCTAACATGCAACACGAAACGTGTGAACTTTGTAGTAGAAACTATATGTATAAACTAAAGAATAAAATATACTGCTACCTATACAGGGCCTAACAAAAAGGGTAGGTACGTTAAATGAAATTTCAGTCCTTGACACATAAATTGTATTACTATAGACATTACAATACATTACTTATGTAGTACATTACTATACATTACACTAATAGAATCTAAGTGTCAAGGACTGGAATTGTGAGGCACCGAAAAGTCTAATGGTGCATCGAAACTGTTAGTATGACATTAGCACTTTATGACATCTTATTCTTCTATGTTGATATTTAGGTACATCCGAATGACATCCGAATGACATATCTACCTTTATAGTTCAAATAAGCAAAGTCGCGGGCGTCCGTTAGTAAAACATTAATAAACTTAACATTATTGTAAGTATTCACTTAACCTTTTCTTCTTAAAGTGGTTTAATGGCAGAATAGTTGCACAGGCTTCATTAGTTATGTGCAGGGTTGGTTAAGTTAAATCTACCCCTATTCATATAGATATATCGTTCAGATTTCAGTGGTAGGTGGCGCGTATGTGACTTTTTAGTCTCGGGCTGTAATAATACATTTTAGAGAGAACATTCTAATTTAATGTTAATGTTTTAATCTTAGTTATGAATGTTGAACAACATTAAGCGAAATATGGAATAGTTTTACATACATATTATAATAATGATTATTATACACGAAGAGGGTAGATGGATGGGTAGGATTATGCGATAAATACATAAACCTATGTAAAAACTAGACAAAGAAAATATATGTACTTGACGTACTGATAATCAACCAGAATACGGATGGCGACAGAATAAGGACGTCCGCGGCAGATTGCGTTGGTTGCGGGGGGCGCCCCGCAGTTACGTCTACCTCAACCCCCTAAAATACCTAAAATTCGTCTATAGGAGCGCCTTAACTAAACTTATCAACCTAATAAGTCGCAATAAAAAAACAGCAATGTATCATACAATACCCGATAAACCCAAACTATTAGCGAATCACCAAAACAACCGCGCGGAAACCAAACATTGCCGATAATTAATTATTAGAATCTAGCTAGACTATTAAAAAATAAGAACACGAATTAACTGAAACTAAAATACTTCTCTTATTGAATTATTAATACGAAAACAAATTATTTTAAAACTAATTAAGAGCTAGGATTTTTGTACACGTCCAGTGCATTCGAAGAGATGCCGCGAAAGTGCACAGATTATATTCAGTCGGCAGGGAGTCGTCGTGCCCGTCGTTGTGGTGTACTCGCTTCGCAAACTCTTTATGCCAAACTCCTTACAAACGTTACAAACGCTCAGCCCTTGATATTTGTAATACAATTATTTGACGAAAAACACCCGACTGCGTAAAAAATTTGATCCAGTGTCATTCAAGACGAATCTAATTATACCTCTCGAGCTCAAATGCGACAACCCGTTTAGGCTCTAGAGCCTGCCAAAGATATATACATATATACATACATACACTGAAAACATAACCCTTCTTTTAGCGCATTCGGGTAAAAATGCAGCAAAGCCACTGTCGTATATCTCAACATAATTGCACTTGTTCAGCATTCCAGTATTTGCCTGGCTTACAAAACCAGCCCGGCTAGCACGGCCAACGATACACGATATGATAAGTCAAGTTATCGATACCTAGCTGTCAAAATTCGATAAATATAGCCGCCATGTTGAATTTTATCTATACAGCGAACATAACCATGCCGGTAACGTTACACGGCACGATTATTATAGATAAAATGGCACATTTACTATCGATATCGAACATGACCGTATTTTGATGTTAAAAATATCTACATCAATTCAAGATATTGTTATCGATGAACATTGTATTGCATAAGCGTAGATAGCTTAGAGAAATTGAAAATACCTATTATATTCTTTGGTTCGATCGATCTCCAAACTTAATATTTTTAATTTAGTGTTTTAGTTTACTCGTTTTTAGTTTACATAGGTAGGTCAAAGGTTGATTAGTAATTGGTATCAGGCGGCTAATAAATTTTGACAGCTAGTCGATAAATAGGTTTATCGTATCGTGTTTCGCTGGTCATGTTAGAGCAGTTAACATGACATCTGATGTCAGGAAAAAAGAAAAAAAAGAATGAACAATAAAAAAAAGAAAAAAATCACGTATTATCTCGATAGGGATAAATCTTAACGGTATCGTTCCATTGGTCTATCGATAATTATGCACGGAATCTAATTGGTCGTGCTAGCCCGGCAGAGCTGATTTTGAATATGCATTTCAACTTTCATTCGTGCTCGAGGCACTTGATATCGAAAATATCTAGCGTGATAGCACAATGGTCAGGCTCGATCGATCCTCCATTGTTTCATGGAATAAAAGAACTATTATCGAAGACCTATTCAGCAATATCACGTATTGATAGTAAGGGTTGGTCTATTGCACGGAATCTAATTAACTGAGGAAATCATTTGTACAAAAACCGGCCAAGTGCGAGTATGACGAGCGCACGAAGGGTTTGGTACTTACTAATATTATAAACGCGAAAGTTTGTATGGATGGATGGATGGATGTTTGTTACTCTTTCACGTAAAAACGGCTGGAGCGATTTTAGTAAAATTTGGTATGGAGTTAGCTGACACCCTGAATTAACACGTAGGCTACATTTTATCCCGGATAATTTCGACATTTCGTTTTTTCTGTAGTCCACGTGGACGAAGTCGCGGGCGTCCACTAGTATTATGTACGCGTAAGTTTGTGAGGATGTATGTACCTATGTTTGTTGCTCTTTCACGCAAAAACTACAAAATGGATTTCGATGAAACTTCACAATAATATAGCTCACATATCCGAATAGCACATAGGCTACATTTTATCCAGGGATTTTTTTTTAACCCGGATAATTTCGACATCTTTTTTCTGCGGTCCACGCGCACTGAGCCGCGGGCGTCCACTAGTAGTATATTAAAAAGAAGAAAACACTTATCTACTAAACCTTAAAAAAAATCAATAAACCAACAATATTCACTTAAAAGCAGCCCGACCTTTTTCCTATTTATTTATTTATTACATCGAGAGTATTCCGATTGGAGATGTATTCGGGACTGGACCCCTGTCTTTAGGGCTCCGCTATTTGTCTTACCCAGACAGAGGTGTGACAAAGGGGCTCATGCCCTGTTTACATTTAAGGTTTTGTAAGTAGCGGCCGCCCACGACTTTGTCCGCCTATACTTTAGAATTCCCGTTTTTCTAATTCCCGTGGGCATTTTGGATATGCCTTTGTTATCGGATGCCTTCGTCAAACAAAGACCCTACAAGTCTGAGGTTTCTAAGATCATAGGTGGCTGTGTGCCGATCCGTCAGTCATTTATTCAGGACTAGCCAGGAATTTTAGATTTAGTTGCTAAACACTACCCGCTGTAACTTATATATTTTATTTATTTATTATTTATTCATTACAAAAACTTAAAACTCGATATAACATATTACATATAAAACAAGAACAATTTATAGGTTCTTTACCGCGTGGCTTCATAACGTGGTCTTTCTTTGTCTTTTATTATATTCCCATCTACTCGTAATACTACATTTTATATGTTTTTTATATATATGTAAAATGTCAAGAAGACTAATTGAGTAAATAAAGCGTAAAGAGGATGGTTACTCTCACACATAAATAAATCCAAACGGCGGCGGAACTAGTTTCCTATGTAACCCTCGTCATAGAGGAATGTGTAAACGAGGCATAGTATGATATTTGTAACACAAGTTCGGCCATGTTTTTTGCACTACTCAAGAGAGATAAAGGTCTATTGAGATTAAGTGTGGTTCAAATAATATTGTCATTTTGCGGTTTAACACGTTTCGGCTAGCGGAGAGTGTGCTTATTAGAAATGGACGTTTGGGCCATAAAATTACAATCATCATATTATTCGAATGATTCTATTTGTGTTATTCGAATAAACATTCGTAATTTGAATTAAACAATTATTCGAATGATAATATAGAATGGAAATATAGATGATACTGATGGAACACTAGCAGACCAGTCTGTTCTAACGTATATATTTAATTTTGTGATTTGATTTCACTCCGTGGAAATTCGAAATGAAATTGCATCATTTCATTAAATTTATTTAAAGTAAATCGATAATTTTGAATAGCTCTTCTTAATGATAGAATAATTCGAATACTAGCCCATTCGATTGATCTTGAGATTAGAAGCAGAATACCTATGTGTATATATTTACAATATTTTGTATTTTATACAACGGATTATAATAGAAATCAAATTATTTTATATGAAGGGTCAAACACTCCATTTTCATGTAATTACGTAATTATCAACTACTTTGTAAAGGTGAAAAAAATACAAATAATAGGCAATTAGTAAAAACATATATTAAGTGTCTAGACTAGACAGACAAAATGACAGGCAATTTACTACCTAATTAAGTTAGTTTCGTAAATGTGATAATTATGTAGTCCGTCTACTACTTATTCTCATTTAAAATAGCAAGTGTCATATTCCCTTGTTTAGCCTACTGTTAAGAATAAAAATTGTTTCATAATAATTAAACCATAGATTATATTATATATAACTTTCAGATAACCGGACTATATGGTGTTTTTAAAATTAGTGATTTGTTTTTGACACGAAACTAAGCGGGTAAAAACAAACAACTTTCACTATGGGATCAACTCCGAAATAAAGATAAAAAATCTGCTGTTCCATACATTTTAGTGCAGTAATTACGAGTATTCAAGGTTATATGGAACAGCAGATTTTTTTTTCACTATTTCGGAGTTAGTCCCATATGTAGTGAAAGTTGTTTCTTTTTACTTAGTTACCCAGTTTATACCTAGTTTCGTGTCAAAAGCAAATCACTAATTTTGAAAACGCCTTATATGTTTACACGAGGTGTAAGTGACATCCAGGCAAATATGACAAATATATATCTACATGCTGACTTCAGTACCTGATTCTAAAGCGACAATTACAAAATAGTTTCGTTTAATTAGGCCGTCTCTATCTGCATCAAGTTTTAAAGGAAGACAGCATCAGTTTTATTTATCAGTTAATACTATCTGCCTATTGAAAATATACGCTACAAGGATGACAATAATTTTGAAATAACATCTATGATACAAAAAGCTCTCATTTTAAATTCCGTTAAAGAAATAACAATATTTTAGAGTCTCATCAATTTTCGTCGACCATAAAACTGGAGGTCCTTCAATAGTCTCATAATAATAATTTCGGGACCCTTTATAGTCTATGGTCAGTTTCGAGAAATTGGTGGGGAGGATATAAAAGAATCCCTTTAGGGACGATTACTGACTTCTATTTTCAGTAAGTAGTGACCTTGTCCTGGTTTTCTGGAAGAAGTCTTTGGATAAGTTCTCCCTTGTACATTATCTTATACATACATCAGCTTATTGCAGGCCACTGCTGGACGTAGCCTTCCGCCATATAGGAGGTCATCATGAAGACTGATGTTTATGATCAGTGATAGTTTTCTAGCTTATCGCCTGAGAGAATGCCTGAGTTCCTTAGTCGACTCTTACGACATGCACAGAAGGAGAAGCAGCTGATGTATTCTAGTGTAGTTCCATATTAACGAGGAAATAAATAATTTCACATAGTATATTTTATTTATTTTAATACATGCCTACATACCGTTATACGTGCGCAGGCGCGACAGTAAAAAGCGAGTAGTGTATAAAACATGCCAATCTAGTTCCATGAATTCATGGACAAGCACGGGCGAATACTCACATTGTAGATACAGAGACGATCTTTTGCAAATTGTGTCGATTCTACATTAGCCGAAGGAACTCTTACTACCTGGTGTCCCACGACACCACATTTGCTCTTTCCCGGAGGGGTAGGCGAGATCCTGTTCATCTACTTTCATGATATTGTTCATGCACCGCTCGTCGGTTTAGGGTATCTACTCTTGACCCGACCTTTCTCAAAAATTTCACCAATTTGATCGGTGAAGGTCCGGCGAGGTCTTCCCCTTCCAACCCTTCCATCCACTCTTCCGTTGGACACTTTCTTTGTCGGTCTGCTTTCACTCATCCTCTCCTCATGCCCGTTTATTTTATTTTAATAATCAACAATAAATCTCACGTCGCTACTAATGAATCGCGCGTAAAGTCATTAAACGTGACTTTTGTCTTTGACAGCAAAATATATGACATTAGTCAGTATTTTTTCGAGAATATTGTCGATATGGATACGTTAGCAAACCTTTTATTATTCAAGGTACTGCCTGCGAAACATGCGATGGTGATTTTTCCTGCCAAATCGGCATTTGTGATATAAATTGACGTCACGTAACCTAGATGGCGCTACGTGAGCGAGTAACTGTCAGGGTTGTCGCTAACATGTTTTTATTAAGAGTTATTTTATTTCTTAACTAGGTTTGAGGCTGTTGTTGTGATTTGGTTTTATTTATTTAAATATAATTAATAGGTATGTTATTTATTAGTGGTCTTGTCAGTGATATTTTACATCTGTCCCTGTTGTGCTAAACGAGGCAGGAGGATCCCCTTTGTGACCCTATAACAGTGAGTGTGTATGTTTGTACCTATATAAATAAATAAATACGCATTTCGTCGCCTTGTATTGGAAATTTATACAATTCACGCAATAATTTATATTAGTAAGTATTTATATTAGTTGATTGGTAACCCTAGAAATTGTAGCCTAAAGGCCAATGCAGGGGCGATCGTAAAATATTATTACATCAAAATATGGACCAATATTGAATTGTTATACACCCGGAAACCATTAGAAACTAATGTTTTCGAATCGAAAATCAATTTAACGACGGCCATGAGACATTTGTGTTTGTCTCTCTCCAACTTGCGGTGATAATATCTGTGTGTCTCTTTTCTTAATTATGTCTAAATTCATGTTCATTATAGACTAAGAAATGGCTGCACTTTTGATAACTATTCTATATGTACTATGAATATATGTTTATAAGGTGAAAGTTTATTAAAAGAGATGTTTGTTATTCCTTCATGCAAAATCTACTACATTAATTATGATTAAACTTGGCAGACCTATATAGCATTTACATCAGAATAATACATAGGCTATGTAATTTACGCGACCGGCCGTAAGTGTTAGTCGAGTCTTAGAGCCTTACCATTAGTAGATAATTAAGCTTTCTATAAGTTATAATGCGTTAGTCAAGGAGGGCCTGTTATTTCACCAGTACTTCTCATTTGTCATATATTATGTCACTCAATCTACGAGTATTTTAACTAGTAGTTTTATCAAACAATTTGTTCTAAATCACTTACATATTTTTATATATTTATATAACCAATAGTAAGCTTGCCTACTAAACAAACAACTGGCTCTTAGTCTATTCGTTATTGAAACAGACTATAGCTGACATTATAATTTTAAAAATAGAACGCAAACGTCTTACACACTGGCTGGCAGCCAACAAGACAGTTACGATGGCGTTAAAATTCGAATAGAACATGCTCCAAATTCAAATACAGCCAGCCAGCAGTCCCTTATTAAGTAACTTAGCAGTTTAGACTTTAAAAATGTGAGTATAGAATTGAAATTTCGGTACAATTATATTTATTGCTTATTCGACAGTTTTGTATAAAACATGCGAACCATATTTTACATTAGTAATGAAATTTATTGAAGTAGACGTTAGTGTACTAAGCAAGCGGCGGTAGGCTCATCAAATAAGGCTATTGGGTAATAACAGGTACTAGTTGTAGTATGTGTATATAATTTATTTAGTTCCTTAACTCTTCCTGCTTCAATGAATTTCGTTCGAAAAAAATTGACGGAAAATACTTTTAAATACCGCAGGTATTATTTCACACAACCGAGAGGCATTTTCCAGTGTTTGTGAAACTAAATATTTTACATAGAATGCAACAAGAAAATTCTTATACTCGTAGAAACAAAAGCATTTTCAAAACAAAACAAATTTTAATAGAAAATCCGAAACAACGCTAGCCGCTGTCGTAGCTCCGTAGCGCTGCTACGAGACGTAGCACTTTCGTAGCAGCGCGCTACGGTGATGTAAAAAACGCTAGGAATTCACGTTTCTTCGAGATTTTGAAGAAGACATCCTCATATAAAATACATTATATTTTGTACCCTCGTTTTTGTTTTGTACTATGAGGAATTTACCTTTAGCTATTTCTGTGAAACGAATTCCAAAACATTATTGTATCTAGGTAGGTAGTTATTATTACGAGTATCTTAGGATTATGGTGTATTATAAGGTTCTTGATAATTATGTACGTTCATTATGACACAAGTAATAATATACCTACTATAACAGGTAACAAGATTTACTTAAACGAAGGAATATTTTTTTCAGATAAACTAGGTGAATAATTGACCCGGTAGCTTAGTGTTTAGAGCGGCTGGCTCGGTTTGCAGTGGTCGTGGGTTCGATTCCCACTCGGGTGAAGAATTTTTTCCATTTTCTTTATTAATAATTTTATAAACTTGGTGAAATTAATTCTTCTTTGAATATTTTTATCAAACTTGTCGGAAGAAACTTGGCTTAATAGACTCTTTCGATGTTATTACAAAACAATTAGACGGCTGTCAAACGCGCGATTTAAAAATCTCTATTACAAAAACGTTTTTAGCTATCATATGCCATTTAGACTTCATTTAAAAACTGAGACACGACAATGCTTAGCCTGTTTAACCTAAGTTTTGTCATTACAAAACAGACGGAACACAAATGAACGCTGGTTTAAAAAAATATCTATTACAAAAACGTATTTAGACTCCAGCTATGTAGAGTGAAACGCTGTATAGACAAGGTTTAAACCATAGAGAAATGAAAAGGCTGTTTTTAAGCCTATTTCGGTGTAATTACAAACCCATGTCTAAAGATAGACACTATTAAATATGATAGCAAAATTTATGGAACATCTGTCAATATGGAGTCGGTGTTATAACAAAAAAAATATACATTTTGGTGTCTAACATTAGTTTTGATATTTTATAATAATACCGAATGTAGCTTAAACATTTTTTTTTGCGCAATGTTAAACGGCATTGACAGTGTTATTAAAATGTCTAAAGTTAGGTACCATTTAAATTAGACAATGTTTAAATTATTTTGTGAAAACACGGTTATAGTTTAAACACACCTGAACTACATGACATCATCATCATCATCGTCATCAGCCTATTGCAGTCAACTGCTGGACGTAGGCCTCCCTCAGGGCACGCCACAAGACTGCCGTGGAGGGTATTTGCCCACAGTCACCACGCTGGATAGGCGGGTTGGTGACCGTAGTTTGTATTTTGGACTAAGTTGTCAACACGGGAGGCGCTAGGGAGGAGTCACTAGTATATGGAGGCAAATACATGACATACATAGTCATTTATTCCACTGTTGGACATATTCCGTCGTCGTCAGCACCTCTGGTAATCGCAATTAATTTGACGTCGATTTTATGCTATTTTATGCCAGTGCTGCAATAACCAAGTTTCATAAACAAACAAAAAAAATCACAATCCTGCATAAACATACCTCAATTAATCAGGCAAAAAATATTCAGTGGTACGACCCAGTTTTGTTACTATTAGAATATTCTCGCATAATAAGAAATATCGTGAAACTTTGTCACGCGATCTTCGTTTCAGGTTGTGTTGCGGATGAAAAGCATTCAGGTCTCAGTATAGAATATTATATGGGTTCCGTCAAGAAAAATAATGACTGTAAAAATAATAAAGCACGAGCCGAGCGAGCGAAGCGAGCGTGTCGCACGAGCGACCGGCGAAGTGCTGGAAGGAATTGTTTTATTTTATATTGTTCAAAATGCCTAGCCGTTTATTAATACGGCGTATACAGGATGTAACAAAAAGGGTATATTAAGTGAAAAGCTATGTAAATAGGCCACTCTAGAGAACCTATCCACAAAATTTGAAACCCAAAATCACATGTTTATTTTTTCCGACAATATGGAGAATTTTTAAATATCTCAGGAATTTTCATACAATCTTGAAAAATATTAATGTGATCTCGAGTCTTAAATTTTATAGATAGGTTCTCTATACTGGGCTATTTACATAGCTTTTGCTTAATATACCCTTTTTGTTACACCCTGAATACAATATACAACTTATTACACGTGCCTTAACAGACCACGCCTAACTGAAGCGGCTGGGCGAAGGACAATAAACTTTACTACAATATATGTTTGAAGAGTGTAGCGGATTACTAAGGTATTATCACCCTGCACCGTGCAGCAGTGGGGCTGCAGATCTCGCTCGATTTTAGAGAAAGGTCAGGTCAAGAGTACCCTTAACCGACGAGCGTGCATGAATAAATAAATAATAATATGTATGTTTGTATGTGAATGGTTATTTAATAGCATGCTGCGTTTCCACGGAACCCTAAATAGTAATTTACTCGCTCACAGCCGAAGTTTAAGGCCTTACATGCGATGTTTATGTTTTATGTACAGACTAATAAGTGTGGGGGAATAACCTGAATTGCTGTGCCACTAAGTAGTTTGCACCTTTTTATTATAAATTGCTTTTTTGGCCTCCGCGTTGTCGCTCAAATTAAAGTGGCATTGTTAATGGTTTTTTCTAGGATTACGCACATTTAAAAAGTCGGCCAACTGTCGTCTGACTGCATATTAGCAAGGATGCTCTATGCAAGCTCGCGGACTATTCTAACTTAGTTGGTCAGTCGCACACCAAGATGGCAGAGGACAACATGCGCGTGCGTGATTTTCCCGTGATTTTCTATTAATTAATATAGCAATTAGAGCGTCACCGCGCTAGCAACACAGTCACCGACTAAATCAATAAGGTCTGCGGCTGACAACTACCTAAACAAAGTTGGCCGATTGAATTGCGAAAGTACCCAATTTAGTTGTTCCATAGTCGGCGAACTTAAAATTGTAACTGTTCGGGTGCTCTAACAGCTACGTATATTGTATCAAATCAAAAGCGTTTATTTGTGGATCGTAGGTATACAATTTTGGTATTAAATAATTCATAATGGGCTCTCTGTGTCCCACCAGTGGGCATACAAAATTGGTACGCATTGTATTCTAGGTTGGGGTTCCTTATTTAAATTAAGGAATAAAAATCAAGAGTTATCGAAGAGAGAAATTGTAAAAGAAAATCAAATAAAAATTTGTTTCCATAAGAACTTGGAAAGTCCAGAATCCAGTTTACTTTGAGTTGATTTTAGCAAAATATTCCAACATCGTATTTTGTTCCGAAAAGCGTTTGTCCGCCTAACTTCCCCTAATAGCTTCTCAATTAATGCGATTAGAGGATGGAAGGTGAGGCTGAAAACGTAATAACCGAGTTAACTTGTTTAGGGGCTGAAAACTCTAGTATTTAGGTTATTTTCGGACTATTGAAATCACGCGATTTTGCCCGCAAAACCGTAAAGTTTTACAATGTTATTAAAAAAGAATTGACACACTTTTAAAGCTAACCATTGCCTAAATTTTATAGTACTCGTAGTTCCAAAGCTGTCAAATGTCATTCTTAAATACTGTTTAATTTTAGACGCGGTGTTGTAATAACACCGTTAGCTTTCTAGGAATTTATCATTTTTATTTTGCCTGAAAAGTTTTGTATTTTGAATCCGAATCATTATTTTAAGTTAAGCCTTGTAAAATATAATGCTACTAAACTTTTAGACGGACGACCTGGCCAAGGTCGCGAGCGTCGGTTGGATGCGACTTCTTCTGACCGGTCGGAGTGGAGGTTGTTGGGGGAGGCCTATGTCCAACAGTGGACTTCTCAGGGCTGTAAATTATGATGATAATAATAATAATATTAAAATACTTTATTGTACACAAAAAAATTTGGTACATGGGCGAACTTAATGCAATATAGCATTTTCTACCAGTTAACCCAATTACTGGAGAAAAGCTTAGGGCCGTACAATAAAAACGAATAACATTGATAAAAAATAAAATAACTTAAGAACTACTTATACCGACAAAGACAAATCACAATATACACTACTAATGTCTCATTTTGTAGCGTCGTGTGGTATTTCTGCACCCTTGACTTAAAAACCGCTGCCGAAGAAGACTCTCGAATCTCCAGCGGAAGCTTATTCCAGAGACGAACAGCCGTGGCTAAGAAGGAGTTTGAGAACAGCGCCGCACTACGCTCAGGCACCCGAAGGGTTTTATTGCGTGAGGCGCGGAGAAGACGTTCGTCTAAATTGAAGAATTCAAGACGTTCGTGAAGATACGGATGATGATGATGATTAGACTTTTAACAACCTATAAAATTGACAAGTCTATGTTTTATCCATTTTAGTCATTCTAAATCCACAGATGAGCCATGGTGTAACAATCGACGGAGGCTTCGGTACGGTTAACGCTGGTTGTCACGTTAAGCAGTCGAAAACACCTGCGTTCCGTATCGTTGACGAGACTCGTTAAAATCCGCGACGTTTCCGTAATGTGGGTTGACAGGCGAAATGCGAACCAAAAGTTTTATTAAAATACATTTGGTAAATTACGTGGTTCTGAGATTGGACATGTTTTTCAAATTAATGAATATTTGCATTAATTTTATAAACGAGTAAACGGGATGTAAAAAAGGGGTATATTACGAGGAATACTATAAAGATAGTCAATAGAGAACCTATCCACAAAATTTAAGATTCGAAATTACATGTTTATCTTTGCAGTAGAATTCCTAAACAACTCAGGAATGTTCATACAATCAAATATAATAAAACATATGGTTTCGAGTTTCAAATTTTGGGTCAGGTGATCTAATAGTGGACTATCTTCATAGCATTTCGATTAACGTACCTCTCTAGCTACACCCTGTACCTACTTTCGTTACAAAAGGCAGACATTATATTATTAAATTTTATTACGTAACTTTCGACCTGTCTGTATACATAAATCTATTTATAATTAAAACATAGTGTTCCCCGTTCCGATAGGTGCATAGAATTCGGTGTTCTTAGGGAATGGCATGACAAAAGCTTTGCGGAAATTCGAGAACACGAAACCTGCCTTGCTATTATGTGAAACTCATAGTAAGAATGAGCCGCGTAATTTTAACTAAGTAAGTGCCAAAAAATATTTTTCTACTTAAACTAATTATCCGAAAACTGTACATAAAGGTATTATTAAAATCTAAATACCTTACTGTAGTATAACAAGTTTAAATACATTTTCGAACTATTGAGTAGTCATAAGCTAGCCAGTTACGTAGGGAATAGCATCAATTTCAGGAGACTTAATAACTGAAACGAAGTATGAATACTTAAGGCTTTTTTAAATTCTCATAGATACGTCTACTGACACCTAAGCTTTTCACACGGATAGAAAATGTAAATAGGTAAAATTAATCACTTTTAAAAGTTCTGTAAAGTCAAGGTTACAAAATGTTAAAATAATTATTCGTGATCTATACAATTGGCAATGGGCAGGGCACATAGCTCGAAGAACGGATGGCCGATGGAGTCGGAAAGTTCTAGAGTGGATACCACGTATCGGCAAGCGCAGCGTGGGAAGGCCACCCGCGAGGTGGACGGATGACCTGGCCAAGGTTGCGGGCGCCGGTTGGATGCAGGCTGCTTCCGACCGGTCGGAGTGGAGGTTGTTGGGGGAGGCCTATGTCCAACAGTGGACTTCTCAGGGCTGTAAATGATGATGATGCAATTATTAAATCAGTGGATTATGTATAACGTCTTTACAAAATAAGTGATTATTTTTTGACACGAAACTAGGTAGGTAAAAAGAAACAACTTTCACTATGGGACCTACACCGAAACAGTGAAAAAAATCAGCTGTTCCATACAATCTCGAATAATTACTGCACTGAAATGTATGGAACAGCTGATTTTTTTCCATTATTTCGGAGTTGATCCCATAGTGAAAGTTGCTTCTTTGTTGCTTCGTTGCTGTTTTCCTACCTATTTTCGTGTCAAAAGCAAATCACTAATTTTGAATAGACCCTTAGGTGACAAATACAAAAATAGGTATTTTAAGGGATGTTAGCAAAATAGATTCTTTCATGTCGACAAACACATTCAAACATTGAAAAAAAAGAAGTAAAAAATAACAATATTTAACTATTTACATACATATAGACACGGCTATTGGAAAGGTAGCCAGAGCTGCAGGAGCATATGGGAGATTCCGCCGCCATAGCATATCGGGGTCAAGTGTTAATGATCCATAACTAGTTGCCAGCTTATCGCCTGAGATGAGCTGCAGCTGATGTGTAACTAACTGCCTACATACATACATATAATCACGCCTTTATCCCTTACGGGGTAGTCAGAGTACCAAGGTCCGATAGAACCACACGGTGCCACTTCTGACCAACTTTGAGGGTATAGTTGAGATGTACAAGTTCGGTTAGTAGTGACAGGTGGTCAGCCCATCGCCTACAAAACACCAAGACCCTCTTGTCCCTCTACTGACACTTGTACAGTATGCCCGGGAAGAGAGAACTAACTACCTGTACATAAATAAATAAATAACGTATTGTGGTTAATGTTATATTCGGTAAAAGTTATCATATCACCCAGAATAAGAGCGTTGAGAAGACGAAAATTAGAAACATTTCTCGCTATAATCTTCATTCTTATTTGAAATCGGATTTGTTTCTTTTACTAAAATGCGGAGTTTAAAACGTAAATAATTTAATTAAGGTTTTTCAGTATCACCTTACCTTTTTGTAATAAAACACAGCTCGTGGAAAATTTCAAATAAATAAATTATAACATTTTGCTGTTGTGTTCATTAGAAATGTATTAAACTGTAGAATAGAATAGAATAGATTTTTATTTGAAAATTTCACAAACACGGACAGAAGTAACATAGAAAAGGACAATAGAAATAGGGTAGAAATACAGATCAAAAGAAGTAAGTAGACAGGTAGAAGCGACATGAACTGTACCCAGTGACGTGCTGTACCTACCTATTGATTTTTTTTTATTACTTACAGTTTATTAATTGTCTACAGCCAATTTACTTGATTGTCTTATTTTAACGGATTATATTAATGGAGAAGTGTTTTTATAAATTTATCTTAGTCAAGATATTATATATTATAAAATTATTAATAAAGAAAATGGAAAAAATTCTTCACCCGAGTGGGAATCGAACCCACGACTGCTGTAAACCGTGCCAGCCGCTATATTATATATATATTTTGTGAGTAAAGGAAACTAACGGAAGCAGCCGCATTAACGGTTTTCTTCAGCGACTGATTTTATAACCGCGTTTTGTTACATGGCTAGCGGGTAAAACCGCGCAAAAATTTTAGGCTCATAGAACTTATATTATTCGCGGTTTTTAACTGTAGTGTGTGCAGCTCGAGCGGTTTTGTTGTTACGCTGTTAACCGCTTAAGGGAAAAAACCGTAGTGCGCCCTTAGCCGCGGAACCTTTATAAACATAAGCAAGAACACGGAATACGACGATTTTCGCATCGAGACTGAAAATGAAGAAGTGTACAGCGCAATAACAAAAGTTTTATCTCAGCAACTTAATAGATTTTTCAAGAAAATAGGAATATTTTCTGAAGGATTTCTCGGCGCTTCGAAATATGTAAAACCGGTATCAGCTACAGCTGCAAAATGGACCCTACGTCCGAGGCATTAAGGTGGTCGCATTGGCATTGTAAAACGAAATAAAATACGTATCGAAGTCAGATTTTGATATTGGTGTCACAGAGTAATAAATAATCTCATAAATAAATATGGTGTTACTAACCCGTGTTTAAACTTGAACTCTGTCAAAAATTTATATTTGACAGTAAAATGTGCGGAATAGCTATCAAAATAAGACAATATTAGATTAAGCAATGTTTATTTTCTTGTATTAACACGAATAATGCGTCAATGAAAATTCTTATTAACCACTACCTGCTAGTAAGTAACAAATTTTATATATAAATATATCCGCTTCGTTCTCTAAGCTTTTTATCTTATCACACGAGATGTTAATAATGTTTTAATTTCCACCATAGCTTCTCTACTTAATATACTTATTTACAGCTACACTGTGTCCCATATTCATACCACGTTAGACGGCGCAATTGTGCACCTAAAATATGATATACATACATACATACATACATACATACAAGGCTGTGTTCCCGAAATTAGGTAGCCAGAACTGCAGTCCTTCTTCTTCAGCCTATTGTAGTCCACTGCTGAACGTAAGCCTCCCCCAGGGCACGCCACAAGGCTACTGCCTCAGGGGGGTTTTACCCATAGTCACCACGCTGGGCAGGCGGGTTGGTGATAGCAGTTTGTATTTTGGACTATGTTGTCAGCACGGGAGGCGCTGCTGCCCACCTCCCGGAAACCCTTAATCGCCTCGTACGAAACCCACGGGCAGACATGGGGTGGTACGGATTCTACTCTGCGGTCACCACGTGGCCAAGAACTGCAATATCACAAAGCAAATCCTACAGCCACGTTTAGCATAGCGGGGACAGATGTAAAAGATCAGTGACAAGTTGCTAGCTTATCGCCTGAGAGATTGCCCGAGTTCCTTAGTCGACTCTTATGACATGCACGGAAGGAGTTGCAGCTAATGTATTCTAGTGAAGCCCCGCATCAGCATATATGATGTACTTCATATAAAATCAATCTGCAATTTCATCTGAAATTGAAAACGCATACGGATTATTGGAAATATGATTAAAATACTGATGTAGGTTTTACGGAATTGGTGAGCTATGTAAACGAATTATTTATATCAGATTTTTCTATCCGATACAGTTATATCAAGCTCTATCGACGATCTTTTCCGTAATATTTATGTGTAACTAACCAAATAGATGCCCCTGTAAAAATTTAGAAACCGGCAAAAAACATATCATATTTTGGTGAATAAGTAAATATATTGACAGTCTCTTGATAGTCAATTGATAGTCTCTTTATTATGAAGATGGTTAATAGATCTTATACCAAGAACACAGTGTTATTATTTTTTTACTCTCAAGGGAAAATATAGAATTAATTAAAATACGAGCTATTCTTCTATACAGGATGTTTTTTTGTGGCCACCTTTAACGAAGGGTACGTACTCTATACATCAAATAAAGTAAGTTTATGCCAAAAAAAATGCTGGGAAAAAATTTTTTTTCTTTCAATTTTTTTTTTAAATTACTTGATCTGGCGAAATTTATAGTGTCTAGTGTTTATGTTAGTTTTTTTATAGACAGATATTAATTATTTCTCGTGAAAAAATCTTGCTACGCGCGTCTATGTGCATTTATGCAGAAAAACGCAGTCTATTTACTCAACTTTGGACCCTAATATTTTGGAATCCAGACACTTCCTAGGTATGCTTCCATGGAGAAAAATGATCGTGATGATGAGGAGATTCCGTAGTTTTCGGAAACGTTGACGACCAAAAATCAACCTGTATATCTATATAATCCAGCTAATAATAAACTTTGAACTCATTTTGAGGTTAAGGTCAAAATAATCTGCCTTTAAATAAAAAATATATAGGTGTTTTCACTTCTATTATTCCACAAAGCAAAGCTCTATACCACATTGTTAGCTCCTTGACGTTTTTCTATTACACGACACGACCACGGTTTTTTTGGAAGCAAAAATGTATCAAATAGTATGGCTCGGTTTTCCATTATGGAATGATTCCGAGCTAAGCAGCACGCTGCACTGCTAGCCTTCCTAGTGCTGCCGCGACATTGCTGCGTCGCTGGGAATAATATACTCTCATATAAACCTGTAGACAATGTACGCGGACAAGTATTGCTGCGGGCAGTGCAGCATGCTGCTTAGCTCGGACTCATACCTGGAAGTTTTGTTTGACAAGTACATAATCATCACGAACAGCACAACACTGCTGCGGCAGAAGTGCAGTGTGTTAATTAGCTCGGAATGTCTTGTCGTGTCGTCTAGTCGAAAAGCGTCCATTAGCAATCGTGCAATCAAACATGGCGCTATTGTAAATAGATATTCAATTTTTACCAGCCATTTTCACGCGAACAAAAAGATTTTTGTAAAGCCATTATTTTTTATTGAAGCATAAATAATACATCACGCTGCATAGAGCTAAACACCCTTAGAATAACCGTATATAGGTCTACAATGTTACAATGAGTGACTAATAGTTGTTTTGTATCGGGTTTCTAGTTTATAAAGAGGAATCGCAAAAAGGTCGATATAGGGCTGTCGCTTTTGACAGTTTAGCTCGAAAGTTCCGTCATAAATATTAAAGCTGTAACAAACCGTATGTATTCGTTTTTTTCAAGTACCGAGTAACGAAACGTTACCCAGGAATTACTCGCATGTTTCGTATCATGCGTAGGTATTTTTCGTATAATACACTGTTTCGGATCGCAAGTGGTGTATTTGTAACGTATGTTCTACCAATGCGCTTGATGCGGTTCATTTAAATCGCTTATTTCTCATGAAATATTCTTTGTAATACTATCATAAATTTGGTATATTACGTCGACAGTTCACGTCGATTCTACTCGGCAAATAAATATATATCTATGGGATTTTACGCTGAATTTTCCCCAGCATTTCTGTTATTCTCTTAAAACTTGGCATAGAGACAGCAGGCTATCTGACATCGGAAAAGCTGTCCTTAGTCTTTTAACTATTTTTGACACTGTAATTTAATGACTGTATACTACCAGAATTCGTTTTCCCGAAGGATCATTTTTCTCCATGTGGCTGGTTTCCAACGAAAATTGTACACTAGAAATTTACTGTCTATGTAGCATATAGAGTACGTAGCCCTTTATTTGATGTATAGAGTACGTACGTTAAGGGTGGCAACTACGAAAAACACCCTGTATATAGACACAGTTGTGTACCTAAAATAGGTAACTAGATCTGCATGATCATATAGAAGAGCCCAAAGACACGGTTAGCATAGCGACGACAGATGCAAATGTCAAGTTGCTTAGCTTAGAAGATAACGCTCTAGTTCCTTACTTGACTCTTGCGACATGCACGGAAGGAGATGCAGCTTATGTATTCTAGTGCAGCCCTGCATCAGTACCGGTAAAGAAGTTTTTCAATCGTTCTAAAAACGGCTTTTAGTTTTTGACAGCCCTAGTAAGGCGGTAAATGTACATACATACGTATAAATAAGGAGTATTGTCCGTTCGGCCTTGGTAGGCTCCCGCAATGCGGTTTCACATTAATATTTTACTATACGCTTCTCATACACACTGGCTGCAAATACGGAATTCCGAAAAGGACTATCAGGTCCTGCTTAGTGTAAGGTTTTTGTAATTACTTTACAAAGAGCGGGAGCTAAGTGAATGTGCAATATAAATATAACCTTAAAATATTTTAAAGAAAATAGTTATATTAGCTTAAAAATGTAAAATCAAGACAAAAAGTCATGCTAAATGAAAAAAAAAAAACTATTTTAAAATATTAATAAGAAAATGTAAAAAAATTCACCCGAGTGAGATTTGAACTCACGACCATTCGCATACCGTGCATCGCTCTACCAACTGAGCTATCGGGTCACTTAAAAAATACTATCAAACAACAAAGACTGAACGTAGCTATGCACTAGATAAAAAGCTTTAGTGAAAATAAAAGCAAAAAATTGTGGTGTATGTAGCTATCTGTTCTATAACCTTTTATCCAAATCGGTTTAATAAGCTAGGGACCGATTATTCCAATGTGCAGATCGCCTATCTGAAGACTAAAGTTGATTAGAGTTGTGTAACTTGATTAAGTTTTAGAGAAAGGCAGTATTAACTTTATCCTTCATATAGACTATTCAATGGAAAAATCGGCCCTAATATAACAGTTAACCCTAGAAATTCCTAACTCTCAATTACAAAACCTACTAGGTGAATTAATAAGCAGTGTGTATCAAGTAATCCTAAAGTCTTGGAATACACACAGACAGATGTACATACTTGCCGTAATAAATAAAGCTGGTAAGTCGGTCGCTAGATTATTGTATTTGTGCGAACAGCGGCGGTAGGCTCAGCCCTTACTACGTGGGACTTAATATGCTAACTGGTAAAAAGTGAGTGTGTAATTTCCACACTTCTGACATACCTTTTTGAGGCATACTAATGGGCATGACGTTATTATTATGTATGTACCTACATATATAATGGTATAAAGAGAACAGTAGAACTCCTGTGATAATGTTATGGACTAAGTGATATTTTCATACAGCAGGCTGAGTAGGCGTCGCGGAGCCTAGGGCGGTGAGATTTTGGGACGGCAAATTTGGGGAACGCATTTGTTTTTATTTTTTTTCCTCATAGAAATCCAAACTAATACTTGCTCATTATCTATGACGGTTTTCAAGTGATGTATTCTTACAGTTATAGAAGTCTGGTTAAACAACAAATTTTTAGTCGATGACTCCGTTTCTCTCTCACTTGTCATTGCACATTCCGAGAGTGGCAAACTTCCATATTCTAGAGTAAAACATAATAGCTAGTTCGCCGCCCCTCAAGCAGTGATCGGCCGAGTCGCGCCTCTGCGCCCTTTGCCCACACTTCTTATGAGTGAAAGGAGAGCGCAATCATCATATTTATCTCCCCCGAAAAATATGCCCCTCTTCCCCGAAAGAGGGAAAAACAACCCATACTTATGCCAGTCTTACTACTTAAATGTATGTTGGAGGCTACGAACTGGATGGTTTGTATATTCTTATGATTATGTAAGGTTCGATTTTTATTCGAACATCTCTTCATAATGAACGGTCCCTTAAATTTAGCCTAAAAGAATAATCACCTTTTTTATACCGATTTCAATCTTATGTTTGATCGAATTTTCTATTATGCAATGTTTCACATGCACTTTGCAACCTGTAGCTTCAGAAAATTCGATTGGAATATCGAAATTAAAAAATCTTGAACAGTAATAGCGAGATAGTCTTAAGGGGCTAGGAGCCTGCTTTAGAGGCTTTACACAAAGCTCAAATGGCGATTTTTTTTCAAGGAACAGTTTTTTAATGGGAAGGAAAGAAATAAGCTCCGATTGAAACGAAACTTTCAGGTTTTATTGTTATATAGAACTTGAATCAGCAGAAATCTTCTCAAATTTTTTGGGAATTTTCAAGGATCCTAAGTTTGATGGTGATATGTCATAGAATTATTTTCTTGATGTCCAAAAGGTACAAGCATTTCGTTCATGACGAGGGCGTAAACTCGAGTGTGCATCCCTTGTCGTGCGGCGGGAAAGGTGCAGGTCGCAATTTCCATCTGAAACAAAGAACCCAAAAAAATTTTTACTACAAGTTTCCTCCTTAATAGTATAGCTTCTAGTTAAACCAAGAAAATTCAACAAAAAGTGAAAAATTCAACAATTTTTCGCAAATTGATTTAAAAAAAAAATCCTTTTTAATTTTTTTAATTCACTTTAGATTGTTTTCCCCTGCATGGCCGCTAAAAGTGGATTTATCTTAACTTTTTTTCGTTAAGTTATACGTTTTTTTAGGTTCAACTAGAATTCTAAGAGAACGATTTAAAACTTCCGAAAGCTTGTATAATGCCTTTATTTTGTTTCTCGTTTTGTTACGATATTATGGTTCACTTATATTTAGTTTTTTCATAATGCCTATCTAATTCCCTCGCTAACACTGGCATAGTAGAAAAAAATCGTAAAACAACGTGAAGGAAACCGATAGAAATCGTTTGCTTGTCAAAGTTTTGTCGTATATAAAAAATCGTAATTTTTGTTCTTTACAGAATGAACTTTTTATTATCAATTCGTACATAACTAAGAATCTGCTGATCAGCGATTCCTGGTCCATAGAGACCTCCTTTGACAGACCCGATAGGCTTCTGAAAAAACTGGTTTACGCTCTGTTGTGCTCGAGTGATGACTGATACGGGCTGTTCTGGCCTCTTTACTTTAGATGGAAGTCGATGAATCGCGCAGCTGCATTTTGTCGACCTGGTGATATCAAAGCGTATTCTCGAGATATAATCTCTACTCGTGGATCGGATAAACAAGGGGCTCCCTACCATAAAGATAAGGTCGAAATTGTTGCCCACACTTGCTGTAGCCAATTTTCAAATCCAGTAACTGCATGGTTTTCAATGCTGCACTGTAGCCTTCATTGAACATTCCTCCAGCTATGTAAGCAGCAATCTCGACGATTTTAATGTCTGAGTGAAGGTGTTTAGGTGTGATGCGCCACACAGTGGAATTGAACGGGGACTCGTTCGCATTTTGGCAAACTGTGTGTCCACCCAAACACCTCGTTAGCAGCTCGTCCCTAGATGATTCCTCGTACACACATTTTAAGGGGTTTACGCTCCAAAATGTGCTGCCAATACACGAGTCATTAAATAAATAAAACACTTTTTAATTTAAACAGAAATTGCTATGGTCATGAACGTGAAAACACGCTAGAGAAGTCTTAAGGCCCATAGGACAACGCTCATCTGGTACATTATTGTTGAAATGCAGTACAATGAGACTGATGGTTATCTAATTATTTGAACATCTTAGTTACCGTGTAGTCGCGAATTATTATCAAGGATAATTGGTATAACTTTGAGATAAATTAATTTTGACTATGTGCAAGGGAGTCCAATATTTCAGTATTAGCAAAGGGAACTTCTCTTGAATACATCGTCTATAATCGATGACGGAACGCTATTATGTTAAAGGGACTGATTGCCACTCGTGGGTCTCTTCTAATCTGCGCTTCCGTGTTTTTTGCTGGCTTTCCAGTGGTATTCGATATGGCTTTACGTATGCTGGTGAAGATTTGCGTTTTATTGTGTGTTGTAATAAATTTGTAACACTTTTATCTCCCGGATAGAAAAACTCTGCATTTAGGCTAAGTTTTTCCTCACTATTCAATGTTAAGGTCACGTGATATTTCCGCTCATTAAAATGACAAGTTCATTTAAGCTAAATATGTCCAAACAGTGAACTTCTTCATCAATATTCTAAAAGGAACTGTAGCCCTTTGGGGTCTTACAAACCCCGACAAAAATGCCTTTGTGTATTTCTGTTGCTAATATTACGCTATCGTGATTATAGTCGGTATAAGTTTAATAACTTCACATCGCGGTGGTATGGTATGGTCATACCTACCGTTATAATATTCATTGTTACTTTTATCCCTAAGGTACAATCTGCATAGCTGATAATTGCTATATTTTTGTAAATAATCTTCTAATATACCATCCGAACAGGAAAAACTCAATAGTGTCTCGAAGGACCGTTAGTCCCTAAAAATTGGATTATATACGTACAATGTAAACAAATCCCTCCGAGCGATTTCCGGTTCCGCTCGTATACCTGCTCGACGCTTGCTCACTATTTGTTCTGCCTAACTCCGAAAATATTTCATGAATGGATAAGTATTACGTCTGAACCATTCATTTTTAGGGACACACAAACTTGGATCTATCTTAGTTTGGGAAGACATGGTTTTTATAAACTAGTGCATTAAATTAAAAAAAGTTACTCTCGAAGGCCTCGAAAAAATTTGAACCTTGATTTAGCCTTTTGCTCGGATTGCAAGTTGAACAGGGAAAAGTGTCCCCCCTTGTAAGTCATGTGAACGCGTGAAAATTACTTGCATTTTTCCCCGAATAGCGCGATATGCATTTCCATAAAATTTTTGAGCCATTTTTATTATGCTACAATGTTATTAATGACCTATTTTTGTCCCGTAATGTTGCACGTGCACCCCGTGGCGATATTTTGCTTCATTCTCTCGCATTCCAATAACCGTGTGGGTTACCCCGGTTACCCGAACAAATCGAGGCGAAAAACGAAAACAAAATCTGGATCAAAGGCTTTAAGCAATGCGCTCGTTAAAGCACGAAACTTCACGGAACTTATTAGCACTCCGTCAGTTTTATAGTAAGATTACAAAAAATCTTCTACTCAGAGCCAAAGGCCTGTATAGACGTGATTCCTAAGCGACTTTGATTTTTTGGGAGAAATATTGTCGATCATATTTTTAAAGATATTACTGAAGCATTTGTAAGATTTCATACGCAATACCCCCTTCAATAATCTAGTTTTCATTAAATTTATTAAAAGTGTTTACCAAATGTTCATTATCATGTGTAAATAGCATACTCTATTACCCCGCCCCTATTAACATGATTGAGCACACTTCGATTAGCTCAAAAATATACCGTTCGTAAGTCAAATTATTTCACCGTCCACGTGCAATTTCAAATTAGCGAAATTGAATTGCATTGAATATCTCCTATCAACTTATTTACTCTAAATGTATCCTCTGAGATATTTCAGACAATTGTTCTATCTGAATTGGCAAGGGCGGCAAAATCTATTCAGCTACTATACCGATTGAAAGCCTAAATTTGTAAATCTACGCTTGGTCCTACTTAACTAAATATGGTCAAAAGCTGGCTAGTTAAGAAAAAAAATAAAGTAATTATAGCTAAGTATATTTTCATACAAAAATAGCGTGCGGCGCGGAGCGGGGGTGCTAGGAGTATGGCAGACGAGTTGGCTGAGCATAAAACACTGTAGCCCTGCCCATTTACATAGAAACCACCTCGTGTAGTGACTAGCCAAGATATAACGCTGAAGGATCTAAGCACAATGCTCGATGGCCTCAATCGAGTCTCCCAACAGGTGGGCCTGAAGATGAACATGGACAAGACGAAGATCATGTCGAACGTCCATGTGCCGCCCACTCCTGTACTGGTTGGGAGCTCGATGCTTGAAGTTGTTGACGAGTATGTTTACCTGGGACAGACTGTTTACCTGGGACAGACGGTCAAACTAGGTACTAGGTAAGTCCAACTTTGAGAAGGAGGTAACTCGGCGAATCCAACTCGGCTGGGCAGCGTTCGGGAAACTACGAAGCTTATTTATGTCCAAGATACCCCAGTCCTTAAAGACGAAGGTATTCAACCAGTGCGTGCTGCCGGTGATGACCTACGGTGCCGAGACGTGGTCTCTAACTATGTGCCTCATAAAAAAGCTCAGGATCGCACAGCGAGCGATGGAGAGAGCTATGCTTGGGATCTCTCTGCGTGATCGAATCAGAAATGAGGAGATCCGCAGACGTACAAAGATCACCGACATAGCTGAACGGTCCAGCAAGCTGAAGTGGCAATGGGCAGGGCACATAGCTCGAAGAACTGATGGCCGATGGAGTCGGAAAGTTCTAGAGTGGATACCACGTATCGGCAAGCGCAGCGTGGGAAGGCCACCCGCGAGGTGGACGGATGACCTGGCCAAGGTTGCGGGCGTCGGTTGGATGCAGGCTGCTTCCGACCGGTCGGAGTGGAGGTTGTTGGGGGAGGCCTATCTCCAACAGTGGACTTCTCAGGGCTGTAAATGATGACGAAGCTTTATTTGATTCCATGCAAAATAATAATATTTACAAATAACAGTTCATCCAATTAATATACTTAACATTGAAAATATAAAAAACAGATAATTATAATTTGGTAAGAATTTAAAATTTTATTTTTGAATGGACCCCAATCGGGTAAAAGCTTCCTCCAAAGTCTTCCATTTTTCCCTGTCGCTTGCAGTGTCGATCCATGCACGACCCGCCACCGAAATTACTTCGTCTGCCCATCTCGCGCAAGGCCGACCTCTCGCTCTAGTGCCTGGCGGGCCAGACCACTTTATTACTCTTTTAGTCCGCCTGTCATCTCTGTATCTAGCCACATGCCCTGCCCAGTTCCATTTTCTTCGAAGTGAGAAAGTAAGTGCATCGGTTATTTTGGTTTTTCTGCGGATTTCTCTATTTCTCACCTTGTCTTTAAGTTTTAAGCCTAGGTAGTTTCTCTCTATTTTTCTTTGACTAGTCTGGATCATGTTTTTAGTTTTGAGGTCGAATATCCAGGTTTGACACCCATAGGTAAGACATGGAAGAATTTCTGCGTCTATAACTATCTTTTTGTTGTTTTACTAGTGCAATTACTCATCACTAGATGGCAACATTATACTACGTTTTAGTAATAAAGTACCCTGATAGAAGCGCTAGTGTCCTTGTAATTTTAATACGGTTACATTTCGGAGCACAAGCGTGTGGTTACAGCTACCGCGTTACACTGGCGCTGAAGCTACGCCCTTATCATGACGTCATGGCCTAACGATTGCCACACGACTCACTCCATAGTCCCACCTCCTCTTTTATAGCTTCTTCATGCTCCACTACAATATATCAGCTGCAACTCCTTCCGTGCATGTCGTAAGAGTCAAATAAGGAACTTAGGGGTGCTCTCTCAGGCGATGAGCTGGCCACCGTCACTGAATTTTTTCGTCTGACCTCGCATATGGATATCTTACGAATATCAATGCGAAGCCATGTTACATTAAGCACTTTGTAGAGTCCAAATAGTCATTTAAAATCGCAAATTTTTTCACTTCACACATAAGTTCACATTTTCTTATTGTATGGATTTGTTGAACTAACCTAGATTTTCTTTTCATTTTCAGGTAAGCTACTGAATCGAAATAAAGAGAAAAATAACATCTCAGTTCGTATAGAAATGGATAGACAGTGGTAAATATCAGCTCTATATTTATTTATTTACTTAATATACAGGGTGTAACAAAAGGGTAGGTATGTTAAGCGAAATGCTATGGAAAGCCAACTAAAGAACATAATTTGAGACTCAAAATCACATGATTGTTATTGAAGATTTTATGAACATTCCTGAGTTGTTTAGGAATAAATTATAAAATGTATAAAGAAACATAAAAGTGGATTTTGAGTCTCATATGAGCGTTAACAAACTGGCCGACATTCCAACTCTTGATTTGTTTTGCTGTAGTGCGATAAAATTTAAGAACGATATATCTAAGTCCTGGTTCAATGGTGCCCCAACTGTTTAGATTTTATAGTTATTTCTCTTTTTTAAAATTCCTTTTCCCCATTTTATGCCATTTACTTTCCGTTCCCCTTCCCCTCCTTCTATTTCTAATTACCTAGATGCATATATGTGGAAACATTTAAATGGTTTTGTGTTTTTTTAATAGTTACTTTTTTAGTTTGTACACTGTTTGTTTTCCGAAATAAATAAAAAAATAAAAATAAAAAAAAATATTTCATAGGTAGGTCAGTAAATCTATACGAGTAGTAGACTATAACATTACGTGAGGATTTTTTTTTTCATTTCTTTATTAATAATTTTATAATATAACATTACGGTTAACATACCCCTTCCTTTACACCCTGTATATTTTTATAAAAAAATTTGTAAGAAATGCATATATTGCGCTTATTTATCCTGTTTTCGGCTTTATATGTACATTGAAGAAGTACGAAAGTTACCAAAAGTTGACATATATTTATATTTAGTTAGATATCAAAAGAGTTTGGAAATTATTATAGGGAGCTCAGCTTAGGTACTCCTCGTGTTCAGTTACTTCACTACATATTATAAAACAACGGATATCGATGCGGTTTTTTTTATTTTCTTAATTTAATCTAATAGATAGAGTATTGAATTGTATCAGGCGTCACTATTCGGAAGTTCAAATCTCTATTGAGGGATCGCCCGCCACCGGGCCCTATACCCTCCGCTGACCCTCGGATCTGCCTACTCATGATCACGAACACAAGACACTACAGTCGCAATGAGAAGCCAGATCCAAGCATCGGATTAGCAGCTATGTATTTATGGTTGCATGCTAGGTGCTTGGATCTGGCTTCTCATTGCGACTGTAGTGTCTTGTGTTCGTGATCATGAGTATGCAGATCCGAGGGTCAGCGGAGGGTATAGGGCCCGGTGGCGGGCGATCCCTCAATAGAGAATAGATAGAGTGATTCAAGAGGAAAGTTATAGTTTAACTAGGGACCCGCCCAGGCTTCGAACGGTTGTAATGCTCCCTCATCCGGACAAAGTCGTTGACGGCGGCTAGTATAGTATCTCACATGCATTGTCCGTAGATAAAACCATCAAACCTTCATATTCCTACATAACTTCAAACAAATTCGGTAATAGTATTTAGTAATGGCTCCTATTATGGCATTTCAGATGATTTACATGTAAACTAGGCACCAAATGACAGGCTATAGCGTGACAAGCAGCAGTTATAGGTTGGTTTAGGTATTTATTTACTGTAGTTTTGGCCACACCGTGTGTGTGAAACGCGACGGGCGAAATTGTATAATCTAGCATATTTAATAGCTGTGTAGGTTCAGATTTGGGCGTGCGGAGAAGATGAGTGAAAGAAGACTAAGTGTGCGAGTTAAGTGAAGAGTGACGAAGAAAGTGGAGTGGGTGGAATAGAAGGAGAACACCTGCCTGGACTCTTTTTGACCAAATCGTAGAATTTCAATAGAAAGGTTTGATCAAGGGTACGTTAAACTGGACGATTCAATTAATTCTCCACATAAACATGAACAATATGGTGGCGACTAATACACACAAGAAAAAAGAAATTATAAAGAGATAAGCTCGCCTTTGTACTATTTCTGTTACCACATACTGTCTAAGCTTAATTTTATGTGTAGGTACAATAAAAAAGAAATGAAAGAAAAATCCGCGTGATCACATATGTAGTGTGTCTCTAAATTTATTATTATACTTCTACCATATGGGAATATGTGAGGCCATAACGTGAAATTACATTTTCATTCTATTCTAATGTTCTGTTTGTAATTGAATACGAAAGTGACTTTTGAATTCTCATTTACAAAATTATAGTTACGGGTATAGAATCTAATAATTTCGTTTGTTTCCGTTTTGTTCTATTTCTTCACAAATAGCCTTGTAAGGTTGTTATGTATGCAATAAAATTACTTGATTTGATATTTTGTCGGGTATCCATTTTTTCTTCACTAGTAGATGTCCGCGAATTCATCCGTATAAACTTCAGAAAGTTAACTGTGCCCGTAGGAATTTCGGAAAATGCTTCCAGCCAGTGTCAGTTTTTAAAGTCAGCGGTTGATTCGCAGTCAAAGAATATATTTACTCTCTGACGAGTGTTATTAGTTATTCAGTCAGGACAGAGCTTTTCATATTTATAGGTTGTTGCTGCTAGCAACCAACCTCCGCGGTCACGGACCTTACTGGCCGCTTGAAGCCAACAGCGTCTTATTCGAAGTTTTTAAATATTTTGTTTTGACAAGAAATAAGAAGAAAAGATGTCGTGTTAATTTTGCAGATAATTTTATATTTTTAATAATTTCTATAATTTTCCTGTAAATAAGTACATTTGAAATAAATAATAATTGCCAAGTAATCGGGTCCAACTCATTTGGTGTTTCTCTAGAAACAAGGTATTACAGTGCAACCTCGATTTAACAAATCTGAAGGGAGCAAGTAAATATTCGTTATATCAAGTAATTCATTGAACTGAGGTTTGTTATGTTAAGGTTAGGTGGGCTAAAATTCGTTATAAAGAGGTAAAAGCATGTTGAAATCTGTCACATTGATGGGAACTTTATATAAAGGTTTTGGTTGACAAAATTCGTTAATTAGAGGTATTCAAACTTTTTCTTGATAATCTAAAATTCGCTAAATAAATGTTCGCTATGTAAAGGTATATTTTACATTGACTCTTATGGACGATTCAATTCTTACGGGGATAATGAAAAAAATTTTAAATCTAGGAAGTCGTTATATTGAGGTACGTTATATTAAGGTTGCATTGTAGTAAGATTGCGAGTACTTAGCCAGATTGAATGTTGATTGTTACTTAGTAATTGATGTTTTCTAGAGGTAAGTACTTATGTATTTAGTTCGTTGCTTAGTACTCCCGACGCAAGACCTTAGAGATCATCGTATGTGTCTAGGTTAATGTGTTGTGAAGTGCGTGAATATTTATTTGATATTTGAGCACGTCCACTAAAGCTATGTTCTTACACATGTCAGATGAGACTAAATCAATAAGAACAAAATTGACTTATAGTTCCCTAAAAACTGTTCCCGACCGTCTCGGGAAGTCGTCCCCGTTTTCTCCACCGTCCCGGGTTACTCCATCCCCACTCTGTATCCCATGAGTAGCCAATATTTACAGCAATTCAATTTCAATTGTGCCATTCGTTGGAAAGGGTCGAAATTTCGGAGGCAAGATGTCTTTCTTAGAGGAATTGTATGTATCATGGTTTTCTTCTTTTATTTTCTTCTTTACATGTGTTTATGGGGGGTTTCACTAGAATACCTCAGCTGCTCCTTCCGTGCATGTTTTAAGAGTCGACTAAGGAACTCGGCCAATCTCTCAGGCGATGAGCTAGCAACTTGTCACTGATCATTTACATCAGTCCCTGCTGGGCTCAACGTGACTGTAAATAGTTCTTAATGATCTTGCAGAACTGGCTACCACATTTTAGGCATACAGCGGTGAAGCCCCGCATCAGCACAGTATAAATTACACATACTCGTACATGCATTATAGTCACGCCTATTATCCTCCAAAATGGGTTGGGCAGAAGTGTGCAAAATACATGCCCACTTTTCACCAGTTAGCCGACTTATTAGCTAGGCCTTATTAGCCGCAGTCACTTTACATATTTTTTGTACCTACTTATATTAAATTTATTGAAACGTTTTTGTAGCTAACTGTACAAAATACGTCAGATTTTACGATCGAGCCAGTTGACGACTAATAAAAAGTAGGTAAAATCGGAAGGTGCCAACTCACGTGTGCTCGCGAGTTTCACGCACGCGAGGTGATGACCCACCCACGTGGTAAGGGCTAAGCCTACCACCGCTTTTCGGACACAAATAAACAATCTAGCTACCGGTAAAGAATCTAAATGGAAATGTTTCCGAGTCATTCTAAAATGATATTATACTTAAGCTATAAATTAGATCCAGGCTCCGGTCATAGTTCCTCATTCGTGGTAGAGACCTTATTTCTGTTAAAAGGGTTCTACAGGGTGGGAGTAATGACGGGATTCCGTGTGAAAAAACTTTAACAATTTAAAATTTTAGAATAAAGCGAGATCCAATTAAGGCGCCTCTCCTGTTTGCTCCTAATAATATATACCTATATCTTTACAATTTAGGCGCCCTCTAGGATTTGGTGCCTGGAGCGACTGCTCCGTTCACCGTATGGGCGGGCCCTGACTCCATCGGTACATTTTAGAAAAATACGACGCATAGCCACTGTTAAATTTCGTTCACAAAAGCGAACTTTAACGTAAGACCTAAGAATTTTATTCGGCACAAGAACAGATTTTTTGGCCTAATTAAAGTCTAAAGTTTTCAGGCTTCAGTTTTCCCAGAACAAAGGGCAGAATATAATTTATTATTAGCCTCTTTTATAGTTATTTCAAAACGAATCATTTATGACACGTAATTTATAATCTACAATTTGTAACTTTCACATAAATTCACGTGTTAATAATCTAAAATAAAAAGGACAAAGGTATTATTTGAGTTTCTGTTGAAAATGTACCATTAAGGTAATATCCCGTCAAGAAATAAAACCTACCCTTTATATCTTGCGGCAGCGGGATCAAGGGATCGTACATTCATTCACTCACAAACCCGCTCACTCATTCACTCACCGTGTGCGCTCGAGGCGATATATATAAAATTCCTAATGAACCATATACAGGTTTATTTATGTAGAAAAACATGGAGAAACAATATGACAGAGATGTGATCTCAAGTTATACTGACAATGCAGTGTAAATACATACATACATATACATATGACTGTATTCCCGAAAGAGGACCGGTGCTGCAGGATCATGAAGGTGATCTTACAACCACGTTTAGTTAGTATGACGTGACTAGATATAAAAGAGAAACCAGCTCTGAGTTCTTTAGTCGACTCTTATGACGTGCACGGAAGAAGATGTAGTTAATGTATTCTAGTGAAACCCCACATCTCTACTGACTTGTACAGTATGCCCGGGAAAAGAAGCAGCTGTAGTATTATACGTTTTTTATTATGTCTTAAATTGAGGTACAAACTCAAAACTTAGGGATGTCGGAAATACAATAAACTATCGATATATATTGTATCGGTAATTTTTGAATATATCGATATCGATATTGATATTTTTATTTAAAAATATCTCTGTGCTCTGCCTACCTCATAAGGGATAAAAGCGTGATTATATGTATGTATGTATTTACCTCAAAAAGGGGTCATGTTTACTACAACCAGGACTTTAACTTCCTCATTTAGAAATAATTAACGCATAAGTAGGTATGTGGAAAAGTTGTAATTGCAAAATACATTACGGAAGGACTGACCATTAATGAGTAGAAACGGAAATAAAGGGTTGAGTGGAAAAAGGGTTGGAACACTTGAAACCTTTGAGCCCTTCAAGAGTATAGTATAAACATATTAGTATATCATCTGTTCTTTCATGAGCTAGCATGGCTGATTAATTATAAAAAAGTTTGTTAAAACTACAAAAGTATCTTAATCTTTTAACTTAGATTTCAGTGAAGGTTTGATATTAAGAAGGGATTTTTCTATATCCTGCCCCTAATGGGGAAAAAAGGGCACCAAGTTTGTTCGGAATATTCGAGATTTATTAGTAAAAAAAAAAGTGTACATCAGAATGGCTGGTTGTCTGTGCCGTTGGTCTTTGAGAGTAAATTCGAAAATTGCTTCATAATTGCTTATATTTGCTACATATTTTATACATATGCTTTTGATATGTTATATACTGATACATTCAAAAATTATCCCTCCTCAATTAAATAATATTCAAAAACGCGATTTTTGTGTCTTCATTATAAAACACCTCTTTTTATTCAGAAGGGGGGAGAAGGGGAGGGGTTGACAATTTGTTTTTGTTCCCTGGAATGAAGAAGTTCTAGAGCCAGTGAAGTGGAAAATTTACGGGCCTTGTGTAGGGGAAGATCGGTTAATGGGAGTCAGCGGGTAATAGTAGTCACCCACACATCTCCAAAAGTAACACTAATAGAAACGCTTTAAGGGTCCTTCCTGCCCGCTCTGTTCCCCTCACCGTCGCTGCGAGCGTGCCGCGTGGGTATGGCGACAGCATAGAGAATGAGAGGTGTGTTTTGTTTTTGCGGCTCGCCGATGTAAATTTTCACGGACGCAAAATATACAGTAACTTTTATAGTTATTGACCTACTTGTATGTTACTTTTTTACGCCTTTACTTGTACATTTGGTGTAATGATTTCCTACTTAAATCCCGAGTTTTTCTAATGTATATTTTGTGTTTATTATTTTTTCTTCATAAAGTACTTGTGGGTAATGAGAATCGGGTGATCCCAGTGCCCGCTAGTGACCGCCACCCAAAGAAAAAGATAGGGGAAAGGAAAAATATAAAGGGTGATTTTTGGTTGTCAACGTTCCCGAAATCTACGGAATCTCCTCATCATCATGATCATTATTCTCCATGGAAGCATACCTGGGAAGTGACTGGTTTCCAAAATATTATGGTCCAAAGTTGAGTAAATAGAGTGCGTTTTTCTGCATAAAGGCAAGGGCAAGGGCCAAGGAAAGAAGATGAAAGTTCCGAAAAAGGGGACCGAAAGAGTAAAGAGGAAGGTTCTCCAGGAATCAAACGATACCTCTGTATCAGACGTGACGCGATTTGTGTTAGATTTTTGTATGATCCTCATTGCCCACAAGGTGACCTCAATTACCCGTAACTTAGTGCAATGGGAGTCAAATCAGTTTTTTTTTATACTTTTATATTTCCCGAAGATGATTATTAATGTGATGATTACTGATCTCAAATTATAGCTAATTAAGTAAATTTTGTTATGAGGCGGTTGCAATAAAAATTTTGTTAATTTTAGCTTTTGTATTATAATTCTTGCTTAAGTGACCCCCATTACCCGATCTTCCCCTATAGTTATAGATTTAATTCCAAGATTTAAAGGTAAACCTGCAAGCCTAGCATGACCTGCGACACACGATATGATAAACCAATTTATCGACAATTAGCCTGTCAAAATACGATAAATAAAGCCGCCATGTTGAATTTTGTATAGAGACGATACAATATCGTACGATACGATATCCACGATGCGTGGTCATGCTAGGGGGGCTGACCTCTCTTACGTGATACTGCAGTGATCCTAACCTACTTTATTAGTACACTTTTTACAAACGCACGCACGCACAGTTCGTCTAACTCGCCGTCTTATACTTTGCTCTCTCTCCCTGCATTCCCTATCTCCCGCACTCTGTATCCTGTGCCGTTCCATGCAAATTGCCTACAAAAATGCGGGCAATTCCGTAACTAGACAACTAGTATGTAAACAGTGTTGAATTATACAAGGTCCGCTTTCCCAGCTCAATTAAGTTGTTTATGAAAATTTAAACCCTAATTTTAAGGTTATGCGGCATAGTTCACGTTTTATGATTTATTAACCAAGAGAGATTTATGACTTTGTGATGTAATAATATACTTGGGCGCTTTATTATTAGTCTATATTGCAAAAAAATTGCTCTTATATTTTGTATGTGCAAGGAGTGCCCAATGATGAAATTAAAGAAATGACTTTTTCAATAATAAAATTCTTATAAAATTATCAATAAAGAAATGGAAAAAATTCCTCACCCGGGTGGGAATCGAACCCACGACCTCTGCATTCCGTGCCAGCGCTCTTACCACTGAGCCACCGGGTCAATTACTCGGATGACGAATTTTACCATCTCTTTTTGCAATTACATTATGGGAAAAATAAAATTCTTGTTTTTTGTTAACTTTATGCCCAGTATTCCGAGTTGCTGTCAACATATTGCGGGCAACACTTATCTTGTGTTGCGGAGTTGATCACGTCATGGTGACGCCATGTTGCAGAGTTGACTCCCGGCGAGCGTAAACATTTGTTGCTAAACAAATGTTTACCACGAATACGGGGCTTTATGTTATAATCCTGTGCTGATGCTATTGCCTGAACGTGTTTTTAGTATCTCCTTTATGATCCTTCTGTTCTGGCTATAATACCATTTTGGGAACATAGCTGGTATGTGAAAATCGACTGCGAAATCGACTTACTTTCACTCTTCCGCATTGTAGGACTGTGTTAGGGCAGCATTCGCCGATTTACAGAATCTGCAAATCATCCAACGAGATTCGATGGGAAGTTGACATGTTTTCACCTCGGTGCATGCGCTTAAGTCTAGATTTAGAAAAAAAATAGTTTAAGTTGTTGTATTTTAAATAGTATATTGCATGTTTTATTTTTATTTAACCATGTTGTGTCTACTCAAAGCAAATTGTAAAGTAGATGCAAATGCAAATCAATGATTCTATGATTTGTATTCAGTTAGTAGACCAAATAAAAAAAATGAGATTCATAATTAACTAAATAACCTAATAATTACATACATAATACGCACGACTGTTTACCCCTAATGGGGTAGGTAATCAGAACTGCGTGATTATCAAGGCGATTCCAAAATCCCGTTTATGTAAAATAGAATAGAATAGAATAAGTTTTTATTTTAGCATAGTCATAGGCATAGTGGATATGTAAATGATTAATGATAAGTTGCTAGCGTATCACCTGAGAAAATTCATGAGTTCCTTAATCGACTCTTACGACATGCACGAAAAGAGTTGCATCTGATATATTCTAGTAAAGCCCCGCATCAGAGGAGTTTATTTCAGTTATTTTAAGATGTCAGCATAAACATGCCTCATTTAATTCGGTAGCTCAGTGGTAAGAGCACTGGCACGGAATGCAGAGGTCATAGCTCCGATTCCCACTCGGGTGAAGAATTTTTTTTCATTTCTTTATTAATAATTTTATGCCTCATTTAAATTACCCCAAAATAAATTAGTAAGTCCCTAACAATTTGTCAAATACTATCATAGCGAATTCTCTCGTGCTATCATATACTTAAGTCGTCCATTTTGTTTTCTCGACGAAAATGAAATTCTTGCCAAGTCCAGTCTCATTGGCATTCTGTTCAGGTGTCGCTTAGACTAAATAACAAATATAGGATGGAAGTTGGCGAACGGCAAAGTGGTTTTAACTTCATGGCTGCATCTTTGACATAACCATGCTGAGTTGTTACATAAGTTATTAAATGAAAAATTACATGTCTAAGCACTAAATCTAAACCTCATTTATTTCAAGGAAAAACCCCGACTGCGTAAAAATTTTTACACAGTGTCAATCTTATGAGTCATAAGGACTAAGACGAATCAAATGATACCTCTCAAATGCGACTAAACGTTAAGGCTCTAGAGCTTGCTAAAGAAATATACATACATATATACATACCAGCCGCGTGGTGCCGGCAGAGTAGAGTTTGTACCATCCCATACCTGCCCATGGGTATCATACGAGGCGATTAAGGGTTTCCGGATGGCGGCTGGCAACATAGTCCGAAAATCACACTGCGGTCACCAACCCGCCTGCCCAGCGTGGTGACTATGGGCAAAAACCCCCCGTGGCAGTAGCCTTGTGGCGTGCTCTGGGGGAGGCCTACGTCCAGCAGTGGACTGCAATAGGCTGAAGACAAAGTCGACATACATACGATCGAAAAATAAAACTCTCCTGGCGCAGTCGGGTATAAACTAGCGCATGCCCACGACTTAGCTCGCGTAGACTTTAGAATTACTGTTATTTCTTGTTCCTGTGGGAATTTCGGGAAACCCTTTCTTATCGAATGCTTACGTGATACAAAGACTACACTCTCTAAATTTGAGGTACTATCTATGATCAGTGTACTTTTGTCGGTCAGTCAGTCATTTAGTACATAGCAATATATATGTATTGATGTTTCTGAACGCTACGTTTCTGTTCACGGAATTTTATTTACTAGTAGTGGACGCCCGCGACTCCGTCCGCGTGGACTGAAGAAAAAGCAAAATGTCGGAAATAATCCTGGAAGAAATATTTTCACGGGATAAAAAGTATCCTATGTTACTTCTAATATCTATTAGAATATCTATACAAAGTTTCATGATGGCCAGTTGAGTAGTTTTCGCGAGAAAGCGTAACAAACATGCCTACTTTCACATTTATAATGTTAGTAAGGATAAGAGATGAGAGATGCTGCGTTGTCGTCTTGGACACTACACTTATTAGAATATAACCTTTGACCTCAGTGCTACTTGCTGTGAAGGTAGAAAGCAGGTTGTTTTGTTTAAGTCTTTTCACCCTGACTTTAACATATATTGCGGGACATAGAAAAAAAAAGTGTATTTATTATCATCAGCCATTAATTTATTTATCAACAAATAATGCTAGCTATAATTAATATAGATAGGTTAATATAAGAGAACAACATATATGTAAGGTAGTACCTACATTGATCATGAGTGGTTTCGATGGAAAATTTATACAAATGTAACTCATAATAATTATAGGTTAATTAATTTTAGCTACAACACTGACACCTGTAATAACTTAGAAGAAATAAAAAGGGGAGAAAATATGACACGTAACGTAATAACAGTCGAAAAAACGCAATGTAATGCGAATGTTATCCCCTTAAGCTGCACCATTAGCGTAGGTTTTATTACCACTTCCTTAAGGGCGAATTTACGGAGTGAATTAATGCTTTCGAGATTATGGTGCGTCATTTAGTACGATATGTTTCAGGTATTATTCTATTGTGTTATCCGTGCATGGAGGTAGGGTTGCCAGTTTTATAAAGTAAAATAAATTTGTTATCATCTACCTGCCCTTAGGCCGGAAATTTAGAAACGGATTTTTTTAAGCGATATGATTAAAGGTATGAGCCTACCCTATTGATTAAATTAACATTTTCCGATTCTCCTCAGCTTCGATCTGATCCCGTGGATAACCAGCTTTATCCCATTATGCTTTATTCATATCTTTCCGACTACTTACCGAATGACAGCTGTCATTGAATATGGCAAAGTGTGATTTTTTACCTTTAGCCGGAATACGATCTCTTCATGGGCCCATGTAAGTTGTTTCTGCAATAATTTTTCATTTTGACTAACTTTACATTTGTTCTTGAGGATTTTCCCGACGTTTCCATTCATCATCATCATTATCATCCATCATAAATTCAGAAATCATTTACTAAAGACAATCGCTGTATGGGCTTAGTACCCCTTGCCTTTCCTTCGGGATAAACTAAACAAAAAAAAAGTAATTTTTTACTAAGTATATTAATTATGTACATAAATAAATATATTCAGTGGTACATGACAATGACTGGAATCGAACCTACGCCGTCCGAATGGAAAACGCCCGTTTAAGCCACTGAGCTATCAATGCATATAAATTCATTACTAACATTATAAATTCAAAAGTAATATTATAACATTTTTCCGGAGTTCTTTCGAGAATTTTTTATAATTTATTTATACTTCACCATGGAGTCGTAGAAAAAGTTATTTTAATACATACTTTGAGGAAGTACTTTTCTAAACTCGAATATCCTATAAGTATCAAAGAAGGCTACTTACGAGTTTGTCTGTTCAATAAAAATGTTTTTCCGTCGCTATTATCCTACTAAAGGCGAAAGTTTGTGAGTGTGTGACTTTGTGAGTGTGTATGTTTGTTACTTCTACACGCAAAAACTATTGAATGGATTGTGATGAAACTTCACAATAATATAGCTTACATATCAGAATAACACATGGCCTACTTTTTATCCCGGATAATTTCGACATTTTGTTTTAATGCAGTTCACGCGGACGGAGTTGCGGGCATCCACTAGTATTCATATAAAATTATTGATGGTGCTCTGCGGTGACATTAATTTATTGAAAACTATGTGATCATCTTCCTGCCCTTATTCCATTATTTATGGGTCGGCGAAATATGGTTCCTTTCGAAACTCACATTGCCAAGGATTTGGCGTGTCCTTTTCGGGTATATCTAACTGTAAATTTTTTTAAATATTAAAATCTTTACACATGAAAGAAATTAAAAAGAGTCCGATTCATAGAAAAACTGGTATTCCTGATTAGGAACTAAACCAAACAAAATCGCCCCCCTGATTACGTAAAAGCAATAGCAAAGCCGAAGCAAAGCGATAGCGAAAATTGTACAATATTCGCCTTGAAATGTCAAAGTTCCTTTGAAATTCATTCTACGTAATACGAATTTGACAAGCAATTTTCGCTATCGCTTTGCTTTTGCTAGTTAGGTAATAAGGGTACGAGCTAGCCGTTTAGAAGTATTACTATGGTCACAGCACACATATCAACTCGGAAAGACATCATCACCGTATCGCCCTTCGCCTCGCCGTCAACCTAACGCGTAACCAAAGCTATCAGCAGCGCCTGTACGTCAACTCTGCTACGGCTAGGCGGCACCGCGCTTACGGCTCACCGACCGCTAGCTTACCTGGTTGGCACGAAGAGACGTAAGCTCGGATACGGAGAAACGTAAGCGCGGGGACGTCGAGCTAAGCGCGGGAACTGCAAGTTTAACACGCGCCGCATCGCGGTTGGAGCCTGTTACGTTACGATTCTACTACAAAAAATATTGAACGGCTCGAGGCGATACGGTGACGATCCCTATACCTTTAGTTGACAAAAAAAACGTACAGAAGATGAGTGTTTTCGCAATATCTAAAAATATATCCCTTAAAAAAAGAAAGTATACGGAAAAGAAAGCAGCATCAAGCTGAAAAGGGACCTGTTTGGCGGCTACACACGCGTGTGATGTAATTGGCAGGTTCCTGACAGGGTGTACGGTTTTCTAGCTAGAATGTTTGTGTTGCACTATATATATTTTTTTAAATACTTTTGCACTGTCTCTATTTCTACCCTGTTTGTTTAGTCTCATTGTTGCTATTGTATCTCTGTGTGTATAATCACCTAATAAAAGCGTATTCTATTCTATTCTATTCTTCTAAAACGTTAGTTTTTCCTGTTTCTCTACATACGCGAGCAGAATTGCGGAGCACCGCTAGTATAACATTACACGTATAATTCGACATTGTAACAGTTGGCGACCCCTGTAACTTAGGGCCGGGTACACTGCACGTATCCGAATCTGTGTTTCTAACCGTTAATTTTGTTTATTTCACAACAGTTCCTACATTGATGTATAGCTTTTACAGTGATTACCCGACTGCGCCAGTACAGAAGGTTTACGAGTGTATGTATTTCTTTGGCGCGCTCTAGAGACTCGGCTTGTCGCATTTGAACTTGAGAGCTATCATTTATGTCGTCGTAAGAAAATTTTTACGCAGTCGGGTTTTTACCTATAAGTAATTCTTATTCTTTATTGTACATACATAAAAAATACAACTTACAAGATAAAAGAAGAGATGCATGTACAATGGCAAGCTTATCTCTACCAGAAATCTCTTCTAGCAAGCCAAGCAAGTAAAGATAAATTATTAACAAACACAGGGTAACATGTGCAATGGAACTAATTCTATGAGACTAACTAAATTATATAAATAAATAATAATAATAATAAATATTCACACACTTCAAAACACATTGACCTAGTTCCACAATAACATCCCTAAGGTCTTGTGTCGTGGGTACTAAGCAACGGTATATAAATACATAGATAAGTATAAAAACATCCATGACTTGGAAACAAACATTGATATACATCATATCCATGTTTGCACCTGTCGGGATTCGAACCCAGGACCTACTAACTACACCAATCGGTCGTTTTATAAAAAGGAGAGAAACAAATGACAGCAGTAATTGTTATTTATTGTCTCATGTATAGATACTTTATTGAGATAGCGTTAAAGTAGTGGTCGAATTACGGTACGTCAAAGCTATGGATGTTTATGGTGTAAAGGAGGTCTTAACACTTCTCTGAGGTTATTTATTTGATTGCACTTGAAAATAAAAATAATTCATTCGACATGTTATGAAATTTCTAGGCTGCTCTGGGAGTGAAAAAATAACGTGCAATACTACAGCTGCTTCTCTTCCCGGGCATACTGTACAAGCCAGTAGAGGGACAAGAGGGTCTTGGTGTTTTGTAGGCGATGGGCTGACCACCTGTCACTACTAACCGAACTTGTATATCTTAACTATACCCTCAAAATTGGTCAGAAGTAGCACCATGTGGTTCTATCGGCCCTTGGTACTCTGCCTACCCCGTAAGGGATAAAGGCGTGATTATATGTATGTATGTTATGAAAGAATATACAACTTTGTAAATGTAGGTGATAAATAAATTATACTTATTGGTCGATGTATTTTTTTATTTGTTGGTTATTTTAAGTTTATTGATTGTCTGGCAAGCACAAAGAAAATAAACGACCTAGTGCGTAACCACAGAATATCTTATTAATTATGCGTAACCTAGTATCCCTGCATATATTAATAAAACTAACTTTCGAAACTATTTGTTAAGGTTTCTGGTAAGCCTACTACAATGAAAACCCGACTTAAGGTAAAACTATATTGCAAATGAAAATATAACATAAAATCGACCATTTGCAATAAATTTTCTCCTGACAGTGAAAAACAACAATTTTGACAAAATCAGTTAAAAAATAGAAATATTCATATAAAAAGGAACGCGACCAAGCAGTCGCCAACACTATTTGACAAACTGAATTCGGGTTCGGAATTTCAGATTCAGTGTACAACGATCCTTACTATCCTCTATTCGGATACGGTTAATATTTAATGTTAGTAATCCAGTTTTGGAAGCATTCCTCTGTCCCGTAATGTAGGTTATTTTCTGGCAACGAATTTTTACCGCGAAGTGTAAAGATATGAGCAAGACTCTTTGAGCTGCAAAGTCGTGGTTTGGTTATCCTACAAACCTATGGAAATAATTACTATTTGTAGATATAATTTCACTTTTGGGAAGACTCGAATAAGTATATAATAAATTATGGGTAAGGTTGGTAGGCGCGTGTTTGCGTTTATGTAATATATATATAATAAATAGGTAAATGATCTTATTGCTTATTTTGTGATCCATTGCGGTTACTTGTAACTCTCCATTAGTGTAGATCAGTTGTTTGAACTTATTTGAGCCCAACTTATTTTTTGAAAATCACCGAATGGTCAAAATTTTGTTTTCAAGCCATTATCTAAGGCCTATTTAAATGAAAAACACTATTTTTTTCAAGAAAAATTATATAAAAATACTCGGAAAATTTTGGAATTTTCCTGCGAAACGAGGTGGAAGCCTCAGAATCATGGTCTGAAGTCAGCATATCAATATTTGACTGACTGTCACTCATATCTTGTATATCAGAATAATTAATATAGGGTACGCGGAGGAAATCGCTGGCTTCTTTTAGTTATTTAAGCCTGGTTAGGTTACTCTGACTCCAGAAGATGTCTTATACTTGTCTTAGCACAGAAGAGAACGACTAATGATATTATGTGTTAGCTTCACGTCCTCGAGTGAGCAAAACACTTATAGTGTAGTGGAAATCTTCCTAAGTTTTCTATATCCAATTCTATTTCTATTTCATCTCTTTTCTCATCATAAAATCTATTATTCGGCGGCGCCAGAAATACCTCAGCATCGAAATATCGGCCCGGGCCATAGACTATACGGAATGGCAGACTAACCAAATGAGAAGGAAAGGAATACGAGACTACATTTAAATACATACATCTGCGGGGCTTCACTAGAATACATCAGCTGCATCTCCTTCTGTGCATATCGCAAGAGTCGACTATGAAACTCGGGCATTCTTGTCGTCGATCATTTACATCTCTCCTAGCTACGCTAAACGTGACTGTGGGAAATCCTTTGTGATCTTGCAGTTCTGGTTGCCCCATTTTGGGAACACAGCCGTGTGTTATACAGCCTCTATCTCGCCCCGTTATTTCGCAACTTGCGACTGATCGCAAATGTGAAATATGTAGTCCAATATTATCGAAAATGATAATATTTGGTATTATCCAACAAAAAGCCGACAAATTAGACATTTTTGAATCGGTCGCGTCGCCCTCGATGTTTAGCAATCGCCTGCCATCGCAAGTTTCAGAATTGGCCTGCTAACCTAACCTAACCTAGACGGAAATCACGAACCTCCCTAATATATTCCTTTTGCTTCATTGGCCTTTAGACTAGGTGTAGAACTTCGGTTGCATCTTCCTCCGAACAGGAGATGAGCTAGCAACTTGTCACTGATCATTTACAACTCTCCCCACTATGGTAAACATGGCTGTGGTATCTCCTTTTTGACTTTGTTGTTCTGGTTACCCTATTTCGGGAGAGCCGTCTGTTTATTTATGTCTATGGTTTACCTATTGTGTGCCAACACTGCCAACTCATTGTAGCATCTATTGATATACAGGGTGTTTGTGACAGCCAGGCAAATATTGATACTATGACTTCAGATCATGATTCTGAGGCGCAAAAAACACTGAAAATATTCGCACGAATTTCATATTTTCAGGAAAAATAATAGTTATATCGTTTAATTAGGCCTTAGATAATGACTTTAAAATAAAATTTTAACCAAAAGAATATTTTCAAAATAAATTTGCCCTCAAAAAAGTTCAAATAACTGATCAACCCTAATGGAGAGTCACAAGTGATCCGAAAAACAGCAATGTGTCACACAATAACCAATAAGCCCATTTAATTAGACTCAGGATCGCCCGATACAATTGGCGCGGAGAGCAAAGATTACTAATAATCAAATCAAAATTACATTTCCTGCGAGTTATAACACTGTCGTATAACTCAACACAATGGCACTTGTTCAGCGTTTCAGTATTTGCCTGGCTGTCACCTACACCCTGTATATCTCGATATCAATAGATGCTATCGACTATCGATGACTTGTCGCTCGATAGCTGTGGACAGCGCACAATATAGCTGTCTGAATGTTGTTTAGATTCATTGCACTAGATTTACAGCCAGGATTACGATGCAGAATGTCTAGACAAGTGTCTAGACCTAGTCAAGTGTCTAGACATGTGTTAGCTGGATCATAAAATAATGTATTATATTGGGTAATTTCACCGCGCTTTTATACTCAAATCAACTAATATACTTAGATATCAAAATTTTGGTTATCAAGCACCTGTATCTATGTCTAGAATTCGTGGCTCGTATGCTCCTTATGTCGTAAGCTTAGATGAAAAGGGTCGACTTAGTAATTGCGGTTCTTTACTTGTCACTGACAATAGGGTTGTTTACAGTTTTTTTATTTGTATTTATATCGAAAGATCATAAAATAAAGAAACATTTGCAAAAGAAAAACATCGCTGGCGTGAAAACTTTCCGGGATATAACGATTTCAAAATCACAATTTTAGACTTGCCAAAAAATGCTCTATACAAACTTTCACAAAATTTCACTGTTGAAAAATGGACTTGCCCACTTAACGTTGAAGGCTTATTACTACCTCATTTGGACACATAATCAAATTGTAATTTTACAGATAGGTATGATTTTGATTATTTTATTCTGATAAAAATAACATGTTATTAAGATTCAACCATAGGAAACGACCCTATTTAATCTAGCCCCGCTATGATAAGCGTGGGTGCAGTATTTCCTTCGTGATCTTGCAGATCTATATAAATTATAACCTATATTCAAAGTTTAGACTGTGGTGACACTCTGGAATGGAACTCATCAAGTAGGCACTAACAGGAGCTGTGTAAACCATATATTTTAGTCGGCCTTGTTCTTTAAGTCACGAGTATGACATTAGTCAATTTACGTCGATACGATTAGGTAGATGTCTTAACTAATAGTATCTAAGCTTAACTAATGATCAAACATTTTGACCTATAGCTGTTACATATACAGTGTAAACTCTTTATAACGAAACTCAAGGGACTGAGCATTTTTTGTCGTTATAGAGAGTTATCGTTATATGGAGTGAACAAAAAAAAAACCAAATTAACAAGAATTTTTAATACAAGAATTTTTAATTGTATGTATGTCTTAGATAATAAATGCTTATACATATAAATTATTGTTTACACATATAGTCTGATAATTTCGTCTGACGTTTTTTGCTATGCCAGTACTTGTTTTGTATTATTTTAATTTTTTAGACAAGTTTCCTTCCAGCGCCGCCTGTAGAATTGTTTTTTGGTTTTTCCAAATGGTAGCAACAGTGGATTGACTTAGTTCAAAACGCCTTCCAACGTCACTTTTCTTTTCTCCCTTTTCAATCGCACGTATCACACAAACTTTTTCGTCAACACTAATCGCTTTCCGTTTACTGGCCATGTTAACAGTTTCAAAGTAGGTTTACGACTGATAATACGATAGGTACCCAGTATGCTTGGTCGAAGACCATCACTTCCGAGAAAACAATGCGTCATACTGCACGTGTACAAGGCAATTAAGGATAACAAAAGCTATACCGACCTCGGATGTTTCGGAGCTTCAAAGTCTTTTGTTACCTGATAACATAACATAAACAATAATACCGATAATAAATAGGTATTTACTGTCTACAAATATGAACACATTTCTTCGTAATAGAGAATGGCGTATCGCTATAAAGAGTGTTTCTATATGTGAGTTTTAACGCAAACCAACCAACTTGGGCTCACTCCAACGTTATAGGGAGTTTATCGTTATAAAGGATAACGTTATAAAGAGTTTACACTGTAAACTCTATCTTAGGGCCGACTTTTCTAATGCATTTATTCGTGATATTGAGTTGACAGATGGTGGGCTAACTGCAGTTTCACGTTCCTAGAGCTCCTTCTCACGTCAGCTCCACGTGTAAACCTCTTTAAAATGCAGCGTCCACTCGACAGATGGGCCACAAAGATGTCAAAGCAAGCGCTACTTATGTAATCATCTTTTGTGCGCAAACAAACAAAAAAAAAACAATTGTACAAAACAAAAAGTTGCGAACATCTGTGGCTTGCCGAGCGTGTTGCTCAAACTTTTTCTGAACGTGTCAAGTTGGGAGGGGAAGCGGAAATGATGATAGGAAGAGCATCTAGGTTATTACAGGAAAATTCATTTTTAATACGCGTGTAACATAGAATAATGACTTTTGAACCCATGATGACGCACACTTTGTATCAACGAAGTCATTCTGAAGGACCTAATTGATTTTTTTTCTCTCTCTATTATGGGTCACCTTCCCCCTATTCTTAGGCATATGGGTTTGTAATTTTTACAACTTGACTTATTATATTACATAGGGTCAATATGCGTAAGCGTGTCATACTTTTCACAAAGTTTATTTTGAACCCATATATTACGTAATTAAAGATTGAATCAAAACGAGCTGAAAACAATGTGTTTTTTACTATTTTAACCTTTTAGGTCTAAAATAAAAGTACTACGTTAGACACACTTCCCCACCAAAACGAGGAGGCAAGTGTGACCATATGATTAAAACGCGACAGGAAGCTATTTTTGAATATAAAATGCAACGACCATGCTACCTAAGGATGGCAACCAATAATTTGTCACCTACCTTATATATGCCGTCCTCTTAAAGGGGACTGGTGTGACTATGGCAATAACATCTGTGGCGTACAGGGGGAGGCCTACGTCCAAGTGGACTGCAATAAAATGGCAGCTTGTGATGATCATTTAAGTAAAAAAAAATGTTATGGGATAAGTGTGTCATACTAAGCTATCCAGGGGTAGAAAACTATTTCAAATAAACTACTTACTTATTTATTATATTAATATTTCTATGGGGAAAATCTCCCATGGCAGTAGCCTTGTGGCGTGCTCTGGGGGAGTGCTACGTCTAGCAGTGGACTGCAATAGGCTGAAGACGAAGAACTTATTAAATTGAAACTCTAAAATCCTACTTAGGTGCAACATACACACAAAAACACTTGCATAGTAAAAAACTTGCAACAATAAAGTTTACAACTTAGGACCCATCATAACGACAACCTTTTATTATGAAACGTGTCCAAATCCATATGTCCCATATTTTTTGCGGCCCATATTCAGATTTGTTCCTATGTTGTGATATGAGGGCTGACCGGGCTATATTTGCGGGTAATTTTTCAATTTACCTAAGTACATATTTATTTTTATTGTCAGCTTTTATATTTTTATGCTTTTGGTGTTTTATTGTTATAGGTTTAGGTACATAATTCTCTATTGTGTAATGTATATGGCACTAATGTGTATGGTACATGGCACTTGCCGTGTGGTGTCGACAGAGTAGAACAGCACTCCCTCATGTCTCAATAATTTTATCTCGTATAATTTGGATTTTTTTTTTTCTCTACTATAATACATACATACATGCATACATAGGTATACCCACGCCGGAATGGGGCAGCTAGAACTGCATGATCATAAAGGAGATTTCACAGTCACATGTACATGATGAACAGTGACAAGTTGCTAGCTTATCACCTGAAAGAATACCCGAGTTCCTTAGTCGACTCTTACGACATACACGGAAGGAGATGCAGCTGATGTATCCTAAGTAAAGCCCCGCATTAGCACAGATAATTTTATATAATAGAAAATAATAAAATAAAATCTAAATGTAATATACTTCAAATGTATATTTTGTATATTATATTACTATACTATACGCCAACGCTCCTGGCACGCGCTGTCATATAACGTTCTATGACTGCGTGTGCCAGAAGGGTTGGCGTATAGTATAGTAGTCATTTCCGGCGACTACATGACATCTGCTTATAACTGAGGAGCCGCTCTTAAAACTTAAAAAACCAGACGTTTATTTGCGTGATATTAGGCGTTGACCCCTTATAAAATCTGCCCACAGCCAATGTGTTAGGACTCTAAAACTCAGGACGATGCTTAAAAGCTATCCAGGACAGCCCAGAACGACCCAAAAAGCAGGACATGTCCTCGGAAAACAGGACGATGTGCAACTCTAACCTATAGAATTGTAATCCGTAATCGAGAGAGATATAGAAGCAAAGATTTTACAGCTGGCATTGTTTATCTTTCATGCTCTAAGTAAATAGTATTTCGTGTAAGTAATTAAACATTTCTCATTTCCGAAATTAATGAACTCAGAAACAGCTTTCAATGATTAATTGAGTTAGGATTGTACAGTCACGCGGAAAAGTGCCAAATAATTTATTATTACCAAAAAATGCCATTTGCATGGAATATTTTAGTACAGAAGCTATTAGTGAATATTACTAGATGATACGGCGATATTTTTAATTAAATTAAAATTCCGTACAGAAAACTGTAAGGTAATAAAAATACAAAAAACTCCAAGGGTCTCAAAGGGAAAGACCTCGTAAAAAGAAATAACAAGAAACGTATGTATTCTCTTTGAATTCCCATACAATGAAATGGCCACATACACCAAGATTAAGTTACGGGGGTGGGAATACATTTACTGCTGAAAGGGTGCGGAATCAAAGCCTTTCGTAGGCCACTAGATTTAGTTAAAGCTACTAACCCTTTTCGCCGGGGGGTTGGTTAAGTTATTTTAAACCCCTGGTCTTTTGTATATGTGATATTAAGGGTTGGTTTTGCGAATGTGATGGCATCGTATTAGATTAGCAGTTTTGTTAAATTACTAGTCGTAGTATTTGGCCACAGTACTGTGTGGTATTGGCAGAGTGGTATAGCACCACCGTATGTCTGCATGAGGGTATCGTAAGAGACGATTGGGTTTCCGGGAGGTGGGAAGAAGCGGGAGGTTGACAACATAGCCCGTTATTCACACTGCGGTCACCAACCCGCATGCCCAGTGTGGTGATTATGGGCAAAAGCCTTCCTGTGGTAGCTTTGTGGCGTGCGTGGGAGGTCTACGTCCAGCAGTGGACTGCAATAGGGTGATATAAGAGGTTGATGTACGAAATTTTCCGTAACCCACGTCCGTACTTTAGGGAAAATCTAGTAGGTAATTCGTTTGGAATAGCCTTTTCTAGAAATAACTCATGAGTTCTTCTTAAGTGTTTGAATCTTTTAAATTTTTTCATCCACATGTAAAGAAGAAACGAGGTTTCTAAGGTATGAAAGGATACTCGTATAAGTGTGGCCTATATAAGGGAGCAACGGCAGGTAGCGTGTGAAGGGAAATGCAATTAATCACTGAACTAATTGTAGTATAAAGTAGTATATACCTGTATACTAAATTTAAATTAAATCGAATCAGTAGTTTTGGCATAAAGGGGAATATCAACAATAAATATATAACAATTGAGATGTAACAATAAATATATGTATGCAAAATTTCAAGAAGATTAATTGAGCAAATAATGCGCAAAGAGGTAACCTTTATTCTGTTTAAAAAACTTATAACTGGCACAGTTGCTTAGTTAGGTTAGTACAATAGTACTATCCCCACCGATGTTTGCCCGCCTCGTCGTGGCGGGGGGGGGGGGGGGGGTTAGTAACCGTGGACTGGTCACCCACGGTGAAGCTAAGAGGCAACCAGGGCCGGCCTGTTTGGGCCGTCGGCTGGCCCGAGGAGGGCGCTTCCAGCGGGCAGCGGGCTGATCTGCCACCGGGTACCAGTTATCTGGTATCCATGGCCAGTAGCAGACTCGGGGGGACTCTGCTACAGTTCTAATGGAGGCCGAGGAGGGAAGCGCACCTTACCATCTGGTGCGCCCATCGTGGAGGGCCTTCGGGCTTTAGCGATAGAGCCGCTTGGGGGCGGCTGACCGCCGGCGGGGTCGCGGATGTGTGCGAAAGCGTTCCCGTAACCCCGTCACAGGCGTCGAGGAGGAAGATGGGCGGGTTTTTAGTGGGTATAACGTGGGTCTCATTAGCCTATACGGGAGTCCCACATAACCACTCGGGTACCCCCTGCGCCCGGGTGGTATGCGTAATGCATTTTCCCCCCGAAGAAAAAAAGAAAAAAATACAATAGTACTATAGTAGTGACGCTGCCTTGTCGAGTCTCGAATCCCAACTAATATTATAAATGCGAAAGTAACTCTGTCTGTCTGTCTGTCTGTCTGTCTGTCTGTTACGCTTTCCCGCTTAAACCTCGCAACCGATTTTGATGAAATTTGGTACAGACAATCTTTAGACCCTGAGACAGAACATAGGCTACTTTTTATTTCGAAAAAAAGGGATGAAGGGGTTGAAATAGAGGTTGAAAGTTTGTATGGGATTTCTTAATTTTAAAAGATAAAACCATGAAACTTTATATTTAAGCACTTGATAAGAAATCATTAAACATTTGTTCTAGCATTTTTGAAATTTCGACCAGCTAAGGGGTGAAATAAGGGTTGAAAGTTAGTATGCAAGTTCGTCAAATATCACGTCATAAGAAACAAAAAATCGTTTGTTCTAGCATTTTGAAATTTTTACCAGTTTGGGGGTGAAATAGGGGTTGAATTGAAGATAAGACCATGAATCTTGGTACGTAGGTCTCAAAGGATGTGCAGAATTTTTCTACAAACGGAATTCCCGAAATTCGAACGGAACGGATTCGGAACTGGAACTACAAAGCCAAACTTTTTGTATACGAAATCTTAATCACTGAATTTTTAATATATTATCATGATTATTTATATGCTTGAATGCTACAGGTATACTTAGTTTACAGTAAGAGTAGAATTTTCAAGTTCTGATTTCATATATCAGTGGTATTGAATATTATAATACCTATGTAAAGGTGATCATGTATTTATGTAGAGGTCACTTTTACAATGTGTTCCATCAGAAGAAAATGACACCAAATTTGCCTCTAAAGAGAATAGAACAGAACATTTTTCACATTAAAGAGGGCTAATCTATACATATAATAAAAATGTAACAGATCGCTGTCTGTACATGGAAGATATATGAGAAAAAATATTATAGAAGACCTTTATTAACGCAATAGTACTCAAAAGAATGATTTTTGGAATTATTTGTATTTGGTTTGTCTGTGCGTTTGTGCACGCTAATCTCAGAAATGGCTGAACCGATTTAGATGCAGTTTTCAGGAATATATTGTGACAGGTACCACTTAACATATAGGCTACTTTTTATCCCGGGAAAGTGTTTTTACCCCGGATAATTTCGACATTTAGTTTTTTCTGTAGCCCACGCGGACGGAGTCGCGGGCGTCCGCTAGTTTAAAATAAACTAAGAAACTTTTTATTTATTCATTTACTCAGCTAAAGTAAAATGTAGGTGTAAAAAAACACGCTGACCAGTCTAGCCTGGAAATGTTCTAACGAGCACTTAACCCAGTTTTTTTTATATAAAAATACTTTTATTAACCACCTCTTAAAGAGGGTCTGAGTAGTCCCTCTTGAGATATTCAATACAGTTTCACAAACTTAGTTTTTAAAAATCAGGGTGTCGCTACTATCGAAGTCTCGTTGGTCATTTAGTGGGATGGAAAGTTTGGTTTACGTTTTGTTCGCCATTTAGATAAATCTGTGTTTGTATTATTCAATATAGGACATTGAGAATGTTTGGAATATGTCAGAAAAATTAGAGGTTTTTTGGGGGTTTTCAAATTCAAATTTCAAAGGTGTTTTGAGTTGAATGTTATATTTTTATAAGATACAGTTTAGATGGGGTTTTTTTATTATATTTCACTTACCCCACTTGGAAGGAAAAGTGATTTCTTTTTCTTTTCATTCCATCCGGGTGGAATAGGTGGAATATTTCAATTAGAAACATTGTAAAACTTCCACGTTTTGAATAACTATTTAAGTATTTTTTTGGTATTTACATACCTCATACATATTAATCTATATTGTCCATAGTCAAAGAACTGAGTAGATATTAAAATCATACAACAACAAAAAAATACCTTCCAATTTCCAATTGATGATATTTTAATAAAAGGTTGTCAATGCAAACGCGAATCGTTTGAATATTGTGCACAATTGCGTTACAAATAATGCACGAAATATTTTTGATGAGTTTTCGTGATCTATTATTCTTTTTTTTTATCATAAATAGTTAAAGTCAAATAAAACAACTTCTTTGTAAATTATTCCCTTTGTACATACTTGAAGTAAGATTAGGGCGTGCTTACACTATCCGATACGAAGAGAGCCTTTTAAGGCCTTTCTTCTTTCTATCGTGTTCTGTCTTTTTTTTATTTTTAGGTATTATTTATTTCTAAAGCATATTGTAATAATTTCAAAATAAACGAAACCTTATAACAAAACAAGATTAAAGTAAGTTGACTTGTAACTTTGTATAATTATTTCTTTAGGACAGAATAGCTACTAATATCGAATAAAGGTAATATTTTTTATATTAAAACTCTTTAAAATGAGACTCTACCTATACAGGGTGTTTGTCACAGCCAGGCAAATATTGATATGGTGACTTCAGACCATAATTCTGATTCTGGCGGAAAAAACTGAAAATTTTCGCAGGAAAATTCCGACATTTTTTTCATATTTTCGGGAAAAAATAATTTAGTTTGTTTAAGTGGGCCTTAAATAATGACTTATACTACAATAAAATTTTCCCAAAATATGATTTAAAAAAAAACTTACCCTCAATAAAAGCTCAAATAACTGATCAACCCTAATGGAGAAACACAGGTCATCCAAAAAACAGCAATGTGTCACACAATAACCAATAAGCCCATTTAATTAGTCACATGATCTGATCTTTCGATACAATTGGCGCGGAGAGCACACACCCTATATATCTTCTTTTTGATGCTTACTTTCCAAACAGTAATGATTTTATAATTAAGAAATAAAGACAGTACAATATATTATTCAAGTTATAATTTTTTATTTTGAAAATAGGTGACATAATATTGTGTGTAACTGTCACAAACTTACAAGTCAACTTAACCATATGTGGGTTTTGTCTTGCTCATATTTATTACATTTTATTAGTAGAAAATCACGTTAGCCTTCCACAAACAATTTGACCAAAACTATGATCTCACCAATAAAACACCCTTACATAACTTGACCAACAGGATATCTCCAACCGAATTGTGTCGTATGCCCGCCCCCTAATAACGAAATACACGGACTGGAACACGGTCATTTCGCCCTGAATAATGCTCTCATGAAAGATTCCTTTGTCTTTTTATTTACAAAAGAAAAAAGGGATGAAGATATGACATTTGAATAAAGAGCTGATTTCTTTGTTGCGAATGAATTTGCAGTGGACCGCTTAGAGATAAGCCCTTTCTTATACAGCAACATATAGCACAGAATTAGGACCTGTGCTTATGTAGGATTTCATCAGAATAGATCAGCTACATCTCCTTCCGTAAATGTGGCAAAAGTCAACAAAGGAACAAAGGCGCGTTCTCGCAGGCAATGAGCTAGCTTGTTACATTTTTAAAATCTCTCTCTGCTATGCTGAGCTGGATAATAGGATCTAGAAATGAAATGAATGATTTTATTTGCTCAAAACATGGATTAGATTATCATTCCGTAGTTCTGTGGGGTGAGCACGAACCTCTCGATAGTCCGTAACGTCGTAAGCGTCAAACTGTCAAATCGCATAGATTTTGTTAGCGAGACGCTAGCGTTACGCCGCGTAAAAAGGTTCGTGCTTACCCCACTGGTTTCCTCTATTTGAAATTTGGTACACAAATATTCTAAAGCTCAAAAAAGGACATGGGCTACTTTTTATTGCGGTAGAAACAGCTAGTTGGCTATACTAATATTATAAATGTAGAAAGTGTAGTAGAAGTATTCTCAGATGGCGGATGTGTGTGTAATGTTACACAAAAAAAAACAACATGTGTCACTGTGTATGTTCCGAATAAACTTCTACTGATATTCATGAAAATTGGCAAAACCAACTTACTGATCATCAACGATTAATCGTAATAAGTCTGCAACAGATGGCGCCTTCTGAATTCTTCTGTCTTTTCTGCAGTCCACGCGGACGGAGTCGCGGGCGTCCGCTAGTATAGAATAATTCTTAACTCGCTATACCTTTTTATATTTATTAAGTTAACATACTTCTATCTATTCTAACTCAAATTCAAATTCAAATTCAAATTGTAATGGATCGATGTTTGTGCAAGCTAATCTCGGAAACGGCTGGATCAATTTCAATGCAGTTTTCAAGAATATATTGTGATAGCCACTTAACATATAGGCTACTTTTTTTATCCCGGATAATTTCGACATTTACTTTTTTCTGCAGTCTATGCGGGCGGAATCGCGGGCGGCCACTAGTTATGCAATAGATTTAACTCCTACATACTATTATAATAAATTAAAAACAATTCCTATATAAAAGCAAAATTATATTAAGTAGGTTCTGTGGTAAATATAAATTCACGGTAATTTTTTTCCATATTTATTTCGCAGAATATCGAAATAAATATTCGTTGAAATGAAAGAAATTAAGTCACGATATTACGACAGTTTTTCATATGGGAATGGTTTTTGCGAAGCAATTGCAAGGGGGAGATGTGATCATCGTGTTGTAATGCCAGCACTTACATAGCCTACAGGTTCAGCATGTATTCACATTCACTCGAGGCGGTAGGAGATATGCGAAAATAACAGAAAATCTGCAAATAATAACTGATGATTAAAGTAATTAAACTAATAGAAGTTTTAGAACGTGACGTGTGATGTTATAGTTAATATTAAATTAAAAAATAGGCAGCCTCTGGACGCAATTTTTTGAAGACCCGGCTGATACCAAAAATAACTTATATTGTTTAGGTGAAAAAATAAATAGGGATTTTTTAAAAGAGATTTATCTAATATTATTATCCATGTATAACAAAACTGTAGGTATCTGAATGCTCGGATTGCTCCTATAGCGTCATATTTGCATTACTATTTATCAGAACACCTCCATTTTGTATTGATTCTATGGTTTTCGCGGTATAAATAATGGAAATATTCATTTTCTTGTGAAGTTTATTGTGGTTAATATTTAACTGAAAGCTTCTTTTGTGAGCTTACAGAGGCTACGGAGGTTTTCACATTGATTTTAAATATCTGTGGTATTAAATATATTTAAATTTATATGAAATATTCGAAAAGCCGACCGGTGACATGGCGTATTATTACTATAAAACGGCTAGGCATTTTGAATCATAAAATAATTAAAATGCTTGTTGTTATTTTAACAGTTTTAGTGGCGTTTTTTCCAATGATCAGACAGTTTATCTAAAATATAAATTTATTGCTGTCTTTCTCTAAAACTTGATAAAGACAGAGACAGCATCAACTTTATCCTACAGATGAACTATCTGACCGTTGGATACGATAAATATAGCCGTCTTGTTGAATTTTGTATAGAGACGATACGATATCGTATGATACGATATCCAAGATGCGTGGTCACGCTAGGGGGGCTGAATTAACAAAGTATATACATACATACATCTAATAAATTAAGCAGACAAAGTGCTAGAAGACACAATAAGACAAGATTATGTCATTATCTACATCCGAAAAAAACATACTATTAAAGATGCTTAGCTGTTTTGTCATCATCATCATCATCAGCCTATTGCAGTTCACTGCTAAACGTAGGCCTCTCCCGGTGCACGCCACAAGACTGCCATGGGGGGTATTTGCCCATAGTCACCGCGCTGGGCAGGCGGGTTGGTGACCGCAGTTTGTATTTTGGACTATGTTGTCAACACGGGAGGTGCTGCTGCCCACCTCCCGGAAACCCATAACGCCTCGTTTTGTCATACGGCGAGTTGTATAGCCTTCGAAATATACAAATTACTCGCATATATTATATATGCAGTATGTTGGGTGACCGACCACTTTCTGCTTATCTATTATTAGCATAATTAGGATAACCTGTTATTGGCATTTTTTTTTAGAAAATATCTTAAAATATGTACATACTATATGTAACGCTGTTGGTTTTGTCAATAAATAAATATATCAAATGTCTAAATAATGTAGGAATGGTGAAGCTAAGCGATTTTATTTAATTTAATTTTAGCTAGTTTTTTCTTGGCACATTATTCATATTTTCTGGAATTTAAATTATAAAAAATATTTACGTCTTTTTCAGGTAAACATCTATGGTACATACAGCATACAGACTTTCAGGTATGCTATTCAAATAAAAGGCAACAGAGGTAATGGAAGTCACTGAAACAAAGCCGCAGGCGGTAAGAAGTTGCGTAACTTTGGAGCCTGAAAAAGAAAACATTGACTAGAAGGCTTTTTGAAAAGTTTGCTGAAAAGAATTAAGCTTTATATTCGTGTCTATGTACGGCATATATTGTGACTGTGTTATTATTATATTTTGCCTAATCTGTGAGGGTTAGCCGCGTGGTGCCGGCAGAGTAGAGTTTGTACCACCCCATATCTGCCCGTGGGTATTGTACGAGGCGGTTAAGGGTGTCCGGGAGGTGGAAAACGTATAAAGGTAGAAAGATTTATTATTTGTCTTAACTTGTCTACTAGCTGATTCTTGCTACCTTGTAGGTACGCGTGTTTTTTTATTATAGTAAATTCTCATCAATATTTATTTTTCGATGTTTCACTCTAGAATTTGATACTTGTTTTTATACCTATTAGGTTTTTTTTTAACGTGTTTTCTGATGTGTCTCTGTCGGCTTTAACGCTAAAACTACTGTACCGGTTTAAGTGAAATATGGTACACAGTTAGACTAGAACCTGTGAAAGGATATCGGCTACTTTTTATCTTGAAAAATATTTTCTTCCCTGAAAATTAATATTTTCTTATCGAGTGGAATTTCAGAACTAATCTACTGATCCAGCGGTAATTAGATTCAATTAATTAACATAATATTACAGAGAGGGGGGAGGAGAAAGCTATTTGCATGGAATAATCAAATATTACGGTGATAAATTGTAGACTGACGATTAAAATAATATAGAGAGGCTAAGTTATTAAAATAACGGCTATATTCTACACGGCAGAACCTCAGGATGACAAAGGAGATCCGACAGGGACAGCTGGTGGTGCCAGATGTAAATAAATACGAGTAAGTAACAAGTTGCCAGCTCTTCGCCAGAGAGAACGCCTCTGCGTTCTTTAGTCTACTCTTACGACATGCACGGATGGAGATGCAGTTGATGCCTAGGTATTGTGGAGAAACCCCGCATCAGCAAAAAACATGTGTGTCAATATTAAATTTATTTATGGGAACTTTTCGTAAATGTCTTACTTATCTAACTCATTATACGAGTAACCTAAAGTCATAAACTTAACTTGCTTAAAATTGTTTGAGTAATTTTATTATTTACTAGCAGCCGCCCACGACTTCGTCCGCGTGAGGGGGCGTTGTACCCGTGCGAAGCCGGGCAGGTTGTTGTATAGACTGTAGCCTTCCTTGGTAAATGGGCTATCTAACACTGAAAGAATTTTTCAAATCAGACCAGTAGTTCCTGAGATTAGCGCGTTCAAACAAACAAACAAACAAACTCTTCAGCTTTATAATATTATATATATATAATATATAGTATAGATTTATAAACTTTCTTGTATATATTAGCACAGGTAAGTTAACTTACTTATTTTAATTACGAAATGTTAAAAAACTAAAGACATTAATTAATCCATTCAAAATGGACAGATTAATCAATTATTCAGTAAAAAGTCTCTTAAATTGAAAAGTTCTTGTCGCGACTTGAGTTTAGGTATTTTAAAAAAGATTCCCAAAAATGAATTACTTACGTAAGAAAGATTGATGGATTCCGCTAAAACGTTTTGCATGTGACTGGAGTGAAAGTAAATAAAGAAAAAAGTCTCACTCAGCGCACATTGGTATCATTAGTCATATATTTTCAAAAGTTGAGACAAATGTGAATTGTGATGAAAGTGATTATCAGTAATATTTAACATACACAATTATACGGGTCATGCTAGGGGGGCAGGAAGCGACTGTGATAAGGATATTTATTGCTGCTAGTACCCACAATACAAAACTTTAGATATCTTAATGTGGGACTAAGTTTATCTGTTGTGAACTTCGAGAATAATATAGGTTTTTTATTTTTTATTTATTTATTATATAATATAGGTTCTTTTACAATTTTAATGAAGGGTCACATAATCCCTGGGTGGTTTATGCGTGACCCTTGTATATGAATATGTAGGTATATGAATACTAGTGGACGCCCGCGACTCCGTCCGCGTGGACTACAGAAAAACAGCAAATGTCGAAATTATCCAGGATAAAACAATTTTCCCGGTATAAAAAGTAGCATATGTGTTAATCCAGGGTGTCAACTAACTCCATACCAAATTTTATTAAAATCGCTCCAGCCGTTTTTACGTGAAAGAGTAACAAACATCTATCCATCCATCCATACTCACAAACTTTCGCGTTTATAATATTAGTAATCTATACATATAATAAAAATGTAACGGATCGCTGTCTGTACATGGAAGATATATGAGAAAAAATATTATAGGAGACCTTTATCAACGCAATAGTACCCAAAACAATGATTCTTGGAATTTTTGTCTGTCTGTTTGTCTGTGAGTTTGTGCACGCTAATCTCAGAAACGGCTCAACCGATTTCAATGCAGTTTTCAGGAATATATTGTGACAGGTCCCACTTAACATATAGGCTACTTTTTATCCCGGGAAAATGTTTTTATCCCGGATAATTTCGACATTTTGTTTTTTTTCTGTAGTCCACGCGGACGGAGTCGCGGGCGTCCACTAGTAAGTAATATTAATTTCGGCTTAAATTATATAACAAGATACCTTATATTATACGGGGTTGTAAGAAACGTAGGTCATCGAGGGGTGGGTATAACTAAATTCTATCTTGTTTTTAATAACAAATTCACGGAGATTCCAGTTTAACATTAATTGTTCAGTTATGTTAATACAGAAGCTTTGTAATTTATTTGTTTATTGTAAGAAAAATAATGTTAAAAACATTTTAATATTTTTCACCCTAATCCTATCTTTTTAAGTGGTGAAAATTATTGTTTGTTACACTGACACACCAAAATTACATACATACATACATATAATCTCGCCTTTATCCCTTACGGGGCAGGCAGAGCACCAAGGGCCGATAGAACCACATGGTGCCACTTCTGACCAATTTTGAGGGTATAGTTGAGATGTACAAGTTCGGTTAGTAGTGACAGGTGGTCAGCCCATCGCCTACAAAACACCAAGACCCTCTTGTCCCTCTACTGACTTGTACAGTATGCCCGGGAAGACAAGCAGTTGTACTATTTCTTTTTTTTTCACTCCCAGAGCAGCATAGAACACACCAAAATTATTGAACGGATTTTAACGAAACATGGCAGTTTTGTATAGATACAAGGGTATGTTAAGAAAAATCAGAGGTCTATTTTTTCATAGTATGACTAGTTCCTAAACAGCTCAGTAACGTTCACACAATCTTGAAATATAAACAAGTGATTTTAAGTCTGAAATTTTGTGGATACGTTCCTATAGATAGTGGGCTATTTTCATAGCACATCGCTTAACATACCTCTTTTGTTACACCCTGTATACCACACATAACACATAGGAAACAAAATTCGCACAGGCGACTAATAAGTAGTTCAATATAGATAGCGCTTGTACTACGGACTACGAACTTACTACGACACGGAGTAGTTTCGTAGTTCGTAGCACGTGCTACGAGTGCCAGGCGTATTTTGAGAGGATGTCCTTTATTCTTTACTAGCTGTTGCCTGCGTCTTCGTCCGCGTGGACTACATAATGTAGCTTATGTCCTACTCCGCACTTCCAACTATATGTATGCCAAATTTCAAGAATATTAATTGATTATAAATATGTTTTTTTAGAAATGAATTTTTTTTTCTCCCAAGTGTTTCTCGAACCCACGACCTCTCGCATTCCGTGCATATTAATTAAGTAAATAAAGCGTGAAGAGGGAACAAACAAACAAATGAATGAACTTACTTTAACATTATACCTATAGGTATAATATTCGATGAGATACATATACAAGCATTTTATAAAGAAATGCAGTTTACATTGATAACGCTTGCGTACTTATCCCTAACAAAGATTTCTTCCAGAATTATCACGACATTTAAGACATCTCTTCTTGTCCTTGCTCCATGGTACAGCATCCATTCGATGTTAGAACTTGCATCTCCGACAGCAGGCATGACATATTCGCAATTCTGATAATATTCCCCGCCATTTTCCTCGCAATATCGCTCAGTCAACATCTCTAAAGTAACCTAGTGTTTGTTTAATGTTTGTAGTATGCAATTATTATAATGGAAAGCTGTATATTTTGTGTTAGATTACGCAAATAAATATTTGTCTAGTCTATATGTTTGCTAGCTATTTACGTCTGTGATCTATCTCTCACTAGATAGCTATAATATTATCACTACGTATTATAAAACAAAGTCGCTATGTATACTTAGATCTTTAAAATTACGCAACGAATTAAGATGTGGTTTTTAAAAATAGATAGAGTGATTCAAGAGAAAGGTTTATAATGTATAACTAGGGACTTGTCCCGGATTTCCAGGGGTGTAGTGCCCTTTCACGCGGACGACGTCGCGGGCGGCCGCTAGTAACTTGTATTCACTATGGGTGCGCCCACCACCGGGCCCTACACCCTCCACTGACCCTCGGATCTGATAACTCATAACTGCGAAAACAAGGACTTACACTAACTACAATCGCCACGAGAAACCACACCCGAGCACCTAGCATGCAAGACAATACATTGCACTATTCCGAACTCAAAAACTAGATAAATAATCTACATATGTTTCGCCAACAACCGCGGCATCCTCAGGATTACAGAAATTAGTAAATTATTAAACTGCTAATTATTATGAAACTCTAAAACTCAATACATTACCTACACAGAATTAACTATCCTATAGAGAGGGAGAGAATGTTTGAACTTCCGAATTGTAACGCCTGATACAATTTCATTTAGTAACTTGTTAATAAATCAAAGTTGTGTTATTTATACCATTTATAATGCGTGAACAGAATTCAATGTCAAAGTTCCTTAATCGACTCTTAGCATGCACGGAAGGAGATGCAGCTGATGCATTCTAGTGAAGCCCCGCATCAGCACAGGGATATACTGGGGCTTCACTGCATATACATCAGCTGCATCTCCTTCCGAGCATGTCGTAAGATATTCCGTGTACATATCATAATATACCTATAACTAACTTAATATATATACATACATACATATGATAGAACCACATAGTAACTTACTTAATTGTATAGGTATGTAAATTAAAAATGAATAAGGACGAGAAAGTAAGTCGATGCTCATTATTTACCTTGTTCCACTGTACATTTTTTACGATACTGTCTACAAAAACTGAATAAAACATAATTTATGTCACTATGTGTATGAATAGATGCAGTATGTTTGTATGTTTAGTGAAATATAGTTTTTAATGAGGTCCAGAGTGAATGAAGGCTTCAAATGAACTGAAAGGGATATGAGAGTGATGTGAGGTTGTTATATCTTTGCATTTGAGTCGTGAGTGTGACACTGGGTCAAAATTTTTTTCGACGCAGTCGTGGTTTTTTCTTAAAATAAATGAGATTATTTGTCATGTTTATAATATAACATTACTCTGTTAGCAAAAAATCTATATTTTCTTCCCTTTTTTCATAGCTGTACGAGTATACAGAAAGAATTCCAAAATAATATTCAAAATGATTCTATAAAATCGTAACAGTCAAATCTCAGAGCTGCCAACGCCAAAAATGTTATTTTAAAAAATGTGAAACTTCCAGAAATATAATTTTAAGCTAACACCAGGCTTTGGCGCGCCCTACTTCTGTATACGGAGTGACAAAAAAGTATTCCGCGGTAAAATTTCATAAAGAGACTCAGGTTTATATATTTTCAGAACGGTGTTGGAGTCTAACTGTTTTTGAGCTTGAAATATAATTAAAGCTATGAGAAAATCAATATACAGGGTGTAAAAAGACAACAATGTTTTTTAATACCTCGTATTCTTTGTAAGGTTACGATCATTTTCTTCTACGGAACCAACCCTGGGAAACGACAAAAAAAATATGAAAAAATACTGTTATTTTATTGCAAGCAATGTATTCGTTTGATGCGCAAAGTACAAATGTACCTATAAAACTAACATTATAACATTTTGACATGATATCTTTGAAAAAAAAAATGTTTGTTTACCGAGTTCAGATGGATTTATGTAAAAGAAATGATAATATTAATGTAACTTTGGACATCAATATCTTGGAAACCCGTGGTTTCCCAGAGGTGCTTCCATAGAAAAAAATGATGATGATGATGTGATGTTGCAAAGAATACGAGGTATTAAAAGAACAAAGTTGTCTTTTTACACCCAGTAGGTACAAATATATAACAGATTTAGTATGAAATATAAGTTTGTTAATTTTATTGAGGGCACTAATATTAGGAAGTACTGGTTGGAATAGAAAAACTTTTTTGTCTCTGATTGTTTGATATAGGTATATGTTTATCTAGTTAATTAATAGCTAATAACGCTTTATAACATCACGATGTGAAAACACTTCAGGCTATATAAAAAGTCGGAAGATGTGCAGTGTTAAAGCAATAAACATAAGCAATGCGTCTGACACATAAACAGTTTTTTTTAAATATTTTATTGGAAAGATATTACAAATACAAACCGAATTGTAAATACCAAAGTTTGAAAAATTTTACAGAAATAATTTACAACAGAATAGGAGTAAAAACATTAAATTTTCATCATCATCATTATATAATCACGCCTTTATAACATTAAATTTTACCCATATTTTAAATTATTTCATTGATTTCATAAAAACTTTATTAATATCTGTAACTTATTAATAAACAATTTTTATTGACAACTATACACAAATTATAAAATATTATCTTCGTTTATGAAATAAAATTTAAGCATATACCCTATTATTTATCTAAATAGTTATTTACCTACTTTTCGATACGAGTGGTCCATAATGATCATTGGTCTAAACAAAATTGTAGCAAAATCGTCCAGTAGGTAATTATTGGGCTGTTGATATAATCCGACTTCCCCTACAATGGTCCGCGTTAGAGGGTTTCCATGCCGCGGTAATTTGTACATTTCGCGCGCCACCGCCATTACGGTCCACTTTGAAAACGAATTCCATTTAATTTTTTTTATTCGCACTTTCGCGACGTTTTCGGGGAGTTTTGTAAGCGTTTAATAATTTGTCGAGTTTCGGTTTTAATTTTGGATATCGATGCTGGTAATGTTGATACGGATTTTTGTTGTTTTTGAAGTGTATGAGTTCGATTTGTCGTCAAAATATGACCGCAAAGGGAATTTATAAATTTTATTGCTGGGTATAGGTACATACATAACAGAAGTAGTATATTAAGCATAATTCTATGAAAATAGCCAAGATATAGAGCATCTGTCCACAAAATTTGGGACTCAAAATCACATGTCAATTTTTAACTACTATACATAGTTTGTACAATCTTGAATTGTAATGAGAGGCAAAGGAATTATAGGTAGGTAGATGCGATTTTCAATGTTTCTTAAATATCTCAATAATTTCGGATCGACAATATAAGTTCGCGCTTATCTATTGAAAGGAATTCAATCAACCAACAGCTGGTCGGTGAAAGCCTTAATCCGGTAGATTAAGACCAATGTGGCCCTTTCGTATAAAGTTTACGTCTAAGGGATATAAAGGGAGGCACTTCCCTGTTATAGCACGGATGGGAAAACCATAAGGGCGGTTTTACGTTACCACTTACTTGACGACGTTTTTTACGAAACCACGGATGAGGAAATCAAAAAGGTGCTGTTCATCAGTATATACTTATAGGCTGTATCCTAAAATGCGGTAACCATAACTACAGGATCATTAAGGAAATTCTGCAGACACGTTTAGCATAGCGGAGACAGATATAAATGATCAGTGACGAGTTGCTAGCTCATCGCCTGAGAGAATGCCCGTGTTGCTTAGTCGACTCTTACGACATACACGGATAAAAATGCAGCTGATGTATTCTAGTGAAGCCCCGCACCAGCATGAGACAATTTACTTCTTACTAAGTAGCATCCGTGTATTTTAGTAGTTAACCTATACAGGGTTAATTTTAAAACATCAAAAACCTCTCAAGACTAGGTAGCTACCATCATAAACAACAACATTTGTTCTACGAGTTTTGATATCAATTTAATATTACTTCTGCATGTTCTTAAGTCTGTACATAACACAGGTGAGCGCGCGATCGCGCGCGTCAACCTTCTACGAATGGAACATAGACTTATAAATGTCATGACAGTACAATAAAAGCTTGGAAAATAATTTTTAATTAATGTATTGAGTTATGTATAAAGTTTTACGCTGTATTTATAATAACGTCTTTCCCGGAGGGGTGCTCACCTCCATTTGCTACGATCCTGACAGGATACGTTCTGCGAGGTATATATCAAATAAAGAAATATCAAATAAAGAAAGTTGATGCCCAAAAAATGATTTTTTTAAAATTACTTGATCCGGCGAAATTTATAGTGTCCAGTGTTTACGCTAGTTTTTTCATAGACATATATTAATTATTTCTCGTGAAAAAATCTTGCTATACGCGTCAATGTGCATTTATGCAGAAAAACGCAGTCTATTTACATAACTTTGGACCCTAATATTTTGGAAACCAGACACTTACCAGGTATGCTTCCATGGAGAAAAATGATCGTGATTATGAGGAGATTTCGTAGTTTTCGGGAACGTTGACGACCAAAAATCATCCTGTAGGTATATATTCAATATCGTGAATAGTAATATTGAAAAAAATAAACAAACATCTTTTCCCCTTCAGGCTTTACAGTGAATTGTTCAGAAATTGACAGAGCCAAATCTCTCTGTCCCGATGTGTCAATACAAGAGGTTTATTAACGTGTCACTCACTCCGAGCGCAGTCGGGTAAGCTGGGAGGAGTAAATGTTTTTTGAGGATATTTTATTTGTATTTAATAATCTTTTATTCCTATATTTCGAATCGCACAGTAAAATTTCTTATTGAATTTGCTATGGATTGTTTAGTTACTATACAGGGTGTAATAGAAGGGGTATTATAGCGAAACGCTATGAAAATTGCCCTCTATAAAGTACCTGTCCGCAAAATTTGAAAAAATTTACGTACGTAAGTACGGAGAATTCCTAAACAGCTAAGAAATTATTTAATTACCATATCAATTTGTTTTCCTAATTTATCTGGTTTAATATTAATATTATTAATAGTCCTAATTTACATACATACATACATATAATCACGTCTTTATCCCTTACGGGGTAGGCAGAGCACCAAGGGCTGATAGAATCACATGGTGCCACTTCTGACCAATTTTGAGGGTATAGTTGAGATGTATAAGTTCGGTTAGTAGTCCCTCTACTGACTTGTACAGTATGCCCGGGAAGAGAAGCAGCTGTAGTATTATACGTTTTTTTTTCACTCCCAGAGCAGCATAGAAGAAATCCTAATTTATCTGTAGGTATAGTAATGTGATCAGAAGCTTTATCCTAGAGAGTTATCTATGCTAAAAATATATGTTGTTAGCACAAGTAAATTATGGCGACTATAAAGCAATTACCCGGTTACACTTCCATTAACCTCAACACGAAATTACTTCATAAATATTGGTTAGACCAAGTCTAGGTCCACCTACATTAGGTAGATTGTTAGGTAACTTAAACACACTAAGTATTCATGGTATTTTTCCCTTTACTTATGCGGGGCTTCACTAGAACACATCAGCTGCATCTCCTACCGTGCATGTCGTAAGACTAACTAAGGAACTTAAGGAAGTTCTTTCGTGTTTCGGACAATGAGCTAGCAACTTGTAATAGGTGCTGAAATCTGCATGCTACTTATGTAAAATTTGTCTACATTAATTAATTACTGACTATTTCTGATAAAAACATTTGTACGCCTAAATAGGCAGATTTTCGCGGACATTACCATTATTTAAGACACCATACATTGACATTGTATGATATCATTATCTACCGGAAATCAGACAAATAAAGTTTTTTTTTTTTCATTTCTGATCTTATCCGGTCCCGCTATGCTAAACGTAGCTGAAGAATCTCCTTCGTGAACCTGCAGTTCTGGCTACCCCATTTTGGGACTACACGTATGTATGTATGTATGTATTTTCCCTTTATATCTAAAGTATAACTGGATTAGAAACTACTGACTCGTATATCATTTATCGTTGACTCAAACCAACTCGAATATCTTAATGACCATTGAATTTTAATTCTTATGACAAAGAAAACAAAATCATCATTCATCATGGGTCATTTAATCACTCTCTCGAGAGCCCTCAAGGGAAAAACTACCACTAAGAAAACAAGCGTATATTAACAATCACAGTAACGAGTCCCTGTTATTATTTATGGAATAAGTCGCGAAAAATACATCCCTTTGTGTAATCAAAACCGGACGTACTGCCCTTTGACCTAAGATTTGTTATAATTTGTAAAGGGTACCCAATCTGTGCCCTTTTCATCGCAAATAAAAGGGAGAATAGAATAATAACGCAATTTCCGATTTCGTACTTACTTTTACTATTTTTTACTAGTGGCCGCCTACGGTTTTTTCAATGTAAATAAATCTTATAATTTTTACTTAATTTCAGGACATCCTTCTTCCTACTTCACACTTTTTTCTCAGTGCATAATGAATTTTGTGATCAGTGAAGTATCCGAAATATTATTTCGCGTGCCATTGGTTCGCCAACCCTGCACTCTCTGTAGAACATTTTCATTTACCTCGCATTATACAAGTATAAGTAGATTCCTTGCAACCTAAATAAATCATCATAATTATAATGATCATAATTATAATGATCATCGTTATAGATCATCATTATAATGATCATAAAACATTAAAAAAACAATCAACAATTCTGAAATCGTGAAAATGATCAGCTGTTTCTTAAAATTTCGTGAAGTAGGTATTGAAGTTTGTATGAGGCAGCTTTTTTTTTCATGATTACAGAGTCGGCCTCAAGGTGAAAGTTGTTTCCAATTATTAGAATCGTGTAAAAAAAGTAAATTAATATAATAACACCTTCCATACCTACATAGTTTCAGCTCTGCAGTGTCTGAAACCAACCCAGTTTACAATACATAAAGAAGCTTCTCCCCGAGGTGCCAACAACGCGCTTTAAATTTCATGAGGCAAGGTAGGATGTATTGTACCTACTTACTTTACCATGTTAAGGGGAAGTTGCTCATCAGTGGCTATAATAAAACTTGTATACAAAATAAATGATATTTTTATATCAATTTTATACAGATAAATTAAAGTTAGATGCATATTTTAGCAAGAACTTATATATATCATATATATCACGCGAATTTTGTCTTACGAGTTCTTTTGGAATTAAGTTTTATTAGTCCTCACAGCCCCCTGTTATGCCAGTGAATTTGAAGTACAAAAGTCAAATTTAGTTAATTAAAAAACTATTTGGTATTTTTTGTGTGTAAATCTGACAAACATCCCTTCGTGTAAGTATATTTCAATAATGGTTTATTTTATATGAATATTTTATTTCACAATAAAACATGCAAATGTACCTATATTATTGGAAATAAAGTGCATTAAAATTATGCATTTCCAGTTTTAAATAATGTGAAATATTTGTTTACTAATTAAAATTTAAACAAAATAGACCTAAATAAATGTGTTTATTTATTAACTAGAGGTGTTGACAACTCCCGTGTTGACAACATAGTCCAGAATTCAAACTGCGGTTACCAACCCGCCTGCCCAGCGTGGTGACTATGGGCAAATACCCCCCATGGCATTCTAGTGTGGCGTGCCCTGGGGGAGGCCTACGTCCAGCAGTGGACTGCAATAGGCTGATGATGATGATAATGATTAACTATTATTTAATTAATAAATTCGGATTAATGAATTTCAGATTCTTAATATAATTCTCTATTCGTCTTCAGCCTATTTCAGTCCACTGCTGGACGTAGGCCTTCCCCAGGACACGGGAGTTGGTGACCGCAGTCTGATTTTTTGATTATTGGACAGCACAAACTCCACTCTGCCGGCACCACGCGGCAATTTTTTTATTGCACTATTAATAAAAAAATTAAAAAATATCGCCTCTTTACAAGAACAGATTGACATCTCAAAAAGTGATGGTTTACAAAATATCACGTTGTTCTTGCGGCTATGTACTACATTATTTCCCCAAAGAACAGGCTTTTGTAATTGAAACCTCTTTCAGAGAGAATAGGACAAATCTAGAGAAGAAAAAAGGATTCCTCGAGTATTTGCAAAACACTCGAGCCTCCCACTCAAGTACAGACTTAACAATCTATAAGACACGGCACTCACCGCGTTTGTCAATTTCTCGATAAATTAAGAATATTCTGAAAACCGTATAATTTTGGGCCGAAATAGAAGTATTCTAGTAAAGCCCCGCATGAGCACAGGAAGGATCGTTCGTAATATCTCTACAAAAACAAGCGTGTTGTTAAAAGTAGAGTTCGTCACATAAAAAGCGGTTTCAAATGTCAAGAGCACGCTTCCCCTTAAGGTAGACTTAACAACAGGCTAGACAAGGCACTTTTAGCCACGACTTAACAAGTCGGTACCTATGCGGAACTATGTCTTTGTCTTGCAAAAATATTCTGACGAGGATAATTGTACAGAAAGCGAAATAACTGGATTGAACAATCATGAACAAAGCTTGATACTCAATTTTAATTTATTTTTTCACAAAATAAGGTATACACTATACATATATATGATGATACGGTTAAGGTACTCCACCTTCCTACAGAAGTTAGGCTCGCTTATTTTACGGAAAAATTGTAAATATAAAGGTCAAATTATAGAAGTCACAATAAAATAAGTATTATATAAAAACTAAAAATCTAAATCGGCCAATTTTGAAACTAATTAATATTCCCTATCACGCCTTTACATTTCCTATAGGTATTTCTTTTGTTTTCAAATGCAAAATAGAATTCATATAAGCGACTTGAAAGCGTAGTATTATTTATGGATTGCTATTTTCTTTGCTCGTTACGGTCTAGATAAATTGGTAACATTCTGCACATATATAGTGGCCCATGTTTAGTTCAGTAAGCAGTACACGGAGAAAGCGGGGTCTTAACTTATTAGCAATAGGAATTCTGAAGTTTTTTGTTTGTTGAGGTTGTTTTGAGAAAGAATTTAATTGATTAGTAAGACTTCTGCTTGTTATTTTTGCATTAAAGCCGAGGAGAAATGTAGAGAAGAGAGAAATGAGGTGGAAAAACGAAGTTTAGAACAGAGAGATACCCACAACTCTTTAGTATTAGTCGGCCAGGTAATTGAAAGAAATACCGGTAAAAGTCCCAAATCGTAAAAAAATTATAAAAGCTATAACTCCCGTATGTATAAAACACAGAGATAACTTACATAGCAAAAGCAATTGTATTAAAAATATCTTGTATTTTGTTATTGTAAAAATATGAAATAGAATATGAAAAAAACACATTAAAGATGCAAACAAAAAGCTATGGTCGGCAATAAATAGACAATATAATAAACAAGTCAATCCACTCAGACTTAACATAGTTTCTGTCACACTTTGCGGGTATAAAGGCAAACAAAATACTTAATGTACAAGTTCCTACCCAGGCAAAAATAACTTGAATCTATGCTTATGATGAACTGAAATAGCTTTAAATCTCTTCGAGATTTGGGATGGGATAGAATTCATCCCTTCTTAAAAAACATCTTCTGTTGGTTGTACAAACCAATCTCGCACTATCTACGGGTATATTTCAAGGCTTTTAAGAAATCAATTTTCACCCTGTTGAGTGGGGACACCGTGTCAATTATAGACCAATTGGGCTGCTTTAAGTCATGTGGTTGATAAACACATTGAAAAACCCTCTTTTCCACTTCCCAAGGTTTCCGAAACAGCAATATGATAATTATATAGCCCGGAAAAAAAAGGTTCTAAATATTTCACCTTGCAAAAGCGTATTTGTTGATCGATGGAAAGTATGGGAGTAAGGGGAGTCTATTGTTACGAGTATGTATATAACGAGAGAACAGTTACGGCACCCCACAAGGAAGCGTACTTGGCCCGACACTCTTTCTCATCTATATTAACGACCTTGTACTACCCTGCCCAGTAAAATAATAACGTTTGCAGATGACACTGCTCTCCTGTTTAACTCTTGGGATGAGGTGTTCATGCTCATCGGGTTTTACATTTTCTCATGGCTTCGTATATTTACTTACGTATGTATATCACTTTCTCTCTTAAAAATAATCCACCTGTTCGATTATTGTATCCCAGCCCAGAGCCTCACATGACTTGGCCTGTACCAATGAATTTATTTTAGTTTTCACGAACATATTCTTAGTACAGGGTTCGATTATATATGTGTTTAATGTTGCAAAATTAAAAAAATATGTTTATTATGCACTTAGCTCGTCCTATTGCCTCGGGGTGGCGCTCCGAAGCACGTAAAAGAAAGATCCGTTGTTTCCCACAGTCCTTTATAAACAATCTAGCGCCTGATCTCTCACACAATCCGCAACACACATTGTTAAATTATAACTCTTCTTTGTGTAGAAGACGATTTAATCCTGTAGATTGTTTCCAAGATTTTTAAAACCGTCCCATCGCTACCAAGGTTGCCACTATGAGACCTATATATAGTTTAAACAAGAGTTCTAAAACGTAAACTCACCTTGTGGCTTCTAGAATAAATTATAGAAACTGAAACTCTTCTGTGCATAGTTTATAATTTATAACACACACACACGCACACTACTACACATACACACCTTTTTCAACTTTTACTAACCACACTAACATATTTAAATAGTGTTCACACAACTAACCACGATCGAAATGTAAACATTATTTACATTGATAAAAAAGACAGGATGACTAGACAAATGTGTTATTTGTATCATAAGAGTTGAGACTATAATATCTCCTGCTCTCCACAGTACTTGTTGAAAATAACTTATCATTTAAGATGCATTGTGGTGAGAAAATAAAGACATATTATAAAGTATTATTATAGTATGTCGGCCCCCGTAAAAGCAAAAGCAATTCTTGTATTTGTTATAGTACATTAAATTAAAACATATAGACACAGAAAGTAGATATCTCTTTATTTCTTCCAGAAACCAAAGCAAACAATTTGTTGCAAATTTTAGAGGGCCCACCCAAAGCTATGATATATAAAACGTTATAGAGAATGTATCTGTGTTTTCACACACTTGATATAATATTTCCCGTTGACCAATCTCCGTAGAGATTGGTCAAAATGAGATCATCATCATATCTATGATTTTATTAGTGTTTTCCACGATAGATTATAAAATGAGAGATTTTATTAGTGTTTTTACGTATTTGTAACAGCAATCTCAAAGGAAATTGCCATTACAACGCGAGAATTTTGCAAGATTAAATTATTGTAAAAATACACGCATAGTTAGATCGTTTAAGCGTCGCGCGAAAAATAACCCTCCAAGAACCAACAGGACCGCAGGAAAGGGTATAAAATATTTTTGACACTTTTATTACGGTTTTTAATACTTTTATGGTGCGAACTTTTTTCTTTTGCCAAGCAATTTCCGCTTTGGAACACATGCGTGGGTTTTCGGCGAAATTTATTGGTTTGCGTACTTTTTTTTAGTACGCCTTATAGTTCTGTTACAGAATATTTGATAGTAAAGACAAACCCTTAAGGGTTATAACCATGAGGCCATGGGCATATGACCTTTTTAGGGGCATTGCCAATACACGACATACCATGACCAGAGGGCTGGTGCCTATTTTGGTCAACGTGTCAGCCTCGCTATATAACGACTTTTTTTGAGCATGCTGCCGTCGGTTGAGGATTTGTAGGTCGTCTTTTATTTTATTTTAGGTTTACTAATGTGACAACATAAAAATATCACGTTATACAGGCAAACTGTTTCAAAAGTTTAAATGAGATTGAATAGAGCATCATGCCTGTGCCGATGCGGGGCTTCCAAAGAACCACCAGCACAGATTGCTGTAAAGTATCTTATTTAGTTATATATTTAATTACCAACATAAAATTTTTACTTATATCAATACCGCTTGTTAAGTTATGTTTATTTTAGGGATCAAGCGTGGGGGCATTTAAAGGCAGTACGATAAGTAGTTTTGTCGTTTGAATAACGTGTTCATTTCAGAACTTTCTTTCGAAGTCAATAATAATATTAAGGCATGAATGCTTTCAGGCAATTCCTATATAGGATATACGAATATAATAGAATTTATTCAATAAAATAAGGTTTGATTCAACAACAATCGAAATAAATAATGTGGACGAGCGTGGAATATAGGTATTAAATAAATAAGAACAAATATTTTTATTTCAGGCTTTCGTCAAAAGTGTACTGTCAATACCATTTATTTTATTAGTCAATAGACTTTAAAACAAAGTGAATTAAATATAATAAAAACACATAAATTACTTAAATCTGAAACAAATTTTAGCATAAAGTCTGATGAATAATAAATGAATAATCATTAATTTTTACAAGGAAGCACTCGAGTTTTTGAGTAATTATTCTTTTATAATGATTCCTAAAGTAATGATAAAATTATAACTCAAGAATAAACTAAGTATAAGTCTAATATCTTGTTGGTTCATTCTCGGCATAACTTAAAACCACTGTCAGAGTTTATTTAGGGTTACAAAAGTTTATTACTGAGCCCGTCTATATTATTATACCTATATTTGCTGAGTGTAGAGGTACCCACAATGAAGCTCGGCTCACTCACAAAGGCTTATGAAGTTTGTTTGTTCCGCGGTAATCTTGGAAACTACGGGCTTTAACGATCTTACCCAAAGATGTTTTCAAGAGAATTAAATAAAAAAAGCATACTTCTGTCCGGGATTCGTTTACGTGGGCTACATTTTAAGACTTTTGGCTTGCTTTGTTGAAGTTGTTTTGGTACTATTTGTGTTACATCCAGAAAGATAATAATGGCAGTGAGCATGGTATATCGTCGATGAAGTGACAATACCTCCTAACTAATATTTTTTAACAAATCGTCTTATTTAATACTTTTTAATACTTATTATTGAATTATAAGTATATTGCATTAAAAAGTCAATTTGTTAAAAAATGTTTAGTTAGGAGGTATTGTCCCTTCATCGACGCTATACAGGGTGTAACAAAAGGGGTATGTTAAGCGAAAAGCTATGTAAATAGCCCACCAAAAGGAACCTACCCACAAAATTTCAGGCTCGAAATCACATATTTATTTTTCCAGATAGTATGGAGAATTCCGAAACAACTCAGGAATGTTCATGCAATCTTGAAAAGTAAACATTAGACTTCGAGTCTCAAATTTTGTAAATAGGTTCTTCTATAGTGGGCTATTTACATATATTTTCGCTTAACATACCCTTTCTGTTACAGCCTGTATAGCTCGAAGAACTGATAGCCGAAGGGACTAGAAAGTTCTAGAAGACCGTGGTCTTCTTGGTACTGCAAAGTCCAGTGTAGGAAAGCATCTCATAGGTCTTTGCTAGATGCAGATCGCTACTGATACTGATACTCCATCGCTGAACATAGGCTTCTCCCAATGACTTCCACCACGACCGGTAGCGATCACGAGCGGTAACTTTCTTTTTATACAGGGTGTAACAGAAAGGGTATGTTAAGCGAAAAGCTATGTAAATAGCCCACTATAGAGAATCTATCTGTCGTGGCCAAATCACTTTAATAGTAATTTCATGAAATGGTCGGTTAGGTTAGGTTAGTATCATGAAATGATCAATTCATTATCATCATATGGTCAAGGGCATTTTGACCATTTCATGATATAAAGATTTCAACGATATGGCCACGACATATCCACAAAATTTTAGAACCGAAATCACATTTTTATTTTTCCCGATAGTATGGAGAATTCCGAAACAACTCAGGAATGTTCATACAATCTTGAAAAGTAAACATTAGACTTCGAGTCTCAAATTTTGTGGATAGGTTCTCTATAGTGGGCTATTTACATAGCTTTTCGCTTAACATACCCTTTCTGTTACATCCTGTATATGAGCAACATGTATATGTCGTGGCCATATCGTTGAATTATTTATATCTGAAATGGTCACGGATTTAAAGCTCAATAACCGACCATATGAAATTACATTTATTTGGCCAATATACGAGTATATATTCAAACTCAATAATACATTTAAATATACCAAACTCCTGAAGCAGATAGGCTAGGTCAAAGCTTTGGAACTGGGCCAAACAGTTCACGTCTTATGAATTCATAACCTGAAAATTTAATAACCCTGAAACCTACATAGAATACGTTTGGAGAATAATGCATCAGTTTTAAGTTATTACAAGTCTGTTTGAGGTATCTTATGCTAGAGTAGAACTTGAGTCTACCTCAAGTAATAGATCATTAACATTATAACTAGCCTCGTGTGTCTATATTTAAACAATGTCTAAACAGTATCTAACTCCAGCTGGTGCCTAAATACGTTTTTGTACACATAAGTTATGAGCACCGAGACTATGGCATTTGGCCCTACTATAATAAGCGTGCCAATAAATTCATAACTCAATTTTGGACCTTGGAAACCAGACACTTTACATATATGAGAAATTTATAAAAATACTTCTCCATTAATATAATCCGTTAGGATATGGTTGATCGTTTCATCTTTAAACATTGTGCTGAGGGATTTAGCTTTGTTTGCCGAGATTTGGCTAGTGTATAGCTATCGGGATGAGAAATAGCGTTGCCAATATGTAATTTCGAAGAGAGATGGTAAAATTCGTCATCCGAGTAATTGACCCGGTGGCTCAGTGGTGAGAGCGCTGGCACGCGGAATGCAGAGGTCGTGGGTTCGATTCCCACCCGGGTGAGGAATTTTTTCCATTTCTTTATTAATAATTTTATAATATATGAGAAAAATGAACGTGATGATAAGGGAAATGAGTGATACTTAAATACAGAAACGTTGACAACAAAAAAACATCCTCTGGGATCTTCATTGCGATCTTGCAGTTCTGGCTATCCCATATCGGTAATACGGCTGTGTATGTAAATATAAATAAATAAACGTAACATCAAGTACCAGATTTTTCCACTGTCAATGACATTTTTCTATTTATTTTTAGCCTAACCTTTGAATCTTTCTCAAATTTAGATGTTCTAAATGACAAGGGTTCCAAGGAACCCTAATTTGATAAAGCTTCTAACATTTTTTACCTGAAGTTTCCTGGAATATTTTTTTACCAGTGGACGCCCGCGATTTCGTCCGCGTGGATTGTAGAAAACAACAAAATGTCGAAATTATCCGGGATAAAAATATTTCCCCGGGATTTCCCTAGCCTATGTGTTAATCCAGTGTGTCAGCTAACTCCATACCAAATTTTATTAAAATCGCTCTAGCCGTTTTTACGTGAAAGAGTAACAAACATTCACCCATACTTACAAACTTTCGCGTTTATAATATTAGTAGGATATTTTATTTAACCTAAAGATATTTTCTAGAAAGCGACGGACAATTAAAATAAATGTAGCAGCTGTTAAAAAAAAAAGTATCATCTCTCATTCGAGCGCCCTTGAGGTAAGGTTCCAACTAAGAATATAAGCTTAAGTATTCAAAGTGCCCGGATGTTTACCAAAGAAGCTCTTAATTAGGTAACTATTCTACTCGTTATAAAATATTAATAAAGAAATGGAAAAAATTACACCCGGGTGGGAATCGAACCCACGACCTTGCATTCCTCGTGTCAGCGCTCTCACCACTGAGCCACCGGGTTTACTCGGATGACGATTTTACCATCTCTTTTCTAAATTACTATTGGCAACGTTATTTTTCATCCCAATCGCTATAAGCCAAATCTCGGCAAACAAAGCTGAATCCCTACTTTATTAATAACACATTTTTACAAGCTTTTATTTAACTTGCAATGTACTCGTTATTTATTCGGGTGAAATCTTACAACTCAATTTTAAGACTTGCCCTCAAATTGGGCTGAAATTTGGTAAGCACGTTCAGTTCGGAAAATATGATATTTCATTCTAAATCCAACATGGTGGCATCCCACAATGCGCAATTATTTTTATGCATTTTATGGGTATCAAATTAAAGGGCCGTGAAAAAAATTGTCACTCTTAATCCAATATGGCGGACTTAAAACTTGAAAATCTATTTTGAAACTTTTTTAAGCAGGTAGGGTGAAGTCAGACTTCATAATGGATTTCAAAATTATGGCAAACGACCTTGCAATAATGATGCGTTGAATGAGATGAACAGACTTAGGAACTTACCAGGTGAAAACTAAAAAGTATAAAATAAAATTTACCTAAATTTTATTTTTAGAAACATTTGAAAAACCAAAAATATTGTTTGATCGCGCAAAATTTTTGGTATACCGTGATTGTGTTAGTTTCTTTACAGGCAGACTTTAATATTTTATTTTGAAACATAATTGTTACACGCGTCTACGTGCATTCATGCAAAAAAACCTACGAGTATAAGAAAACGCAATCTATTTACTCAACTTTGGACCTTAATATCGTGGGAACCGTACACTTCCCAGGTATGCTTCCATAGAGAAAAATGTTCGTGATGATGAGGTGAATCTACAGTATTCGGAAACGTTAACAGCCAAAAAACACTCTTTAGAGAATTTAATTAATGTAGTCAAGCCGAAAAAGAGCTATGCTAAACGTGGCTTTGGGTTCTCCCTTACGATCCTGTAGTTCTGGTAACCCCATTTTGGGAATACATGTATGTTTTTATGTGTATGTCATCGTCTGCCTGCCCTTAACCCATTTTTAATGGGGTAGCGCAATATGGTTTCTTTCAAATTTCACATTGCCAAAAATTTGTGTGTTTATATTATATACTATATGTTGGAAAGGTTTATGGAAAACGGAATCACGAAAAACCGTCTAGCTAGTTAATAGAGATATACATAAATAAATAACATTCCGTAAAATGCTGAAGTTATTTCAAGCCGTTTGTTTACTTTTTGAAGCAATGTCCACTCTCGGCCTACTGCATTTTGTATGAGGTGAAATTGAGGTCAAACGCCTCCCCAAAAAACCGGCTTATCCTATTGAATTATTAATTTGTAGCGTACTATAATTTTAAATTAAAACTTTTACATTTTACAATACATAAAATTAGACACTCTAAAATTATGTATTTTTTTATTTATAATATATTGGGCCATTTTTTCAAAAAAATCGTAAATAGAAACAGCTATGTAAAGAACGTGACCGAAAGTAAACATGACATTTTTGACACACATAAATAGCGTCAGTTAATTTTTTTTGAACTAGCACCCAACAACTGTCTCAATAGGTCTCAACACATCTCTAGTGTCAATTTTTCAAACGATAGCATTAAATACTTCTGAAATATATATTTAATATTGACATCCAATTTCCCCATAGCACGAGTATTATTTAAGAAATATTAGTGAATTCTTCCTGTTACCTTTTATTCCCGATTCGGCGTATTTTCGGTACGAGCCGAAATTTCAATCAACATAAACGAATTTCGCTCTGATTGAAAATGGCGACCGGTAGATGGAGCCAATCGGGACTTTCTTTGATTAGGTTATGGGGTGCTGAACTTTTTGTTAAAATGTTTAGTATAGGAGGAAATTATTTACTTTATAAGGTGCTTTATTAATTTTTTTTTACGTGGAGATAAACCATGAAAATGTTTTGGGAGGACTTAATAAAATATATTTGACAATGTGTAAATAAATAAATAATGATAAGTGGATAATTTCAGATGTTTTATGATTAACTAGGTACTTGTTTAACGAAATGTGCGAAAATTTTCAAACAATTTGATACAAATTACAATTGATGACTTCAATTAAATTTTATCAATGGGTTTCTCTTAATAATATTTTTATAGTAAATAAGATACAGGTTCACAGTTAAATATACTATATCTCATATTTATCAAGATTAGAAACTTAAATTAAATATTCGCTGCAAACCAATTTGAAATATATTAAATTTAAGATATTTATAGTATCTATTATCATTATTTTTAGCATAAAAATCCAATATTCACTCATTTTCAACATCTCTTTAAATATTTCAACAACTCTTAAGCTATGAATACAGACCTACGCGAAAACAACTCTATTCATCCACAAATTATAGGAACCCTTCACTGGTCTCTTGACAAGGTCAAACAATATACTCTTAAAAAAGATTATCTACCATTAAAATCTGATTTAATTGTGTTTGTGTCTAAAAAATAAACCTTTTATATTTATTCTATATACTAGCTGTTGCCCGCGATTCCGTCCGCGTGGACTTCAGAAAGAACAAAATGTCAAAATTATCCGGGATAAAAATATTTTTCCGAGATAAAAAGTATCCTATGTTACTCCTAATACCTATACGAATATCTACACAAAGTTTCATGATGATCGGTTGAGTAGTTTTTTCGTGAAAGTGTAACAAACATGCCTACTTTCACATTTATTATTATATAAGTAAGAAAGGAGCGATAACTAAACTAGTTTGGAATATTCATACAATCTTGATAAATTAAAATATGATTTCAAGTATTTTCTCTTCTATGAGCTATTATATATCATAACATTTATATCATAATATATATATCATAACATTTCGCTTAACATACCCTTTCTGTTATACCCGTATGTAGCTCGTATATCTATACATTTAATAAAAATGTAACGGGTCGCTGTCTGTACATGGAAGATATATGAGAAAAAATATTATAGGAGACCTTTATCAATCGATACAGCTTTCAACGCAACGACACAAAACAGTAGCCTTTAAAGGTAGTTTCCGTTATGCTGCATCGAAATGCTGGAATAATATTCCACCACCGATTAGGAACCTAAAATCTATTGAGACTTTTAAATTAAAATTAAAACAGGAGCAAGAAGTTCTGGCACACGATCCTAGTGCAATTTAATGGGATTATGTAATATATTTTTATTGTACTTGTATTATATTTATGTGTATGTATATTATTATTATTATGTATCTCTTTATTGTTTTATATATGAATATTTGCTTGTATTCAATTTAATATTAATTTGATTTTTTTTATTTTTAGTATGTTTCTTTAGTTTATATACCTACCTATAATAGATTTTGGTTTGGGATAATTTTATAACAAACTGCCAATTGTAAATTTCTTTTGTTAAACTAAACATTTATTATTTACTTTTATATATGTGTATATATGTGTGTGTGTGTGTGCGGATGTGTGAGTGTGCGTGATTTTTTTTTGTGTGTATGTAATTTTGTATATGTACCAAAGGCCATAGCGGAAGATCACCAATTTAAATATAGCATAATATCTGGGACCATTTTGTAACATTGAATTACTCTTTTAATACTTGTAATCTTAACTTGTTATTATTAGTGTAAACTAATGTTGAAATAAAGAAATATTTGATTTGATTTGATAAATTTGCAAACAAAGCTGAATCCCTCAGCACAATATTTAAAGATGAAACATCAACCATTCCTACGGATTAATTAATGAAAGTGTTTTTTTTTTATAAATTTATCTTAGTCAAGATATATATATTATAAAATTATTAATAAAGAAAGGAAAAAATTCCTCATCCGGGTGGGATAGAATTCCGTGCCAGCGCTCTTACCACTGAGCCACCGGGTCAATTACTGGGGTGACCTATTAACTTCACGAGTGGGAATCTGCATATAACACTAAGCCACCGGGTTAAACCTTATTAACGCTTATTTGAGGACCAATTTGGAAGAAACAATAAATAGAAATGTAATTTAATAAAGGGTAGAACGTCAATTTTCATTACTTCGTCTGATTAAAGAGATATTTCGATGGCAAAGGTAATTTTTCATAAGTACGAGTACGTTGTCGTGAACTACAAAGGAAATGTTTAAATGTTGTGATTTTCCGGGAATGTTCCTATTTAGAGTATCCTTTATTTGTAGATTTTTTTTAGCTGCTGTTTTCCCTGCCGATTATTTACTAATTCTAGTTACTAATTGTATTTTAATTGAATGATCGTTAAGCGATCTTACTATTTGTACTCTACGTCTTATGGTATGATCGGTCTTCTTCTTATGGTAGATGTAACATGCATGTGCATTTACTTTTCCAGTCAAATTGTGTAACCTAACTGTGTGGTGCTAGCGATTGGGTTCTATCGTTTAATCTGTTAAGCTACTGATTTGTCTTTTATTTCGCTGATGGTGGGATTCGGAGATGCAGCAGTTCTCGTTTATTTCTTTTATTACATTGCTTACTCTATACTTGTATTGTTTTACTTATCTCTCTATGTTAACATTTGATATTTATCTATAATATTACTAGTTTTTACATATATAGGTACATATAATATGCATATATCTCTTTTTTTCTAACAATTTATACATACATTTTAATACCAGCGTTGGTTCCTATCGTACTTATGCCATATTTATATCCTTACAATTTTATCTAAACTTATCTTTTATAACACGGCTATATACTCGTATGTAAGTTTATTTTATTTACTAATTCATTTGAACACTTTATTTCCTATTTAATGTACATTTCATACAGGTTGTTTCGGAGTTCTGGTGCGGTCAGTTTTCGCTCTTACTTGTCTGATTACCATCGCGATTTATACTTAATCATTAAGTACAATAGTTTTGATAAAACAACTCACATGGGAATCTCATTGCTTGGACATTTTACGACTGCCGCATCAGACTCTACCTGCAAATTCTTATTTGAACCTCAATTGTACGCGATCGAGTATCTGGCCAATGCGTCCCACTTTTGCCTTATAGGGCAACAGCCACTAAAGGCATTGTGGTCGACCTTGGACAGTTTCGAGCGCGTATAGTTTATACACGCTGAAGGGACACCCACCATCCAATCGGCGCAATCTGCCCGCATGTGAGGCCCACCGTAATGGCTGCAATCTCTCCTCGGAGTGGCTGCAGAAACGGCGGCCGTGCCCGTACTCTAGACATTTCGAGCATTGGACCAGGGTGGATTAGTCCTCCACCCTGATCCTCTGAATGTCAACGTATACCGACCCCGCCGCCGTCATCCTCTGCCACACCTTGGTCGAGACTTGGACCACGATGTGCGCCACATGCGGGTTTCTTGTCCGCTTTCGATAGCGGACCTCCATCCCGCTCTCCTCGCTGCTGAGGGAGTCAAACACCGAGTCGTTTTGGTTCCGAAAGGCGTTCGTGATGTCATCATCACTGTTTCATCACCACACGCCCTTCAGAACCACCAACGGATCTCTGTTCTTGACCTCCTCAACCGCCAGATTTGCTGTTCTTTCTAGTTTTTCTTTTCCTTTGTCCCTTTCCTCTTTACTTCTGCAACCCATAATGACTTTATTACCCTTTCTTTACGCATCCTTTCTATCTTGATTCCACCGTTCTTCGCACTCAAAATCCTCTTGATCTCTTCTAGGACTTCCTCACTGGTGTCAGTCTCTACCTTTGATGTGACAATCACTGAATGCAGCGACTCGAGTATAAGCAAGGGTTTTTCGGGCATCTGTCGCCGTGGAGATCCAGGCGTATTCTGTAGCGACTGTGGTAGGCCGGCCACCACGCTGGCATACGTCGCCTCATTTCGCTGCAGTACTCTGCGATCGCTGCCTTGACTTCGTCCATTTTCGTGGCATTCTGTTCCAAAATCCTACCGTGCTCTTCCAGCTTTTGTTCTTTTAGCTTTTGTTATTTATTTGTAGGTGGACTTTATTTACAAACGGTAAAATATTATTTGCATTAATTATTTCATTTTAGCGGCCACCATTAATTTCGTCCGCGTAAGGTTTAGAAGCTATTTTCCATATCAATAAAATATGTGGGACTTAATAGGCTAACTGCTGATAAGTTGGTGTGCAATTTGCACACTTCTGCCCAACCTCTTTGGGGGATAATGGGCGTGACTGGGCGTGGCTATATGTACCTATATGTATGTCTTGTATGCATAAAAATATCGAGATGTTTCATCTTTGCAAACTTTGTCTTCGAGACAAAAATAACAAATACAAAAAATTCAAATAAAATCAAATATACATACGTAAGTAACTCTACTATTAGGTACTCTGAAATATAGATAGATAGATATATAACTAACAGTTCGCAATAGTTAGTCCACATTCTTGTGACAACTACACTACTTCACAGTCTGTCCACTCTAGAACGTCTTCAAGTAGGCACAGACGCGAAGAAATAACGCCGGGGAGGTGGCACAGTAATGTATTATCGTAGTGTTAGTAATAAAAAAACATAATTTAAAAAATCCAAAAACCCGACTGCTTAAAAAAGAACCAAGTAATGTACATAATAAAAAAACTGAAAAGAAAATAAACAAGCACTTAGATGTCCGGTGGTCCAGAATTCTATAATATTATTATGGAATGAATACTATTGAAGAACATAAAATATTTTTTAATGATCGTAACATAACAACTGAACAGCCAGGATCCATTGAAATATTAGCTTGGCTTTCAGTTTTTTTATTATGTACATTATTTGGTTCTTTTTTAAGCAGTCGGGTTTTTGGATTTTTTAAATTATGTTTTTTTTATTTTATACTTTTTCGTTATGAGTACCTAGCTACTAATAGGTACGCTTCAAGAAACATGCTAAACATGCTCGGCAGCAAGAAGTTTTCGTCTTGCTGCTATCTAAAAACTTATATGTAAGAAATGGTTGTTACGCAACTTTCAATCGATATAGATCCTTAACGGTTGGTCAAATCGAAAAATGTTGACAAAAACCTAAAACTAATTTCTAAATACCTATTCAACAATACCCCACTCCATATAGTTTGTCGACTTTAATTTTTTTTTCATTTTCACAAAATGGCGTCCAGTAGTCGCCATATTGAATTTTCACTAACGTCATGTCTTTAGTGACACTCCCCGAACTAAGAGGAATCGATTGACGTATGAATCATGAAATTCGGTCGAGGCGTTTGGTCTGTATAGTGCTTCAAAGGAACTTACAAACATACATACATAGGCTGTTAAGCACAATACCACTACTTTGCGTCGCGCAGTCGGGTAAAAATTACTATGCTGATCACTAGAATACATCAGCTACATCTCCGTCCATGCATATCGTAAGAGTCGACTTAAGAGCTAATAAAAAAGAGCGTATTGTGTAATTTTTACGTTTATGGCGTGACAGTATCGGTTTTTTGTGCCATATCTAAAAGTTTTCTCACTAGTAGTTGCTTTTACACTGACTAGTATGTATTGCCTCTCATCGTTGTTTACGCTTTTCACCAGTGCAACATCAAATTCTATTTTAAAGGAATGAATGATATACCCTGTGCTGATGCGGGACTTCACTAGAATACATCAGCTGCATTTCCTTCCGTGCATGTTGTAAGAGTCGACTAAGGAACTCGGGCATTATCTCAGGCGATAAGCTAGCAACTCACTGATCTTTAACATCGGACCCCCTATATGCTAAGTGTGACGGTGAGGTTTTCCTTTAATTGTGTATGTAAAGTATATTAAATTTAGGCCACCTCTTCTCTGTTATTTCTTCATGGCATAGACTTCTAACAATGTCTGTAAGGTACAGTAATCGTATTAAGTGGCTGTAGAAGTGGTTGTGGTCCTCTTACAGCAGAGGAACATAGAACTTCACTTCACGAGTATTGTTGACATGTTTTAGAGAGAACAATGAAATTCGTATATTCCGTTTTTATGTTTAAAAACTGGACTCGTTAGAAACTTAGTTTGATTTGCTGGAAGAAATCTTTGTTGAAGATAAGCACGTCTTGATTATATTGATGTGTAACTTTCCTGTCTATATGATGATAGTGAAATTTTTTGTCTAAGTTCTATTTATGTGTTCTGTTCTGATGCATGCATGTTTGCCTTTGCATACATTACACGCTGTCATTTATAATTAAAATTTGAAGCGTGTGTAAATAAATAAACATGTGCTTAACATTCTGTATATATTTGTATAATAGTCTCATGTTAAAAATAAGTTACTTAAACATCTCAAAAAAACCTTTTATTAGTTGGGTTGATCATGTAGTAATCAATTGAAAGGATAAAAAAAAATATTTAAATATCACGTAATATCATCATGATCAAAAAGTCACTAGTCTACATTATACATATAATTAGACTTGAAACACAAAAAAACTTGTTATTAACAAGCAATTAAAATCTAATGGTACATAAATACCTACTTCATAACTTATCGACCGAAACGATTATACAGTTCTATTTAAAGTTTAATAGGTGCTGCCCCCTTGCGTGACACCCTGAAAGCTATAAGTGGCCCTTAATCATAATAGGCTCAGTACATAAGGCCCCTTTTCCTTGAGAATTAGATAAGGTTTTTACTTAAAAATTGTTATTAATATAAATCTATCCAATCTCTGGAAAAACTGATAAATAAATAAATATTCACACACTTCACAACACATTGACCTAGTCCCACACTAAGATCTCTTAGGTCTTTTGTCGTGGGTACTAAGCAACGGTATATAAATACATAGATAAGTATAGAAACATCCATGACTCGGAAACAAACATCGATATTCATCACATCAATGTTTGCACCTACCGGGATTCGAACCCAGTACCTATGACGTCGCAGGCAGGGCCACTACCAACTACACCAATCGGCCGTTAAGCGAAATGATTCCCAATCGAAATGTTAAATTTTCATCAAAATTGCTTCACCCTAAGTCTTACAGCACTTAAATGCTTTTAAGATCGACCTTGCTTCTAATTAGTTTTTTATCGAGTAAAATGTTAAATAGCTTGTTTTGAACAAAAAAAAAACACTACATTGAATGAATGATTCTGTAACTATAAGCATATATTTTTCCCGATTTTAATTACAACGATTTCTTTAAAAACAGCTAAATCTAAGAACGTAATTTCTGCCACAGAGGCCCTTAATCAGAATAGGCTCAGTACTTAATGGCCAGGCTCTAGGCGATAACTTATCAAAACTCGGTCAGGGTAAAGTTGGGGGTCTCAATTAAAATGTTGGTTTTTAGGGGTCAGATTTGTCGTGGGCGATTGGGGACTTTGAGGTGCTGTCACACTGAGTGCGGTTAAGATACAGCGCGCTATAATCATCCAGCTCTGCTAAAAAGATAGTACGAAGGAAAACAATTATGAATAAAAAATTAATGATCTTATTAAATGTTTCTTTATATTTTTAGTTTATGTAGGTAGTACATATATTTTAAATTAAAAAAATAATAAAAATAATTATATTGCGTACATTTTTGTTGTTTTTCGATTATAAAAAGACGAACGTACAGACAATATCACAATAGTAAATATAATAGTATAGTATAGCGGTGATAGCTCAGTGGTTAAGACGTGCACCTTCCAAGCGGGACGCTTAAGTTCGATCCCAGTCACGGGCCTGTACGAATGAATTTATTTCATGTACAGATTTTAATGTTGTAAAATTGTCACTTAGCTCGTGCCTCGGAAAGCACGTAAAACCGTTAGTCCTGCGCCTGATTTCTTTCTCTCCGGTCGTGTCGGTAATCCATCCCATCGGACTATGAGAGTAACGGAATAGAGAGTGCATCTGTATTTTTGACGTGAAACGTCTTTAAAATCGCGCCGACACATACGGGTACCAGGTTTAAAAACTGGACCGTAACGAAAAGGTCTATATCATCGTACCTTAATAATTAAAAAACTATTGGTCTTAGAAACAAAAATGTGGTGTAAATATTTCACTTATATAGTCAGCTCGCTGTTATGACATTGAGTTCGTGTCGGGGTCAAGCGGGGGGGCGGGGGAGGGATACTGCGATAACTGTGCGAAACCGGCGCTCGCGCTTGTTTCTATTCAGTGTAACTCGTGACTCCGACTTTATAGCGTGGTGATTCTTACGTGTGTTTGTCAAGTTTATTTGAGCCGATTGATTTATACAAAAATAAGTGTAATTTGGACAGTATTTATATCTATACTAATATTATAAAGCTGAAGAGTTTGTTTGTTTGTTTGTTTGAACGCGCTAATCTCAGGAACTACTGGTCTGATTTGAAAAATTCTTTCAGTGTTAGATAGCCCATTTACCAAGGAAGGCTACAGTCTATACAACAACCTGCCCGGCTTCGCACGGGTACAACGCCCCCTCACGCGGACGAAGTCGTGGGCGGCTGCTATTTAAAATAACCAGAAAGTGACAATAAATATATAAACATTTGCTATGTATTTTATGTTTCTATTACGTACCTGTTCTTTTTTTATTAAAATACTTAAAACAGCGTCCATCTTGTTTTCATTTCAATCTTTTACTTTAAAAGCGATTCGCTAACATAGACGTTTCACGTTAAAACCAACGGCCGTGTGCCCCGACACAGCCCCACCCGCTTTTTGTGCACACACTTGTGCACAATAATATCTCCTGCGTACCTGGCCAATCTCCGTAGAGATCGGTCGCCTTGACCGAAATACGATCGGAGACCATCATCATAATAGTAAAGTTATAGTGAACTAAACATTATTCTTATTAAATCTGTGGTTCTGCCCCAAGCCATCTGAATATCTTACTCAATTTCATCTTCGCATGCGCCATTTATGTTAAGTTTTTGAGTAATGCGACGGCTGTTTGTACAAGTAAATATTTTTTTCTTATCCCATGAATACATTCTATTAAGCAAAATATATCGTAAATTGTAACTGTGATAAATGGCATATATAGTTACTTAAAGGTGTTAGGTACTACGATATTTTGCGAATGTCATATACGAGTACGACGACGACGGAGGGCGAATAAATATCGTAGTAACCTTTCACCCTTTCACAGACGAAAGTTTTCTCAGGACGCTGAAAGCATTCAATATGACAAGTCCTTTAATTTCTCAAGTATAGATCTTGCGTGTTCTAATCAGCTGATATTTTTTGGTACTTTCGTGTGGTGCTGTTTTTACATGGCATATAACAGCTTTAGATTATGTAAATGTAAAAGGTAGTGAAGCCCCGTATCAGTGCAGGAAATACTCGTTTGTTTACAGTGTGTAATGTAATATATATTTATATGTGTATAATGTAATGTACACCCTGTATAACATTTGAATTCGCACCTAACAATAGCTTCGTAAAACCGTTTCGGAGTCTTAAATTTCCAATCAAATAAAAAACCAATAAGCAAGATATAAAATGATACGTCCCGCCTATCGCATTCCATCAGCGGAAAATCTATAACCGAATAAAAAACACGCATTCCCGTGCGTGACGGTAAAATGTTATATGGAGTTTTGATAAGGGTTAACGCACAGTCACACACAGCTTTTTCAGTGAGCGTGCCAAAAAACTGTGGTAGCTTTTTAGGGTTCCGTGCAAAAAAAGAACCGTTATTTGATAACTTGTGCGACTGTCTGTGTGTTTACACAAATTAGGAAAATTAAAAAAAAAAATTTAAACCATATTGCAAATAAAATAAAATTGCTCGTTATGAGGATCTCAAATACATTTTTGTTATTGAAGTAAGATAAATAGTTTATATTTTATTTTAGAAAGAAGACAAAAGTTGAAAATTGATCGAAATGAGCCACAATTTAACAAGACACCAATTTTCTTTTTTTATGTAGCCGTCATGGTTGTCCAACTGTAGGGCAAAGGCCCTTTTGAGTTCACACGTCTCGGTTCTTTGTCATATGAAATACTTAGTTTTATTAATTTATTTGTTATTCGTTATTATAACAGCAAATAGTGCCAGGCCGCACTACGGTTTTATTCCCGCAAGCGGTTAACCGCGTAACCGCAAAACCGCTCGAGACGCACACACTACCCGCTAGTCATGTAAAACTCGGTTTTAAAACAAGTCGCGGGAAAAAACAGTCAGTGTGGCCGCTTCTATTGGTTTCCTTTAGTCACAAAGTCAGGCGGTTAAAAACCGCGGCGGTTTTACCGTAGTGCGGCCTTAGACTTATATAAGTTTTACAATAAGTTGGAATATAATGTGTGTACTGCCAAAAACTGCTTCATTTCTTACTATCACTTTCCATTCCAATGTACGTCTTTCTTAACACCATGCACGCACAAAATGAAACATACATACATAAATACGTAAATCCGCTTCAGTCACGCTACCTCGATTTTTCACCTCGTAAAATAGGAGTTAATGTCACAATATACTTCAAGTGGAAAGAAATGGCGAATAGCTTGATCATGTAGGAAGGAGAGAGAGGATATGATATAATCCAATACACCTTCGACCGCCTAGTATAACCAATCACCGACCACTGGCATTTGCCTCTGATAATAGTCAACCAATAAATCAATTACTTTAAGGAAAAAATTCGTCCAAATTTTTGTAAAATTATCAATAAAGAAATGGAAAAAAAAAAATTACCCAGTAAAAAGCTGTGATTGCTTAATGATCTAGACATGCATCTTCCAGTCGGGTAGCGTAGGTTCGATACCAAATTAGTCACGAGTCTTATTTATTTACGGATTATAATATTCTAATTTTGACACTTAGCCATAGTTAAGGTGACTTGGGCCGGCCGTAAAACTGTGTCAATGTGAATTTCGAAACAAATTATATTACGACCCTATAACACATGAGATGAGGGCTCCTGATGATGATGGAAAGTCAACCTTTCCACCTAGATTTTCTATTTCTATGTAGATATTTTCTATAAAATCTCTAGAAGAGATTAGCACGCCATTGTAAATTTCTCCTGTATACTGAGATTACTTAAAATATTTTTATTTATGTGTGTACAATAAAGAATAAGAATAAAACATCATAAGGCCACCTCCTTTCAATTCTTCCTCCACGCCCCGACATACTTGTAGTACACACACGGGGAAATGGTGCGTGTTATATTACTTTTTCAAGGTTCTTGATAATGCATTATACGGCCTATATACGATATACTTAACGTGGCTAGTGGATCTCATTCCCAAGTCCGCAAAATGTTGAAATTATCCGGGATAAAAACATTTTCCCGGGATAAAAAGTAGCCTATATGTTAAGTGGGATCTATCACAATATATTCCTGAAAACTGCATCGAAATCGGTTCAGCCGTTTCTGAGATTAGCGTGCACAAACGCACAGACAAACCAACAAACAGACAACATTTCCAAAAATCATTCTTTTGGGTACTCTTGCGTTGATAAAGGTCTCCTATAATATTTTTTCTCATATATTTTCTATGTACAGACAGTCTTCCGTTACATTTTTATTATATGTATAGATGTATGCTATGTTATATAGTAAAATTGAATATACAGGGTGTAACAAAAAGGGTATGTTAAGCGAGAAGCTACGTAAATAGCCCACTGTAAAGAATCTATCCACAAAATTTGAGACTCGAAATAACATGTTTATTTTTCCCGATAGTATGGAGAATTTTTAAATATCTCAGGAATTTTCATACAATCTTGAAAAATAAACATGTTTCAAATTTTGTGGATAGGTTCTCTACATTGAGCTACTAACGTAGCTTTTCACTTAACATACCCTTTTTGTTACACCCTGTATATATATATATATCCAGCTGATGTTCGCTCATCACACCCTCCGCTGATAACATCGGAATACTGTAGCCCATCGGGGTAACTTTGTGTCAGAACAAAACAAAAATTAAACTTCAATGTAATGTAATTTAATTAATTCGTCAGGTACTGTACTATCGATGTAGTTCGCGGTTTTTTAGAAATGCATGTTTGGGCGGTCGGTAAAACAGCTTTACGTTGAAAAGCTTGTTTTATTCGCTAGGGCCAAAGTTACCCCCCAGGGCCAAAATAGACCAGTATCCCATTATTATGGTATTTTTAACAACTTTCTATGGATGTTGAGGAAAATAATGTATTGGTGAAACATATTTAGTTTTGGAGTTACACCCATTGCATGCTAGGCAATTTGAAGTTCCGATCCTACAATTAATTGATTTTTAAAATTACATCGAAATTAGTGCTAAACTCTGAGTAGAGTTACAGTTGTTCAAGACATGTAATGGCCATCGCAAAATATCGGAAACAGTCCTACAACATAACAAAAAAAGCGGGTGGGGCTGTGTCGGGGCACACGGCCGTTGGTTTTAACGTGAAACGTCTATGTTAGCGAATCGCTTTTAAAGTAAAAGATTGAAATGAAAACAAGATGGACGCTGTTTTAAGTATTTTAATAAAAAAGAACAGGTACGTAATAGAAACATAAAATACATAGCAAATGTTTATATATTTATTGTCACTTTCTGGTTATTTTAAATAGCAGCCGCCTACGACTTCGTCCGCGTGAGGGGGCGTTGTACCCGTGCGAAGCCGGGCAGGTTGTTGTATAGACTGTAGCCTTCCTTGGTAAATGGGCTATCTAACACTGAAAGAATTTTTCAAATCAGACCAGTAGTTCCTGAGATTAGCGCGTTCAAACAAACAAACAAACAAACTTTTCAGCTTTATAATATTATTAGTATAGATATAAATACTGTCCAAATTACACTTATTTTTGTATAAATCAATCGGTTCAAATAAACTTGACAAACACACGAAAGAATCACCACGCTATAAAGTCGGAGTCACGAGTTACACTGAATAGAAACAAGCGTGAGCGTCGGTTTCGCACAGTTATCGTAGTATCCCTCCCCCGCCGCCCCGCTTGACCCCGACACGAACTCAATGTCATAACAGCGAGCTGACTATATAAGTGAAATATTTACACCACATTTTTGTTTCTAAGACTAATAGTTTTTTAATTATTAAGGTACGATGATATAGACCTTTTCGTTACGGTCCAGTTTTTAAACCTGGTACCCGTATGTTTCGGCGCGATTTTAAAGACGTTTCACGTCAAAAAAATATTATAAAATTATTAATAAAGAAAATGGAAAAAATTGTAACAAATGTGTAACAAATAGGCTAAGAAACTATTACCTATCTCTTCCTTAATTCTTTCACAGTGTTATTATCTGATATAGTTTGAATAGGTCACAATATAATGTTTGTATGTATTATATAGATAAATTAGTATGTAGTAGTATTATAGATATATATTTTATTATATATATGTATGTCTCTATTATGTATGTATCTAAGTAGATAATTAAGTATTGTTATTATTTAGTAAATATATTTATTTTGTGTTAAGTTTATTTATATTTTAATACGTGTGCACATATGATATTCCTTTTATATATTATAAAATTTTCCTTTGTACTTAATGGTTTGCTGGAAGAAATCTCTTTTAGAGATAAGCTCGCCTTTGTACTATTTCTTTTACAACTTACTGTCTATGATAAAAATTTATGTGTACAATAAAGAATACTAAGAAAAATTCTTCACCCGAGTGGGAATCGAACCCACGACCACTGCAAACCGTGCCAGCCGCTCTAACCACTGAGCTACCGGGTCAAAAAAATATATATTAAAAAGCTATAGGTATTTAAATAAATAAATAAATATTCACACATTTCACATCACATTGACCTAGGTCCCACATTAAGATCCCTAAGGTCTTGTGTCGTGGGTACTAAACAACGGTATATAAATACATAGATAAGTATAGAAACATCCATGACTCAGAAACAAACATTGATATTCATCATATTAATGTTCGCACCTACCGGTATTCGAACCCTGGACCTATGGCGTCGCAGGCAGAGCCACTACCAACTACACCAATCGGCCGTTATAGTCAATTAAACGTACCTTGCCAATAATATGTACCTTATTGTACTGTACGCTTTTGCCATTTGGTTTGACTTAGAGCACAGCTCGCAAATAGTGTCCCGATCCCAAAGCGATCTGTGAAGATCATCTGATAGATCGGTGTGTCTACGATCTTTTCAAACTATCTCGAGTTGTCTAAAGTTTTCACCGCTGGCGTAGAAAAGATTGTAATTTTAGAAATATCTTTGTTACGTACTTGCTCTTATTTGTGTTTGATTTTAAGTTGTAATAAATTGCGATATTTTATACATATACTACTAGGCAAATACTGAAAAATACCATTAATTTGAGTTATGTGACGGTGTGTTCTCTCACGGTAAATGCATTTTTTAAAATTTAATTAGCAAAAATGTCGGAAACTTTCGGACAATTTCTGTGAAAATTTTCAGTTTTTTTCACTTCATGGTCTAAGGTCAGCAATATTTGCCTGACTGTCACTTACCTACCTATATACGGCTGCCGGACCACAAAAGAAATCCTATGAGACTGATGTAAAATATCAGTGACTAGTTGCCAGCTCATAACTTGGCAGAACGCCCCTGTGCCTAAGTAGAACCTTACGATATGTGGGTACTATTCTTTTTCTTTTTCAGCCTATTGCAGTCCACTGCTGGAAGTAGGCCTCCCCCAGGGCACACCACAAGGCTACTGCCACAGGGGGGTTTTACCCATAGTCGCGGCGCCGGCAGAGTAGAGTTTGTACCACCCCTGCCTGCCCGTGGGTATCGTAGCAGCACCTCCCATACTGACAACATAGTCCGAAAATCACACTGCGATCACCAACCCGCCTGCCCAGCGTGGTGACTATGAGTTAAACGCCCCTGTATTTCGGCCAAGGCGACTAATCTCTACGGAGATTAGTCAGGTACGCAGGAGGTATTATAGTGCACAAGTGTGTGCGTAAACACAGATACACTCTCTATTCCGTCACTCTCATAGTCCGATGGGACGGAAAGCCGACACGACTGGAGAGAGATTAGGCGCAGGACCAACATTGTCACAAGCTAAGTGACAATTTTACAACATTAAAATCTGTACATTAAATAAATTCATTGGTACAGACCCGTGACGAGGATCGAACTTACGCCTCCTGCATGGAAAGTGCACGTCTTAACCACTGGGCTATCACCGCTACTATAATACGAGTATATTATATTATGCTAGTTTTTTACCCTAAGTGAATATGACAGTTTTTGATTACGTATCTCATCAATATTGCGAAAGAAACCAGACGAGAAATAACCTCATTTGACCTACACGTCACGCTCTTGTCAGTATTCGTTACGTAGGTTTATTTTTACTACTCTTGTATTTTCAACCCTTATTTTTCTAATATCTAGTTACTGTCGCCGCAATATTGGAAGAAAATCGACTAAATAACAAAACGGTTTCTTTGATTTATTAACATTTGCTTAGTTTGTATTTTTACTTTGATACGAACGACATTTTAACCTTTACGTGCAATAAATAACAAGTATTTCTTTAGTATGTTTGCTTATATCTATTCATAATTCAGAACCATTGGATTTTTCATCCATCGCTTCATAGTTGTAATCGTGCCTGAAAATTTGCGGTAGGCTTCCGCTTACCACGTGCGACTCAATGGACAAACTAGTGATAAGTGAATGTAATTAGCACAATTCTGATGAACTTAACCTAATCTGATTTAGGGCCTAGTTAATTACCTCTAAGTATGGAACATAGTAAGCATTTTGTGAATTAAAGTCTCAAGTAAAACTTATGTGCAATTTCACCACCTCTACGCAAATCTACGGATATGAAGTGTCACGTAACTTAAAGTTACATACATGTCGCAGTTGGATCTGCGACGCCACCTATTTTCAATTGTTGGAGTTAGAAACGTCAAGTGAGCAGCTGTCACTGTCGCTTGGGCATGGACAAGACATGGTGCTGAGGGGGTACCACGGTAATTTTACAACGGCCACATGGTCGGTAGAATTGAGCTGTGGATTATTCTTGTTGCAACTGTCGAGCTATGCACTGGTATCGATCAGCCGTCGTGTACTTGCCGCGTTTCTACGTTATCCGTTATAATCTTGGCAATCCTGTGTGTTAATACTGTGAAAGTGTTAGTGAAATCTAATTAAAGTTCTCAACTGGGTACACGCTGTATTCTTTATTTTGGATTTTGGACCATAGCTGACACCTAACGGCATCGTCCACTCCTTCGCCCCATCTTCGTCATACATAATAGTTATATACACACGACTGTGTTCTAGTAACCAGAACTGTATGATCCTAAGGAGATCCCATAGCCACGTTTAGCATAGCAGGGGCAGATGTGAGTGATCAGTGACAAGATGCTAGCTTACCGCCTGTGAGAATGCCCGAGTTCAAGTATATAAACCTTGAATAGGACTAAAATAGGTATCAGGCTGAAAACCTTCCATTAGCGGCTTAAAAGCCACTCTACTCTACAACTATACAGGATGTAATGAAAGGTTAAACAAAATGCTGTGAAAATCGCCCACTATAAAACCTATCCACATAATTTGGGAATGATACCATTTTCAGGAACATTCAAGAGCAACTTTATTATTCTTACATGCAATTATTGACTTAAACAATGTGTCAAAAATTGCGGTTTAGATAATGCCAGTCATTTGTTACTTCAATAAAATTTTATGTAATAGACAAGAAAATGGTAGGTACCATTTCATTTAAATCTTGAAAACTAATAGAAAAATAAACATGGAATGTCGATTGACAAACTTTGTGAATAGACTATAGTAGGCTGTCTTCATAGTATTTTGCTTATATTTTGACATACCTTCTGTTACACCCTGTAGAAATCCTTTATAAATTCGATGTACTATTGTGTCTATAAATGTATACCCACTATTGTGTACAGAACCCAAGTCCCTTAGGGTCCGCAGGTCGTAGTGCGGACCTTTTGATCCCGATAATACGACCAATTTGCGGCGACCCCACACCGTTAACTAAAGTTTTTGAGTTGTTAAATTTTAAATCTGGTCGAATTAACATTTTTGGGGTAAGGGTCTAGTTTCGTGGCCAGAGTAGATTAGGAAAGACTGGTAAGGGGTAAGTTCCGAGGTGTGTGTGAATTGAATCTCTAGCCGTGTGATTATATGATTGTTTTTTGATTTTTTAGATTACATACATACATGCATACATAATAATCACGCCTCTTTCCCGGAGGTGTAGGCAGAGATCACGGATCTCCATTTGCTACGATCCTGACACACCTCTTTCGCTTCATCTACTTTCTTGATATTCTTCATGCACGCTCGTCGGTTTAGGGTACTCTTGACCTGACTTTTCTTTAGAATTTCACCAATTTGATGAGTGAAAGTCCGGCGAGGTCTTCCCCTTCCAACCCTTCTATCCACTCTTCCATTGTACACTTTCTTTGTCAGTCTACTTTCACTCATCCTCTACACATGCCCAAGCCACCTCAACATACCCTTCTCAATCTTCGTCACCACGTCCTCATTTATACCACACATCTTTCATTTTTAAAATTATTTTCTCTAATATGAATTTAATTTTGGATTAATGAAGGTAATTGCTATGCTGATGCGGGGCTTCACTAGAATACATCAGCTGCATCTTCTTCCGTTAGTGTCGAAAAATCGACGAAGGAATTAGGGGCGATCTCTCAGGCGATGAGCTAGCAACTTGTCACTGATTTCTTATGAGTCTGATCATGAGACAGCCGTATGTCTATGTATGCTAGCAACTAGAGTGAGCGGGATAGTGACGTATAAACGTGTCCAAGCCCTTTAGGCATAGTACTCTGTCCGCGTGGACTACAGAAAAAACAAAATGTCGAAATTATCCGGGTTTAAAACATTTTCCCGGCATAAAAAGTAGCCTATATGTTAAGTGGGATCTGTCACAATATATTACTGAAAATTGCATCAACCGGTTCAACCGTTTCTGAGATTAGCGTGCACAAACGCACAGACAAACAGACAAAAATAAAAAAAAATAATGTACTATTGCGTTAATAAAGGTTTTCTATTATATTTTTTCTCATATATCTTCTATGTACAGACAGCGATCCGTTACATTTTTTATAATATGTATATAGATGACAATATAATATATTCTAAATTATTCGCGTAGCTTTACCAAGCTCAGTACCATTATAATGGTACAAAGCAACTGACGGAAAATTTTTTGGCACGTCCCTTCACTTTATGGCCATATACTCAAATTAAACATACTCCACTAAAGCCTTTCCGAAGTGTGCCAAGATAGTTTGAATTGCGAAACGCGTATAATTCACGATTAGACATTTAGTATGTTGGAAGACAATTTGGATGTCTTCCAGAGCATTTGTACGCAATGTTGCAAAATGAATAAACCTTATCCCGAAATTGTATTCAGTTAGTAGATCTTCTATGCTGCTCTGGGAGTGAAAAAAAAACGTATGATACTTCAGCTGCTTCTCTTCCCGGGCACACTGTACAAGTCAGTAGAGGGACCTGTCACTACTAGCCGAACATGTACATCTCAACTATACCCTCAAAATTGGTCAGAAGTGGTACCATGTGGTTTTATCGGCCCTTGATGCTCTGCCTACCCCGTAAGGGATAAAGGCGTGATTATATGTATGTATGTATAATATGTAGTAGACAAAAAAAAATTCTCTCATTCGCTCAATATGTCTACTTATTCGACGCTTATAATATACAGGATGATTTTGGGTCGTCAACGTTCACGAAAACTACGGAATCTCCTCATCACCACGATCATACGATCATTTTTCTCCATGGAAGCATACCTGGGAAGTGCCTGGTTTCCAAAATATTAGGGTCCAAAGTTGAATAAATAGACTGGGTTTTTCTGCATAAATGCACAAGATTTTTGTAGAAATACCCAAGTGTACCAAGATTTTTTCACGAGAAATAATTAATATTTGTTTATGAAAAAAAAAATGGTATAAACACTGGACATTTTAAATTTCGCTCGAACTAGTATTAAAAAAAAAAAAAGCGGGTGGGGCTGTGTCGGGGCACACGGCCGTTGGTTTTAACGTGAAACGTCTATGTTAGCGAATCGCTTTTAAAGTAAAAGATTGAAATGAAAACAAGATGGACGCTGTTTTAAGTATTGTAATAAAAAAAGAACAGGTACGTAATAGAAACATAAAATACATAGCAAATGTTTATATATTTATTGTCACTTTCTGGTTATTTTAAATAGCAGCCGCCCACGACTTCGTCCGCGTGAGGGGGCGTTGTACCCGTGCGAAGCCGGGCAGGTTGTTGTATAGACTGTAGCCTTCCTTGGTAAATGGGCTATCTAACACTGAAAGAATTTTTCAAATCAGACCAGTAGTTCCTGAGATTAGCGCGTTCAAACAAACAAACAAACAAACTCTTCAGCTTTATAATATTAGTATAGATATAAATACTGTCCAAATTACACTTATTTTTGTATAAATCAATCGGTTCAAATAAACTTGACAAACACACGAAAGAATCACCACGCTATAAAAGTCGGAGTCACGAGTTACACTGAATAGAAACAAGCGCGAGCGCCGGTTTCGCACAGTTATCGCAGTATCCCTCCCCCGCCCCCCCGCTTGACCCCGACACGAACTCAATGTCATAACAGCGAGCTGACTATATAAGTGAAATATTTACACCACATTTTTGTTTCTAAGACCAATAGTTTTTTAATTATTAAGGTACGATGATATAGACCTTTTCGTTACGGTCCAGTTTTTAAACCTGGTACCCGTATGTGTCGGCGCGATTTTAAAGACGTTTCACGTCAAAAAAAAAATTCATATAATTTCCCAGCAATTTTTTTGGCATAAACTTACTTTATTGATGAGTACGTTCCCTTCGTTAAGGGTAGCAACGAAAAAACACTCTATATACAGAAGGATCTGCAACTGATATATTCTAGTAAGCCCTGCATCAAGAGTTTATACTATAGTTATATTCCATTCGACAGCCTATTGCAATCCACTGCTGGACGTAGGCCTCCCCCAGAGCACACCACAAGGCTCGATCTCCCGTTTTTGCCATCCAGTCACGCCCTCTTTAAGTCATCGGTCCATCTGGCCGGAGAATATCCAACGCTACGCTTTTGTTTTTTAAAATTATGTCAGTTTGTTATATTGTTTGTCTAAAATGTAACGTTTGTGAATCCTACGATACAGGTTCTCCTAGTTTAGGATTCGCAGTTTATACAAAATATTGTTGAATGTATTTTTTCGGAAATAAATCCTTTTTTTACTTTTACTTTACATGTTAAAAGAAATTAGCTAGGTACTTATAACTGTATGTTACTTTGAGGTCATCAGACGAAAACCTAGCAATGTAAATTCGTGTGATACACGAACACAGTGCCCAGTAATGTCTAGTTATACACCAGTTACAAAGCCTCCGGCATATCAAAGGCATATCTGCCCTTTACCCGAGCAGTTATGCGTGAATGCGGTCGATCATTTGCAGAAATTATCGAGCACGAGGCATTATCTCGCCACGGTTATCGGGCTTGTAGTTATGATACTGCTGAAGGAGTTAAATGCGATGTGAATAGTTCACTACCGAGAACACGATAATCGAGACCCCTACTGCTACTAATAAAACTATCATCTCATTTCAGCCCTGGGAAGTCCACTGCTGGACATTGGTCTCCCCCAACAACCTACATACCGACCGGTCGGAAGCAGCCTGCATCCAACCGACGCCCGCGACCTTGGCCAGGTCGTCCGTCCATCTCGCGGGTGGCCTTCCCACGCTGCGTTTGCCGATACGTGGTATCCACTATAGAACTTTCCGGCTCCATCGGCCATCAGTTCTTCGAGATATGTGCCCTGCCCATTGCCACTTCAGCTTGCTGGACCGTTGAGCTATGTCAGTGATCTATGTACGTCTGCGGATCTCCTCATTTCTGATTCTATCACGCAGAGAGATCCCGAGCATAGCTTTCTCCATCTACCTAATACTTTCGATTGTATCTATTTCTATTGTCTTGTTCTATGTTGTTTCTGTTCGTGTATGTTTAATTTTCGAATAAAAACTATGATATTATATTCTGTTCTAACCCGCACTGAAGTTACATCATTATACTTGATTTTTGACGGCAAAATAATACTTATCTGTCAAATTAAACTATGAATAACTTATACTTAGTTGAAAGCTTTCAATTAGTAAGGCCCTTAAAGTATTACCTGTGTTTAAATTATATTTGACTGCAATAGCGTAATAAAAAAATTAAACTCTATAACGATTACTTATACACAATTAAATTTTCCAGACATACATTTTGCTAGATTTTGCATTCACCCAAGCGATGAGGTATCCCCTCTTTTATGATTCTGTAGCTCTAACTAGCCTATTTCGGTTGTGTACCTATATGTAAGGATAGTGACGTATAAACGTGTCAAACCCTTAAGGCATATTAGATGATATATGCTTAACTATTCGTATAGCTCCTAAACATAGTCTCGTCCTAATTGGACAAGACTCATGCATGTTGCAAGCCAAGTTATGCGGACGGAAAGCCGATCGTTTGCAGATTTCTGTATGTGTCCGTTAGTGTCTTTCCACACGGTCCGGTGACGGGTACGGAATTTTATGTGCCTGTTCGGTTTAAGCCGATACGTGTAAAGGTTCACTCACGTCTGGTCGTAAGCAGTGCGGCAGCAGCAGGACAACTTAGATAGTCTTCTGTCGCTCTGCTCATTTCAAAATGGAACTCCGCCGCTTCTGACCAGCTGCGCTGCTTGTCACGTAATGTGAAAGGACTCTGTGAAAGGCTGACTTACGTGGCCATACTTCAGGTACCCGGTACCGGCTATCTGGCAAACGGAGCGTGTGTAAAGGCACTAATTCTTTATGCTTTGTGAGTTTTTAAATGGAACTCAATCGCCAACGGCTTTCTGAGTGTGACGTGGCCTTATGAGTTGTGACGTCATATAAAATTTGAATAGTTGTGTTTTTCATTCAATTAATTGTAAAACGTAAATGCGATCGAGTACGTATTAAAAACTCTCAATCAGCACTTGAATTATGTCTATTTATATTAGCTTTTAATATTTATCTCATGTAATGAAGTAAATAAATAACCAATGTTTATTTTTATTACAGGTAATTTATTCATATCGACATGAGAAACATGAGCTATTTGTCTTGTTTAAAAATAGTACAAGAAAAGCAAATGTTTATTTAAGTAGGTATGTATTATGATCTGCATGAAATATAAGTAAAGTTAAGTCGTGTACAAACAGGATTCCTACGTAGAATTAAATCCAATGATATTGCAACATTGGTCTTAGAAATCATTGTAATTAATTATTTGTAAGACCTCTGGCAATGGTTATGATCATGAGCCAGAATAATGGACTAAAGTTTTAAAAGCTATATAGGATGTTTTTTCCTTGCCACCCTTAACGAAGGGTACGTACTCTAAACATCAAATGAAGTAATTTTATGCCAAAAAAATGTTTTTTTATTTTTTTTTATTACTTGATCGGGTGAAATTTATAGTGTTTATGCTAGTTTTTCCATAGACAGATATTAATTACGCAGAAAAACGCAGTCTATTTACTCAACTTTGGACCCTAATATCTTGGGAACCAGACACTTCCCAGGTAGGCTTCCATGGAGAAAAATGATCGTGATGATGAGGAGATTCCGTAGTTTTCGGGAACGTTGACGACCAAAAATCACCCTGCATAGGTGTGTACATATGCCAATATAATACAATATACGAATTCATTGTTTTTCATTGCATTAACTATACATACATAATACTTTACTGCGCTGTAGTCATCGTTACTTTGTATACAGGGTATTTTTTTGTGCCAAACGTATACAAGAGGTACGTATTCTGCACATCAAATAAAGTTAGTTTATGAAAATAAAAATGCTGGGAAACGAGTTTAATTTTTGGGGTCCATTTTTTTTATTCAATCGGTAGCAAGCAATGTACCTAATACATATTGACGCTACGAAACGTACGAAAATGGGGCAAGCGAAACCGCATGCCGGGGCATGTCTGCCTTATGTTGTAAACATAAACTTCATCATCATCATCATTTACAGCCCAGGCCTCCACTAACAACCTCCACTCCGACCGGTCGGAAGCAGCCTGCATCCAACCGACGCCCGCGACCTAGCTTGGCCAGGTCGTCCGTCCACCTCGCGGGTGGCCTTCCAACGCTGCATTTGCCGATACGTGGTATCAACTCTAGAACTTTCCGACTCCATCGGCCATCAGTTCTTCGAGCTATGTGCCCTGCCCATTGCCACTTCAGCTTGCTGGACCGTTGAGCAATGTCAGTGATCTTTGTACGTCTGCGGATCTCCTCATTTCTGATTCGATCACGCAGAGAGATCCCAAGCATAGCTCTCTCCATCGCTCGCTGTGCGATCCTGAGCTTCTATATGAGGCACATAGTTAGAGACCACGCACTGGTTGAATACCTTCGTCTTTAAGGACTGGGGTATCTTCGACACAAATAAGCTTAGTAGCTTCCCGAACGCTGCCCAGCCGAGTTGGATTCGCCGATTTACCTCCTTCTCAAAGTTGGACTTACCTAGTTTGACCGTCTGTCGCAGTTAAACATACTCGTCAACAACTTCGAGCATCCCAACCAGACATAAACTTACCAACGTTAATTACCTACCTACTTAAAATGGTACATAACCTACACTTACCTAATGTTGCTGCACTTTTGTGTCCTGTGTTAGAAGCCACTAATCATCACAAAGACCTTCTACACAGAAAGTTTCACAGAAGTTACAACTTCCATTTGAATACACTCGTGTGTATTCACAATTACTAACTAAAGAACATTATCACTATCACCTGCTATCACCACTATCACTCAAATCTTAGAGAAAACCGGTTCCTTTGTTACTTTCAGTGCTTCTGTATTTCCGTAACCAGTACAGCAAAACAAATAATAACATAAAAACACACATACTATTACTATAAAATAAGCAAATTACAAAATTAATGTTATTGCACTTATTACTACTTATTTCGCAAAAAAAAATGGATATGCATGCGCGCATCTCCTGTGACGCACAGACCGGAACTAAATTTTAAAAATAATTATTTCTTCAAGCCACAGACTACATAGAGAACTAGCTTCAAGGAAAGGACACAGCACACGTGGGCTAGGGGCTAGTATTGAAAAAAAAAGAGAATTATGGATTGAAGTTTGCAAATCACGTAAATTTTTTTTCTGTGTACTCATTTTATCAAAACAAACAACTTTTATTTGAAAAACTTTTCTTAAAAAAATATTGTTTTTTTTTGTAAGGAGAAAAAGTAAAAACTGTAAATATCGAAAGGGGTAAAAGTGTTAGCAGTGGCGGTTAGTTAGGGTTAAATAAAGTAGATCTCTTCTATGATTTCCACTAGCCGCTATAGCCAATATTTGATAAAGTCCATACTCCCCATACATTTAGTATGGGGAACTTCTAAATCCTGTTGAGGGCAAGGCGGTGGACTTATTAAGTAGACTCCCAGGCACGACATGTCAGCCGTCACCTTTTCTATAACTCTCACTAACCGCCATGACAGCTAACATTACATTTTGTATGCTTCCCATACAATAATTATTATTGGGGAATTATTAAGTCCTGTCAAGGCCAAGGCGGCAGACTTATTACAGAGACTCCAAGGCACCAAATATCAGCCGTCATCTCTTCTATGACTTCCACTAGCCGCCATAGCCAAGATTTGCTGAAGTCGATACTTTTCATACATTTAGTATGGGAAATTTCCTGTGGGACTCCTGTGGACGTCAAGGCAGACGACTTATTAAGTAGACTCCAAAGCATAAAATATTAGCCGTCATCTTTTCTAACACGCCCACTAACCACAACAGCTAACAGAAGATTGAAGTCAATGGTCCCCATACATTTTGTATGGCGATGTTCTAGGTCACGTGAAGCCCAAGGCGGCAGACTTACAACATAAATTCCAAGGCATGAAATGTCGGCCGTCAACTCTATTTTAACCCTTATAAACCGCCACTGCTAACACTTTTACCCCTTTCGATATTTTTTAGTTTATTATTAAGTTTATCTCCATACAAAAAAAAATCAATCTTTTTTTAAAGTTTGAAAATGAACTTTTTTAGAAAAGTTTTTCAAATAAAAGTTGTTTGTTTTGATAAAATGAGTACACAGAAAAAAATTCGACGCGATTCGCACACTTCGATTCGTAATTCCCATTTTTTCAATCCTAGCCCACTGTGCAGCGGCGCGCACAAAAATTCATCCAACTAGGTTTGTGTTTACTCGATTTAGTATTTTAGGACATTATCAATATTAAAGATTGTGCAAGGAATTGCATTTCAGAAGTCTTTTGATTGCTTAAAGTGCTGTGTGTGTACTCACGAAGAGCCAATGCTGTATTTCCTTCGATTATACCGTAGCAATACACAGACCGTGTGGTGTGCCATGTGACTTGTCGATTTTAGAGGTTGAAGAAGTTTTTGATTATTGTGATCAAGGATGTTGATTGTGTTATTCAAATTTCAATCGCATTCATTCATTGAAAACAAAGTACGGACAAGCTAAATACCTAAAGTACCATTACATACTACATACTACCAAAGGTTTCCTCAAAAAATACAAGTGTAGGTTATAATAATCATGGAGTATTGTAATAATTAATTAAACTTTACTTACATTTGTCGGTTTTGTTTTATCCTAGGTTTCGTGTTGTTGTTTGTTATTTTATTACTAGAGAGAGTACCTAAGTAGCCGGTATTTAGGTATCTACCTACGCGCTGGTACGGTGTCTTTAGCATAACAGCTATTTTTAAATAGAATGTGATTGAAGCTTGAGTAGGTACCTAAACGAACCATATCTTATGTATTGAACATTAGTGTCGGTAAATGTGCGAGAGAGAGAGAGAGAGAGAGAGAGGGCGCGCGCGCGATGCTTGTCGGCTGGTCAAAGGTGTTTCTAGGATACCGCTCGAGTTCGCGTACAGGTTCAAGGGCGGGCAGCGTTACACGTGCCACTGTCTAGCGTAGTAGCGTTCGGATTTCGATACCTAAATGCTAAAACAGACGAATTTCTTTCTGTTGTTACGTTAATTTTGACAATGGTGTTTAATTAATTTTCGGTTATTTATGTTATGTGAGACTTCGTCATTTTATTAAACTTGAAGAAGTTATTGATGAAGAAGTTTGTGATTCGTGATTTTTGCCCTAGAAAAGGTACCTACTTACTTACTCGATTGTCACTTAGCTTAGTTAGCTCGAAAGAGCCTAAATTAAGGATGTTTCCAGGTTATCGCGTAGGTAGTCAATAGTACCTACTACCATTATTAATAATTTACACTGTACGTACTGTAGTTTTAAGTTAGTGTGCCTACCTAGCTAGGTTATCCTGTATGTTATGATGATTAGTAAGAAATAGACACTGGAAACTGGAGAAGTTTCGATCGATGGCCGGCAAGAGCCCGACCGGGCAATCAGCTGATCGCTAGCGAACCACGTTCCTGTCATACCTAGTAGGTATTGTGCACCATCTCTCATTTGTGTGTCCTCGAACTTTTCCACTAAGAATACGATCGTAAATGTAGGTAGGTACCTACTTAATTAATAATAAGAACTAACTTTTTGTGTTAGTAACAAAGTAGTAGTTTTGTCTTAGCTGGATTTTTCGTGTTGGTTGTTGCTGCCAGTGTAGCCTAGTGTAGGTTTCGCTTCGCGCGAGAAGCTAGAGTAGAGTAGAACTACTCGTAGCATTACCCACCGCGCGCTGTAACTTTTGCCTTGGATTTTGATAGGAAATGTTTGGAATTTAATTAACGTTTCTTCGGGAAAGTTGTTTGTTAGTCATGCTTACATGCATTTCTGCCAAAAAATGCAACTTGATAAGTAGACTTTAGACCTCAATATCTTGGAAACCAGACACTTCCCAGGTATGCTTCCATGGAGAAAAATGTTCGTGATGATGAGGAGAATGCGTGGTATTCAAAAACGTTGACGACCAAAAAATACCCTGTATAATACAGGATGATTTTTGGTCGTCAACGTTCCCGAAAACTACGGAATCTCCTCATCATCACGATCATTTTTCTCCATGGAAGCATACCTGGGAAGTGTCTGGTTTCCAAAATATTAGGGTCCAAAGTTGAGTAAATAGACTGCGTTTTTCTGCATAAATGCACATAGACGCGCTTAGCAGGATTTTTTCACGAAAAATAATTCATATCTGTCTATAAAAAAACTAACATAAACACTAGACACTATAAATTTCGCACGATCAAGGAATTAAAAAAAAAAAAAAAAATCCCAGTATTTTTTTGGCATAAACTTACTTTATTTCATGTATAGAATACGTACCCTTCGTTAAAGGTGGCCACAAAAAAACATCCTGTATAAATAAAATATAGGTATGTTTGAAATTCCCAGCTTTAGCATAGAAAAGTGGTTGTATTTTTCTCATAAAACACACCACAGTGTGTTACAAAGGTATCTACCATCTGAATTATATTCGGGAACAGTTCATAAATCCCGAATGAGTGTGCACAATTTTTTAATCCCTCTGGGAACGTGGTGTAACATGATAGGCCCAGTTTTACAGCAGTGTAAGCCCCGCTTACTTTGCTAGTGTAGTTTTTTATGCTGTATGCGATGATGTTAAAGCGTCATTAAGTAATTCTTAGGTAAAACATTATTTTTGTTACTACATGCAAAAAACGTTACTACGTAGTTCCAAAATCAGGCAAAGAAGTTATTCTATCAGACTCTAGTGTCACAGACGCCGAAAATTAACTTTTTTATTTTATTATCCTGAAATCAAGTTCATATGCTATGATCGTGAAAGGACACCTTTACAGTGTGGCCAGCTTCACAAAGAATGTTCTTAGTCAAAATTATTTCGCGGTTTTATTTGGAACTCTCTTCCTTTCTCCGTAGCTTCGGGCTGTTTCTTTGATATATTATTTCAGAAGCATAAATCTACACTTTGATGTCTGAAATTCATTATTATGAGCTCGTCACTTTTATGTTATTTAAGTGTTAAAATAATGATGGAATGCGTGAGAAAATGTGCATCTATTACGTTTGAAATTACAAATTAATTAAGTACCTACTTTTGCTGTCATATAATACATCATCATCTTCCTGCCCTGTTCCCATTTATTTAGGATCGGCGCAATATGTACTTTTCTTCCATTCATCCCTATTATCCGTCATCTCATTGCTCACTCCCAGTACACGCATATCCTCTCCCACACAGTCCGAGTCCAAATTTAAAAAACCCCCGACCCAAAAATTACGCAATTATTATGACAAAAGGTTTAAAATGCTAAACCCTATAAAAAGCAAAAAATAACTTTTAACACTACGTAAGTACCAACTAAAGCATGGCAGACTATCTACTCGGGACTTTGTGCCACCTTTATATCGGAGGCATAACCGCTAATTTTGAACTGCAAATGGTTATCTTGGCCTGCTCTTGACAGTACGTATGAAATTTTTGATTAAATTTTATCGCGTCGGGGGACCGCTTTAATTTATTAGTCTAACATTAGAAGCACACATTAAGAAGTCCTCAATCCCATTGTTATACAAATATAATTGTAATAGCTTACTTCACTTTAATTCTGAATACCTACTTACTTTAAAACATTATATCGGTAATTATAAATATAATTTTGTTTAGATAGGTGATTTTTTAATACGAATGTTGTAACTAGGTAGGAATCATTTGATTTAGGTAAGTATTTTTGAAGGTACCTAAAAAGCGGTGCCACGATGCGACAATATTTAATAAAAAATTTCATACGTACCTATACGGTCAACAGCAGGCCAAGATAACCATTTGCAGTTCAATTAGCGGTTATGCCTCCGACATAAAGGTGGCATAAAGTCCCGAGTAGATAGTCTGCCATGCTTTAGTTGGTACTTACGTAGTGTTAAAAGTTATTTTTTGCTTTTTATAGGGTTTAGCATTTTAAACCTTTTGTCATAATAATTGCGTACATTTTTTGAGTCAGGGGTTTTTTTAAATTTTAAATTTAATTTTTTATTTCATGCTTTTTGAAGGAGCTCCTTAATTTTTAATTATTTCATTTAATTTATTTTATATTTCGCCGCGTAAAAAGTTTAGATGGGGTCGCTATATGCGATCTCGACCAAAGGAAGCTGTTTAAGAATCCTCATGACAAACTGGCTCTGGGAGAATTGCAGAGATTAAGAAACAATAAAGATTAAACTTTGGTAATTCTAGATTTTCAGCAAAAATATAAATCGGTTTATCCGTTTCATTCCGGCATACCAGGGTTTCATCCGCCACATCCCATTTCCAGCATCAGGTCCTCGTCAATTAGAAACATGAAAAGAACCAGTCAAGACAAATTCAACGAGCCCAAACTCGATGGGTTTACTAAAAGGTAGACCAGGGTTACGTCTCCTACCTTCGAGCCCTATCATCAGACCAGCTCAGAGGTTCCAGATTTCCAGCATCAGGTCTTCGTCAATTAGAAAAATAAAGAGAACTAGTTAAGAGAAATCCAACGAGCCTAAACTCGATGGGTTTACTAAAAGACAGTCCAGGGTTACGTCTTCTATCTTCGAACCCTAACAGCAGACCAGCTCAGTGGTTCCAGAAGACATAAGTGTTTCAAATGTCAGATCCCACATATGCTTACAAGAAAACTGAGCGTATAACATTCCTATCACACCTAACAAACGACCTGCTGACCCTGAAGACCTGAACCGATTTCCACCAAACATAACTAAGAACACTCTCGACTGATATACCTTTTAAACAAAAAAAACCGCATTAAAATCGGATCATCCGTTTGGGAGCTACGATGTCACAGGCAGACACATACACATTTACACACACACACACAGAGAGAGAGAGAGAGACACGTCAAACTTATAACACCCCGTCGTTTTTGCGTCGGGGGTTAAAAATGTAACGGATCGCTGTCTGTACATGGAAGATATATGAGAAAAAATATTATAGGGGACCTTTATCAACGCAATAGTACCTAAAATAATGATTTTTGGAATATTTGTCTGTTTGTCAATTTGTCTGTTTGACGGTTTGTCTGTTTGTCTGTATGTTTGTGCACGCTAAACTCAGAAACGGCTGAACCAATTTCGATGCAGTTTTCAGGAATATATTGTGACAGGTCCCACTTAACATATAGGCTACTTTTTATCCCAGTAAAATGTTTTTATCCCGGTTAATTTCGACATTTTGTTTTTTTTTGTAGACCACGCGGACGGAGTCGCGGGCGTCCACTGGTACAGAATAAATTTCCGAGAATAAATTGCTACATATTGCAAGAGTGAAGCATGATACTTTAAAAGGGAATAGAAATAATAAAATGCAGTCGCAATGAGAAATAGGACACCATTATGCAGCCAGGACGTTCATATTACTTACCCAAGATAGCTGTGTCTGAAAACTGAAATTACAGTTAGCAGCAAATGAATTTTATAATGCTTGGACTTTCTTCTGGAAAAACTTAGATGCATATCCCATTGGATTCGTTGCTGGTCATTAGATTGTTATTTTTGTGCTCGAAAAGTGGCTGAAGTCTCACCTCTTACCATGTGAGTAACTTTCACATTTCTTTCTTTGGAGATGATGATGACGGCCGACTGGTCTAGTAGGTAGTGACCCTGCCTGCGACGCCATAGGTCCTGGGTTCGAATCCCGGTGGGTGCAAACATTGATATGATGAATATCAATGTTTGTTTCCGGGTCATGGATGTTTCTATACTTATCTATGTATTTATATACCGTTGCTTAGTACCCACGACACAAGACCTTAGGGATCTTAGTGTGGGACTAGGTTAATGTGTTGTATATAAAATATTTAAATATATATATATATATAAAAAATAATGTATATTTTTGGTAAATAAATATTTTCTTAACTGTTTTCAAATGAGTCAGAGTTTAGTCAGTGTTTTATTTTAGAATCTTTTAAAGTAGTACTGTATGACATGTATGTTATTTATTATGTGTTTATTGTTAGGTATTATAATAGGTAAATGACCTATTCTATTAATAACAATTATTATTTAAAGTGTCTTGGATCACAAAAAAAAATTGAGCTATAAGAACATTTTTCTACACTGAGTTTGCTCTTGCTTAGCCAATACAAAAACTCGTATTAAGCTATTTCAATTTAAATTGAAATAAGGTTTTTTTAAAAAATATCTCGACTCTCAGATTCTCAGACTGAGAATATAGTATATCCCATTCTCACGGGATTCTTCTAGATGTTCCCGGATCTCGGAACTACATTCCGGAACTTAAATAAATATTCTAGTTTAATTTCTAGATTGTGATTATTAGTTTTGATATATTATATGTCCTATGCTCTAGCGGGGCTGCACTAGAGTAGGTATGAACATACCTACATCAGGTGCATCTCTAAGGATTCTGCCATGCGATAAGCTGGCAAATTGTTACTAATAATTTGTAACTGTCCTGTAAAAGTGGATGTGGGATATCTTTGATGATATTACGGTTGTGGCTACCCCATTTCGAAAACAGCCGTGTGGAAATTATTCACGACATAGTAAAGTAAAGAAATGTGATAAAAACATGTGTCGTACCAATGCTTGATAATGGGGAAACTTTTAATTACTAAGGCCGTAGTTCTGCAGAAAGAGACCAACAATAAAAAATGAGTTTCGAGATATTGACGTTTAAAGTTTCTTTATTTTTTAAAAAAGTTCTCTTACGTTTTTCCTGAAAGTTATTTATGTCATTTGGTAGAAATAAACTTCGTGCAGAATATTAAATAGGTTTTACAGAGATTACAGTTATTTTTCATGTAATAATCTTGGTTTAAAAACAAGTAGTCGTTTCCTGCAGAATATAACATATTTATAATACCATGACCAAATGAAAACGACCAAAACTGTAGTCGTTTTCTGCTAAATATGATATCACAAATTTTATTTTTATTGGAACGGCTATGAACGGGGCGTCCGATAAAAAATACATTTAGTAATTAACAAACCCGTCAGCTTACCTACTTATTGGAATTTGACAATCTTAAATTGTCGTGACCATAGTGTTCTAGTATACGTACGAGTACGAGCCGAACATAGAATGATAACAAAGTTCTATGTGGATTATTAAATATTAAAAGCAAAATACGACCAAATTACGGGACGAACGGAAAACCTAAATCGAAGAAAGCGATTATCTACGTAGTCGTTTTATGCAGAATAAAATATTGTGAACATTAGTACTATAGGTTATATTACCTTAGATTAATGATAGGTCTTCGCTCGGAGCGAAAATCCTTATTCTAAGGTTATTACCAAAACCGACCGAGTGACATGGCTGTGTTCTGCAGATTTAAAGATACATATTTTAGTTGAAGAATAGTTCTTCAATCAGACCAACTCGACCAAGGTGGCTGCTTTTAACTTTTTAATACTTGTTTTTCTTGTTGATCGTTTTCAGCAATTTATAAAATAATCGTGCTAAAAAAACAGTCGATTTTACCAGAATATAGAGCATCTTGTTTGTGATGGCATAGCTAACTCATTTTGGCCAAAAATGGCTTTGGTCGCTTTCTGCAGAACTACTTTCCTAATAAATATTCAAACTTACAAAAACAACAACACAGTACAGGTCAATCATTTAAGAAAAAACTATGAAAATTGACATAAAGAATATATACAAGAGACTCAAAATCAAATGTTCAAATATTTATTTGTCCACAAATTATGAAAACAACTCCTAAACAACTCTTCCTGGGTACCTATTTATTGTAACAAACTATTACTCGTACTTATTACGTTTATACAGGGTGTAACAAAAAGGGTATGTTAAGCGAAAAGCTATGTAAATAGCCCACTATAGAGAACCTATCCACAAAATTTGAGACTTGAAATCACATGTTTATTTTTCAAGATTCCATGGAGAATTTTGAAATATCTCAGGAATTTTCATACAATCTTGAAAAATAAACATGTGATTTCGAGTCTCAAATTTTGTGGATAAGTTCTCTATAGTGGGCTATTTACGTAGCTTTACGCTTAACATACCCTTTTTGTTACATTCTGTATAATACCTATATTATTTTGTATCTAGCTTCTTAGTGTAAGTAAGTCCACAATGGCAGCGGAAACACATAACTTTCACGGCATCTTATACCTAGGGTTGCCAGCATTTTAATGGAATTACTCCTTGTACAGAAACATGGTCCCTTTATGGTAATGTAATCCAGGCAGGCTTTGATATAGAGGTAGGTCTTATTTTCCCTTGTTTTTATACCCCAGTTTGCGAGTGTTGATACGACGGCAGGTTTCAGGGGTGTACGTTCGATTTTTTTTATATAGTTGCAGAAGAAAGTGTTTATTCGATTACTAGAAGAAATGTTTTTATACAATTCCGTACTGCTTAGTATATGAACACATACATATATGTACGTACATACATCAGCCTATTGCAGTCCACTGCTGGACGTAGGCCTTCCTCAGGGCACGCAGTCATCACGCTGGGCAGGCGTGTCTCAAGTCTCAAATCTCAGTGTGATTTTCGGACTTTGTAGTCAACACGGGAGGCGCTGCTGTCCTACTCCTGGGCAGACATGGGGTGGTGTTATTCTACTCTGCGGATACCATGGACATTTTTAAATTAATAAATAAGTAGGTACTTATTTCAATAGTATGTTGTGAATTTAGTTATACAGGGTGTTGGTGACAACCAGGCAAATACTGAAATGCTGAACAAGTACAATAGTGTTGAGTTTTACGCCAGTATTATTACTCGCAGGAAATGCATTTTTAATTTAATTATCCGCAATCTAGGCAAATCCTAGGCCGAATTTTGCTTAACATCAGGCACAATGGCGGTCAAATGTTTGCCTAGCTAATAAAAAAAAAAAAGTATGTTTTCCGCGCCAATTGCATTGGATAATCCTGTGACTAGTCAAATGGGCTAGTTTATAGTGTGATTCAGTGTTGTTTTTTTGATCACTTGTGACTCTCCATTCGGGTTGATCAGTTTTTGAACTTTTTTGAGCACAACTTTTTTTTTGAAAATCATATTGTGGTTAAAATTTTGTTTTTAAGCCATTATCTAAGGTCTAACTAAACGAACCATACTATTTTAAAACGGGTAAAATATAACGAACCGTGCACATTATTCCCATAGAGTTATATTTTTTGGGGCCAAAAATACTTCAGCACCGTTATGCATTGCTGCTTTATTTCTACTCTACTAACTTTCATAGACTAATAAGACGTCAATGTACTGCGAAATATTACTCAAATCTTTGCTTACAAAACACAGAATACGTTTGAACCTTATATTAATACTGGTAAGGTTCAGAATAAGAATGTAAGACTCAGCTAAAACAACTATTTCAAGTCGGTCAAAAGATATTTTGCAGAGAATCATGATTTTGAAGGTTTTATTGCAAAAATGCGTAGGTACTTTCCCGCCGCCACTTTAATACCAGAGATCTTAACTTTGTGTAGGCGATTTAAGGTACAAAATCCTTTGTAGGGCTACTCAAAGGTTTCTAGAGGTACTCATAAAGAGCAAAGCTGTAAAATCCAAAACTCATCGCGGATAAGATCCCTCTTATCGTGACATACTGTTAGAAAGAACTTTGAAGCACCCAAAAAAGTAGAACACACTAGTAGTTAGGGCTTTATTTTTAACCAATCTACTTCAAATTTTATTTGCATTATCGTTGGGAGGCCTACGTCCAGCAGCGGATCGCAATAAGCTGATGATGATTCCGCGTGGACTACAGAATGCAGCCTATATCCTTCCTTCTCTAATTAAATGTATACAAAATTTCAAGAATATTGGTTAAGAAAAAAAAGGTAATTAAAGTTAAGTGGTAAGAAGAGGTAATAAATAAACAAACTTGCTTTCGCATTTATAATGTTAAGTTGCTTCCTTCTTTACTCTTGCCTTGCAATGGCATGGGGACTACATGAATGCACGCCGTGTAACATCTTACATTACACCTCTTTATGTTGCTCAGTACCAATCTTATGAGGTAGCCTATATTTTCAAAAAGGGTTCGTCTAAAACACAACCAGTGTGTCAGAACGCGTATAACGTCATGAGAAATCATCCCAAACGCCTCACAACAGCGCCCTCTCATTTCGCGCCTCGGCAACTCCCTTTGATTTCCTTCATTACGCCCTTAATGTGTCCCTTCACAATAGATTAAAGGGATAACAGGCCTCTAGTATTTCAATTTGAATTTGGAGTTTAGTATTTGTAGAATTCTAAGCATTTTACTAGTCTGTTGGTAGACATGGTTTTAGTTTTGTTTGAACTAATGTTTATTCAGTAGTTATGTTGGGAAACAAGGGTAGTGCCACTTACTGGTTTCAAATTATACGTGTGACCCTTCCCTGGATCCACTATTACCCCCTTATTCTTCACGTAAAAGGAATAACCATGAACGTTTAAGAACAACGGACGTGATGCTGTCACTGTACAGATTGAAGCACCGAAATGGCGGCGCGTTGGGCACGTGTGCGTATTTTCCAGTAGGCGCCGAGCTTACTATGGTTTGTATACGTGGGTGGATAACGCGTCAATACACATCCCTACTTAATGGAATATCGTTGCCGAGCTTACTATGAATGCTTCACTCTGTGTAGTCACAACACTCCGTCCGTTATTCTTTATACATTCATGGGAATAACATAAAACTGTTGAACGGTTGTCATTTTATTAAAATGTAAGATTTCTTTGTATTTTTGTAAGAACTCGAAAACTACAGGATAGATTTTATAATTCTTTCTCACTATAGGCTCGAAGCTACTATATCCAAACGGATTATATTAACGGAGAAGTGTTTTTATAAATTCGTCTCCATTAATATAATCCGTTAGGATACGGTTGATCGTTTCATCTTTAAACATTGTGCTGAGGGATTCAGCTTTGTTTGCCGAGATTTGGCTAGTGTATAACTATCGGGATGAAAAATAACGTTGCCAATATGTAATTTAGAAAAGAGATTCGTCATCCGAGTAATTGACCCGGTAGCTCAGTGGTTAGAGCGGCTGGCACGGTTTGCAGTGGTTGTGGGTTCGATTCCCACTCGGGTGAAGAATTTTTTCCATTTCTTTATTAATAATTTTATAACTACTATATCCAGTATAAATATGGTTTCCAAAGAGAAAAATACCTATATTATATTTTTAATATACATACAAGAATATCGAAGCTTATTGACGTTGGATAGTATAGTAATAATAATAATGCTGGTCTCCTCGCACTTCAAGTGAATTTGTAAAGAGAGACAAGACCTTTCCGTGACGTTTGAAAAATTTGTAAAGAGAGAAAGAGACGCAAGGCCCATCCGTGACGATTATGAAATTCGTAAAGAGAGAAAGAGAGGCAAGACCCATCCGTAACGTTTATGAATATGTATGATTATGATTCTCGCACGAGATTTTCCCGATTCTCCATACATTTAGCTTTGTGCTAGACATTTCATTATTCCAGTTTAAAGGTGCATTATCATACGCTCTTTGATCATACGTTTAACAGTTAATTTTGACGTTAGGGTCAGCGCGGATTTGCCATTAATTATGATACTGCTAATGGCAATATACCACATAGAATAATTAGTAATATTGTCTTAGGGCTGAATTTTCCAGTGGTCAGATAGCCCATAAGAAGAATAAAGTTGATGTTGTCTCTATCTTGATCAAGTTTTAGAGGAAGATATCCTAGATAGGCTATCTGACTAGTATAAAAATCTATAATATTTATTCTAATATCAGTAGATTACCTGTGTTGATGCGGGGCTTCACTAGAACATCAGCTACATCTCCTTCCGTGCATGTCGTAAGAGTCTACTAAGTAACTCATGTACCACCCTAGGCCGCATTTTGCTTAACATCAGGCACGATGGCGGTCAAATGTTTGCCTAGCTAATTGTAAAAAAATAATCGGGCATTCTCTAAGGTAACAATTTTATCACGCATCATTAACATCTGCCCCCGCTATGCCAAACGTAGCTGTAGGATTACCTATATGATCCTGCAGTTCTAGCTACCCCATTTCGAGAACATAGCCGTGTGTCTATATATATCAGTAGATTCCAGTTAGAAGTCAAACTAATTACAGTATAATATAAAATCTAAAATTAGTAAACTCTTTATCCGAGTAATTGACCCGGTAGTTCAGTGGTAAGAGCGCTGGCACGGAATGCAGAGGTCGTGGGTTCGATTCCCACTCGGGTGAAGAATTTTTACCATTTCTTTATTAATAGTTTTATAATATATAATATCTTGACTAAGATAATTTTATAAAAAACACTTCACCATTAATATAATCCGTTAGGATATGGTTGATCGTTTCATCATTAAAACATTGTGCTGAGGGATTCAGCTTTGTTTGCCGAGTTTAGGCTAGTGTATAGCTATCAGGATGAAAAATAACGTTGCCAAAATGTAATTTAAGAAAGAGATGGTGAAATCCAAGTAATTTACCCGGTAACTCAGTGGTAAGAGCGCTGGCACGGAATGCAGAGGTCGTGGGTTCGATTCCCACTCGGGTAAAGATTTTTTTTCATTTCTTTGTTAATAATTTTATAACTCTTTTTGACTTTGACCTTAAAAACTTTGTCTGCTTCGACCCTTATTAAAAAAGTGGACTCAAAACTGCCTTTTCGTCCGTAATTTGCATTCGGTTATACCTTTGGGGTAAAATGAGAAGTTAATTAGTTAATAGTTTTCAACATTATTTCGCGACATTAGTTAACTTTACCTGATTGTTAACATTATTTTTAACCAAATAAGACCAGCAGTATACGAGTATGCAATGGCTTTTCTCTTACACTAAAAGGTTCAAATAAGGTTATTTCCTGACAATTTATACATTCCTGGACTTGCACGTTACATTTTATCTATACTAATATCATAAAGCTGAAGAGTTTGTTTGTTTGTTTGTTTGTTTGTTTGAACGCGCTAATCTCAGGAACTACTGGTCTGATTTGAAAAATTCTTTCAGTGTAAGATAGCCCGTTTATCGAGGAAGTCTATAGGGTATATAGCAATCCGCCCCGGCTTCGCACGGGTGCAATGCCCCCTTTCGCGGACGAAGTCGTGGGCGACCGCTAGTGTCTGGATATAGCAATAGAGCAAATGGTTCACGCACGTTGACCTATTTTCGAATTATTGTTCTGTTCAGATGAATTCGTAGATAAATCAATCTTACTAATATTATATACGCGAAAGTTTGTGAGTATGAATGGATGGATGGATGTTTAATACCCTTTCACGTAAAAACGGCTGGAGCGATTTTGATAAAATTTGGTATGGTGTAACACGTAGGCTACTTTTAATCCCGGGAAAATATTTTTATCCCGGATGATTTCGACATTTCGTTTTTTCTGCAGTCCACGCGGACGTAGTCGCGGGCGTCTACTAGTTGTAAATAATTTTATCATTAATGATAAATTATGTTGAAATCTAGAATGAAAAATAAAAATGTTTGAAAAAATCTGTGAGGAAAATTGCTGTAAGAAATGTTAGGTGTTTCTCCATTGGCAGGGTTATTAAATAAAGGGAAGTTTTGAAAATACAAGCAAAAATTTGTGCAAGTAGTACATATAAACAGCTTCATATTCAACTAGCGGCTGCCCACGACTTCGATCGTGTGAGGAATGTCCATTTTTCGTCCGTTCTGCTAAGTTCTTATGCCTAGTAGTAGATATACCTACTTACTTCATCATCATCATCATCAGCCTATTGCAGTCCACTGCTGGACGTAGACCTCCTCCAGGGCACGCCACAAGACTGCCATGGGCGGGTATTTGCCCATAGTCACCACGCTGGGCAGGCGGGTTGGTGACCGCAGTTTGTATTTTGGATTATGTTGTCAATACGGGAGGCGCTGCTGCCCACCTCCCGGAAACCCTTAATCACCTCGTACGATACCCACAGGCAGACATGGGGTGGTACGAATTCTACTCTGCCGGCACCACGCGACCAGTTTTGTACTTAGTCGATAAAAATTGTTTTTACAGAGTTATGTATAATAAAAATGTAGCCTCTAGAATGAGAACGTTAGGCTAATAAATTAGAGCGGTCCCCCCGACGCGACAAAATTTAATCAAAAATTTCATACGTACGGTCAACAGCAGGCCAAGATAACCATTTGCAGTTCAAAATTAGCGGTTATGCCTCCGACATAAAGGTAGACCAGGGTTACGTCTCCTATTATCGAGCCCTAACAGCAGACCAGCTCAGTGGTTCCAGAAGACATTAGTGTTTCAAATGTCAGATCCCACATAATATGTTTGCAAGGAAAACTAAGCGTATAACATTCCTATCACACCTAACAAACGACCTGATGACCTTGAAGACCTGAACCGATTTCCACCAAACATAGCTAAGAACACTCTCGACTGATATACCTTTCAAACAAAAAAACCGCATTAAAATCGGGTCATCCGTTTGGGAGCTACGATGCCACAGACAGACACATACACATTTATACACACAAAGACACGTCAAACTTATAACACCCCGTCGTTTTTGCGTCGGGGGTTAAAAAGAGAGATCCTCCAAATTAGGTCATAACAATTAGGGCCCCGGAAACCGAAATAAAAACGAGTATTCAAAAACTGAACAGCTTGTACAAATGAAATCCTCGCTAAAAGAGGTCTTTTCACCAAGTCAATTACATTCGGTCAGTGGAAAGATAATGAAGCTCTGCCAAGGCTGTTATAAAAATGGATTGAGCTGAGCATTACCAATATTGAGTCGGTTGCATAGATTTCTCAATATTATATTACTTAATCCTATTACTTACAATAAATGTGTCATGCTCGATTTTTACCTACATAACATAATTAGCATTTTTTCTCGAACCGCACCAGAAGAATTTTTTTCGAGTATATCTATTTAAGTTTGTATGTAAGTTTATTTCTTTGGTACTTTTCTAGGCCTGTCGCATTTGAGCTTGAGAGGTATTAGACTCGTTTTACCTATTGTGCTATTGACACTGGATCAAAATTATTACGTAGTCAGGTTTTTTATAAGTTTATAATATCTTAGTTAGTTCTATCTAAATTTATTCGGTAGTTTTTGCGTGGAGAGGTAAAAAACATCTAGAGATCCGTATTAAAAAAACATTATTTGATATTATACTCTCTACTAGCTCTACAAAGACTGGACTTCCTCTTGGATATTGATATTCATTACAAGAAATTAGTACTTACGTTGTAAGTAGGGACCTGACTAATTTTATAGTTCACATTCCAGATTATTAGTTCCTTGGACGGGTTAGCTCAATTATACACTGTCTTTTGTATTTCTTACCGAAATTGTATTTCTAATTATTGTGTAATAGTATATTTGTGTACAATATACAGGGTGTAACAAAAGGGGTATGTTAAGCATAAAGCTATGTAAATTAATTAAAGGAACCTATCCATAAAATTTCAGATTCAAAATCACATTTTAGTTTATTTTTCGAGATAGTATGGAGAATTCCTAAACAGCTCAGGAATGTTCATACAACCTTGAAAAACATACATATGATTTCGAATTTCAAATTTTGGAAATAGATTCTCTATGGTAGGCTATTTACATAGCTTTTCGCTTAACATACCCTTTTTGTTACACCCTGTATATGTATATTTTAAAGATGTCCCTAAATTTTCTGTTTTCATGGACGCAAGGGTAGTTGATAAAAAAATTATGTCTAAATAGTGTACCGACATGTTTTAAGGAATAATTCGACATGACCTTTTAACAATTCTCAAAGTCTTCAAAGTGGTTTCTATTTTTAGTTTGGTTTATTACTCGTATTGGTCGTTTCATAATGGATAAATGGTTTCCGTAATTATGAAATAAGTACAGGTTTGATTCTTACTAGCTATTGCCCGAGACTTGGTCCGCTTGGACTACGGAATGTAACTATACCCCGTTTTTTTTTTAAGATAGAAATCTTATATTGTAAGAAGCATTGTTTGTAAACATTAGAACACTCATATTGTAAGATATGAGTGAAGTTTGACGTTTTACCATATTGATGTATCCTACTAAAAAGTTCAGTTTTGTGTTCGCGAAATCAGCTTCTTTAGGTTTTTTATAGTGCAAACTTTATATGAGTAGGTACTATTGAATTGAGTAGAAAATTCTTTAGGAACTATTGATTAACACACAAAAATGTGCCTAATAAAAAACCTGATTTCGTTCTTTCGGATTCTTTCTATTTCTTAATAAAATACATAATATGTATATCCTTCTCGATACGTAGAGGGACAAGAGGGTCTTGGTGTTTTGTAGGCGATAGGCTGACCACCTGTCACTACTAACCGAACTTGTACATCTCAACTATACCCTCAAAATTGGTCAGAAGTGGCACCATGTGGTTCTATCGGCCCTTTGTGCTCTGCCTACCCCGTAAGGGATAAAGGCGTGATTATATGTATGTATGTATTCTCGGCACTCTCAACTATATGTATGAATAATTTCAAGAAGATTGGTTGATATTTCCCGTACTGATGCAGGACTTCACTAGAATACAATTTCATTTATAAAACCCCCGTTATTGGAAATCGTAACTGATTGCTAGAAACGATAAAAAAGTCTCAAATAGAGTTATAAAACGATAATTAGGGGCGCCGAAACCGAACAAAACCCAAATGGTATTCGAAAAGGCCGTCAAAAGACTGCTATAATGAAACCCACAATTAAGAGGTCTTTCATCGACTGATACTGAAGTCAATTAGGCGTCGTTCTCACTTGGGGGCTGTTTGGTGGCGTCATAAGTCCCGTATTTACCTATACAGGATGATTTTTGGTCGTCAACGTTCCCGAAAACTACGGAATCTACTCATCATCAAGATCATTTTTCTCCATGGAAGCATACCTGGGAAGTGTCTGGTTTCCAAAATATTAGGGTCCAAAGTTGAGTAAACAGATTGCGTTTTTCTGCATAAATGCAAATTGACGCGTGTAGCAAGATTTTTTCACGAGAAATAATTAATATCTGTCTATGAAAAAACTAGCATAAACACTGGACATTATAAATTTGACATGGTCAAGTAATAAAAAAAATAAAAAAAAAATTACATCGTTTCCCAGTATTTTTTTGGGCATAAACTTACTTTATTTTATGTATAGAGTACATACCCTTCGTTAAGTGGCAACGAAAAAACATCCTGTATACATACTGGGATCGGCTTATCACTCATTTCCGTCACTGAAACTTCTTCTCTCTCTGACCAAATGCTGATAGAGAATAGAAAAATCCGGAGGGACGTAACACGCGACTATAATAAATAAATAAAATAAACATTTCGTAATAAACTACCCTACTCATAAGGTAGCGCAGCCACGAGTATCCTAATAGGTAACGGTACATACAATCAGGTGAAGGGTTGGAGTATCCAACCAGGTACCCTTTGAGTCTCATTTCAACCCTCTCGATGTGTGTTCTTTCATCGAGGGTCGTGCGGTTCCGATTTTCAAATTGAAATGTACATGGATTTTGTTTTTAGTTATTTCGAAGGAGCAGGGATAGTAAACATTAGCACACTAGTACTCGTAAGATGAGTTCGACGTTTTTCCATATTGACGTATCCTACTAAAAAGTTCAGTTTTATCACATTATTTAGGTTTTTTTATAGTACAAACTTTATGTAGGTAAGTCGGTGAACTGAGTTTCAAACTTATCAGGAGCTATTAATGATAGTAATACACCAAACTGTGCCTAATAAAAGACCCGATTTCATTCTTTGGTTCTTTCATTAATTTGATTCTTTCTACTTGTAAATAAAATGAGGTATAGGGTTCGCGATTTTATACACAGGGGTATGTTAAGCGATATGCTATGAAAAAAGCGCACTATAAAGAACCTGTAAACAATATTTAAGACTCGATATCACATGTTTATTTTCCAAACAGTATGGAGAAATTTCTGAACAACTCGGAATTTATTTACTTGCAAATTCAAATCGAAAACAATACCTTCGTACTAAACAAACCCTGGCCGTTTATATTTCGTTTACGAATATTTTCAGTGATCCCTCGATTTATAAAACAAACGATGACGGATCAAAATTAACACGATACGGTATCGGTGCTTTTAATTGCATTCAAAATAAAACACAAATAAATATTGTTATCCAATTTCTGGGTCGAAAATACGATCATTGTAGAAGAATGATGGTAGAGTAGCTTTGTACTGTGACCTGATTTCGCGTTGACCTTTACCCCTAGCCTTACTTAGTACCAACTCTTTGTCGATTTAATTTTAAATGATGTCTAATAAACACAACCTCTCTTTCAAGTAGTAAAACCATGCTTTGTTTTAATTAACACGTGCAAATAACAGGATACGTTACTCAGAGTTCCATACTTGGCGGATCAGTCCCATGTACTCGTGAAGCAGTGCGGATCTTCGTGGACAGACCAATATAAAGGAAAACTTCTACATTTACACACCTGTAATATATAGCTACAACTGTCATTCGCTCACCACCCTCCATTAACCCTCGAAATTTACGACTCGTGATTGTGATTATACTTTTACTATAGGACTATTACTTATAGGATTATAATAGGATGTATTGTTTTTGTGTATTTGTAAAGCATACAGATTCGTTTTATTAGAATTACGTACTCTAAACCTAATATTAAAGTCATGAAATATGTCAGATTATAAAGGTAGATAGAATTTTATTTTTAAAAAGGTTTAAAAAAATGTTCTACTGTCATTAATTTGCTATGATGAGAATAAATAAGAGAGAGGGAGTAAAGGGAAGCTTCGTTAACTATGTAATCAACGATTGTAAAATTAGAAGCCTTATTTCGCCTTATTTGGAAATGCTCAACCCTAATTTGCCTGTCATCTGCGGTGTAAATTGTAGGCTTTGCGAAACCTTATCCTGTTACTAGTCTGCCTTTAGAAAATTACGTTAACAACTTTAGACCTAGATTAAATACTGAAGTTTAAATTAAATGACGACGTACGAAATGGTTGGATCTAGATCTAATTGAAATCTATGTTAAAGATAAGCTTGTCTTTATTAATTATTGTTCTTCAGATGCTACGTAATTTATAAATTCAACTTTCATTCAAAAATATCACCAAAATATCAATTTTTAAAGGCCAAGTTCAATTCCAATTTGTATTATCAAGGTCATTCACGACTACAGTGCTCTTTATAGCGTCTAGCTCATCCCTCAGTCCACCCGAACGTTCGGCAAAGAATCGGCAAAGTGCCTATTAACCCCATTATGGCTTCCGTCCACATGCGCCATTTCCTTAGCGAAGTTTCGATTGCTGTGTGCCATCATTACGTACGTGCCCTAATTTGTTGTGTGACTGTTCGTGTTTGATGAGTGCTAAAGTATCAAACAAGTTTAATTCAAGCGTGTAGAATATTTATTACGTTTGCAGTGAGTTGTAATTTTGTGAATAAAATATATTTTTTAAGAAGTACCTAATGATCTCCGCAGTCGCACGTGTAACAAATTCCGTCGTCTCTCTTACCCTCTACATCTTGTATGTTGTTTGTGACAGGTGATGTTTTCTTTATATCTGTATTAAAACGTTAATTTTAAGGGTGCCTTTCCACCAGAGATGTGCTATGCGGTTATGCGGCGAAGATGTGAAATCTACGCTACGAAAATATGTGACCGTTTCCACTAATACTAAGCTATGTAGCTGTGCGAGCAAGATGCGCTATGAAGATGCGCCGCCGCAAAGAAGATACTCTGCTCTGCACGCAGCTACACCACTCGCGACGGCCCATAGCAGGCATACATAGCCTAACTGTGTATGTGGTAGATAGCACGCATCTATAGTACACATCCATAGTGCGCATTGATAGCACGCATCAATAGCACACATCCATAGCACAGGATGCGTGCTATCCATATAAAAAACATATCTTAGTTGAATCCGTTTCCACCAGTGCTAAGCTATGTGCACCAATGAATATGATTGGTGGATATCAAACGCATCCATAGCAACGTAGCATAACATCTCTGATGAAAAAGCACCCTAATGCGGCCTGTTTACATATTTATGAATAACTACGAGTATGTAGTGTCGGCAGAGTACAGAGCAGAATAGCACTACCCCATCTCTGTCCGTGGTTATCGTAAGTGGCGATTAAGGGTCTCTTGGAGGTCGATCTCCTGTGTTGACAACATAGTCCGAAAATCACACTGCGGTCACCAGCCTACTTGTCCAGCCTTGTGATGTGCCCTGGGGGAGGCCTATGTCCAGCAGTGGACCGCAATAGGCTGATATATATAAATAACTTAATCAAACAACCTTGTGTCATATACACATTTCTACGTGTTATTTACATAGACAACATTCTAGTGACGTCATTCACCGCTATATGACGGCACCGCTATCGTAGTTAACCAAAGCTGGAGGACCATTTTACGGCCATAATTCTAAAGTAAATATCTTAAGTTCATCCCTTTATAATAATAATTCATCTTCTCTGATTCGTATTTTCATAAACTTAAGGATAACAAGGAACGTGGTTTCAGACATTTTGTGTAAGGAATAATGTTTTCCAATGATGAATGAAACAAAAAACTTTTCTGAAAGCTGAAAACAATCAGAAGATTAATATTTATAGTACAGGCCAAGTTAAATGAATCCTAGTGAAAATGTGTGAAAAGATGCCAAGTTCTGCTGGGAGAGAGACAAAGTAATATCGTTACTCGATTGTATCAGATGTTTATCATTGTAACATTTCCTTCAATATGAAGATTTCATTAAGCATGATCATTAAATGACATGATAAATTCACAACCGTTATTGGAGGTTATATTACGATAACTACAAATATTACAATGTTCTACATTTCAACTACGATTTTCGCACTAGCATTGGTATCGCCTTGCTATTTCAAGATACGCAATCTGGCTATTGGTGTCTATTGTCTATATACTAGTGCGCTACATTTACCTACTGAAAATCTAATAATCATGTACCTTTGTGGAGATTGTTAAAAAAGTAATTAAAAGTAAAAAAGGGTTTATTTCCAAAAATACTTTGAATTCTACACTAGAATAACCTGTATCTTAGGATTCTTAGGATCTTAGTCCCAAAAGCAGAAGTAACAAGGATTTCCATACAAAATTTTTGATATTACACTTGGCCGAATCACTTCCGTGCGTCCAGTTATCAAAAGCAAGATATTGTCCGACACAAGAGGGTAGGAAAACCGCAATTTGCTTCCAGACGGATGAATTAATCTAAAGGATGGTTTTGCTATTGTGTTTAGTTTTGTGAGTTTACGGTCAAACATTATGTAGTAACATTGCGTAAATTGACGTTAATAAGTATTTTAAACCAAGTCTTTGAAGATTTATTTCTGCCATTCACTTAGGGTTGGCAAAATACGTGTGTTTTTGCTCCACGCCTATTATAATAAGCAGATCTGTCATGTTACTCACTCCCAGTACACAAGTATCCCTTTTCACTTTCCAATACTTTCCATATAACATTTCTAATACGTTTCTCTTGCTAGCTCATCGTCCGAGAGAATGCTCTTGAGTTCCTCAATCGACTCTTACGTCACGCACGGAAAAAGATGCAGCTGGTGTATTCTAGTGAAGCCCCGCATCATCACAGGGCCATATTAATATCCCGGGAAAACATTTCAACAACAAATCAGACAAAGTCGCTGGCTTCACTTTAGTATAAACAAATTAACAACGAAAGTACCCAATATAAATGGCAGTTAAAATAAATTCAGAACTCGCCCCTAGTCTTGTTTACTACATCCCCTAAGTGCTGCAACAGTTGTAAACGGGGGTGCAATATAACCTACCCTGTACGACCTACATTTTTATATTATTCTGTAGGAGGGTGGGCGTATCAAACTATATATAATCGCGGTATAATGATGATGCGTAGCTTCACTAGAATATCAGCTGCATCTCCTTCCGTACATGTCGTAAGAGTCGACTAAGGAAGTAAGGCGACCAGGAAGCAACTTGTCACTGATCTTAAGCTTCTGTGGAATCTGCAGATGACACCGCAGTTCTGGTTACACTATACGAGGGAAACTTATTCTTATTCTTTATTGTACATACACAAAAAGAAATATAGCATACAACATAAAGAAGAGATGCATGTACAATGGCAAGCTTATCTCTACCAGCAAGCCAAGCAAGTAAAGAGAAATTGTTAACAACAGGGTAACATGTGCAATTAAACAAATTCTAAGAAACTACAAAACTACATAAAGAAAAAAAGGAGAGAAACAAATGACAACATATTCAAATAATGGACAGGTAGTGATTCTTCAGCTTTTCCCTAAATATGCCAACAGTGCGTCAATCTCTAACCGTGTGGGGTAATTCATTCCAGAGCTTAACCGCCTGAACCGATAAAAAATACCCAAACTTCGATATCGATTTGTAATGACACTGTGGTTTTCTCATTTGTCTGATGTATATAGCTTTACTTTTATAGTAATTTATACAGGGTGTAACGATAGTTCCCAATTTTGGGAATAGGTTCTATAGTTATACAGGATGTTTTTTTGTGGCCACCTTTAACGAGGGGTACGTATTCTATACATGAACCATAAAGTAAGTAGCCAAAAAAAAAAAATTTTAATCGACATATTTTTTTTTATTTATTTAATTCCACGGGTTGATCGTGCGAAATTTATAATGTCTAGTGTTTTTTCCATGTTAGTTTTTTTTATAGACAGATATTTTCCCTAATTAAAAAGTGCGTCAATCCTGCTACCGCGTCTATGTGGAGTAATTCATTCCAGAGCTAACCGCTGCAGAAAAACGCAGTCTATTTACTCAACTTTGGACCCTATATTTTGGAATGACACTTCCCAGGTATGCTTCCATGGAGAAAAATGATCGTGATGATGAGGAGATTCCGTAGTTTTCAGAAACGTTGACGATAGTTCCAATTTTGGGAAATCAGCCTGTATGTGAAATATTTTCATAGCGTTTTGCTTAAAATACCCTTTTTGTTTCTACCTGTATATTAGCCAGTATAGAATATTACAGTCTGTACTCTATAGGAAATTAAATGAAATAAGCCCTGTACATATTATACTCTACTCCGTTTTTTATCTCTACCTATATGAAAAAGTCGCAATAATAAAAAAATCGATAAACAAAAAATCATAAACACTATCCAGAAATAACATAACCTTTTTACCCGACTTGACCCTTAAGAAACAAAGAGGTCCATAGTCATTTCTTGATAAGAAATTTTGGTTAACCTATAGATAGGCCATATAATACGTTTACAGAGTGAATGCAACGAGGAGGTGGGGTTTTTGACAACAATTTTTTATCACAGAAAACATGATAGTTATAATAAGATATAATAAGCTCAGAAATCTCATTTTATATTCACTAAAAGAATACGATCAATGATCATGTTAGAAAAAAACATTTCGCCTGCATTTTTTGATTGGATAAAAATAAAATTGAGCAAAGATAGTGTAGTAGGTCGTAGTAGGTACATTACCTAACTTATAATTACTTTGTATTTGTACTTCGTCTAGCACGCCACAAGGCTACTGCCATGGGGGGTTTTCGCCCTTGGAAACAGTCAATTTTAAATGTTAGCTAGTAGTTCATAGTTCAAGACCAACTCCCTTTTATATTTGCTCTACATATGTGCCCAACAGCGACCCCATGAGGCCCCGTACGACCCCGGATAATTACTAGACTTTATTAAGTGGGATATTGCTTTTCCCATATAAAAGAGAATATTTGGCGCGAAAATAGTAGTTTTATGGTGATAAGAATGAACGGTGAGGTTTTTTGATCATCCTCAGAAACCACCAGTTTTATAAGTGTCAATCTTTAATTAAGTATAGGCCAGTATAACTATACTCGCAAGAAATGCATTTTTAATTTGATTATACATACGTACCTAATGTTTGCTTGCCGCGCCAGTTTTTTGGACACTGTCTTGTGACTCTCCATTGGGGTTGACCAGTTATTTGAACTGATTTGAGCGCAATTTTTTTTAAATCATCTTATGGTCAAAGTTTTTTTTTAGAGCCATTATCTAAGGCGTAATTAAACGTACGACACTATTTTTTTACTGAAGAAATAAAAAATAGAATTTTCCTTACAAAATTTACAGTTTTCGCCTCAGAATCATGGTCTCAAGTCTTCTTCTTCTTCAGCATATTGCAGTCCATTGCTGGATATCCCCCCAGGGCACGCCACAAGGCTTGCCTGACTGGGCACACTCACATATGTTGTCCTGTATATTGGCAAGTAAATTAAAATTGTCCCGAAATACCGCATAAACGAAGTTGTGTTGTTGCAGGTCCTGAGGTCCCTAATAGAAATGAGACAGTTATTGTGCGACTAGAATGGATGTCATGTTCCGTGTCGGGGGAAATTCGACTAGTATCCAAATTTCCATTCGTTAATTATTGTATTTTGCACGATTTTTGTGGTTAAAATCAACCTCACTTCTTCGTGGTACAAACCTAAACAGTATGGGACAATCTTACATCACAACATACATATTTATATAATACACCATGGATGTGTTCTGAAAATAAGGTAGCCAGAGCTACAGGATCATGAAAGAGATCTTACAGCCACGATTATCATAGTATTATTATCTGGCCCATATCTAAATTAGTGATCAGTGAAAACTAGGCTCCGTTGACTGAATGCAAGCCCCTGAGTTCTCTGGTCGACCCTTGCGACATGCACGGAAGGAGATGCAGCTGATGTATTCTAGTGAAGTCCTGCATCAGTACAGGATAAAATTATATTGAAAATTAACAAAATTAACCATAACTATGTATTGGTAATTAGGTTTTCATGAACCGCGTATTTACAGTTTGCGGTTGTGGTCTTTGGACAGTTTGTGAAGTATCGCTGCAATAATCATGCTATGAAAGCAATGTTATGGTTAGCAACCACATCCATTACTATTTCAAGTTATAAACTGATTTATTTAAAGAAAAACACCCGACTGCGTAAAATTTGTGACCCAGTGTCACGCTGTGTGACTCGAATCTTTTTACAGTAGATTGGACCAAGAAATCGTGTTGTGTAAAAACAATATTTGCCCCAAAATCCCCTTTTTTAAATGTCTATGTCACACAAAAACACACTTTTGTGCCTAAAAATATTTTTGTTATGATTATGTAATTCTTTGTAAAATTAATATTAATGATGTTTTTAATATTTACAGGTACTCCGAGTCATAATAAGTGGACAAAACTTCGCAGTAAGCATAAAAAATTATATTGTTTTTATACAATATTTGACCCGGTAGCTCAGTTGGTGAAAGCTCTGCATGGAATGCAAAGGTCGTGGGTTCGAATCTCACTCGATAAAGATTTTTTTCACTTTCTTTATTAATAATTTTAAAATAAGAATCAGTTAATTTCTAGGAATATTTTAATTTGCAATATAAAACTAGAAGTGGCTTCTCTATTATTAGTAATCATTTATTAAGAAAAGCTAAATAAAACGAATAATTTACTATCCAGGTTTACACTTACGTATAGACACGTAGTCTAGGTAGGTATTCACGTACTCGTATTTTTTATAACAATTTTCAATCAACAAAAAACTTAAAACATAGCGCATCCACATAATACATTGACAAACAAAATAGACCAAAAAGAAACGAGTGCATCAACCGCCAACCTAGATACCAATTTCATTAACCAAATGCGCTCATAATTCCCTTACAGGCGTTCCATTTTTATCCGAAAGGCTGGCGAAAAAAAAAGAAAAAAAAATTGTCGCGAGTCGAAAATCAGGCTAGTACGTGTGAATAGTTCTTCACGCCATCGAAGTGGCTTTCAGAAAAGAGCCACGCGAATATAGGCTTGTACACGCTAGTTAGAGATGCGGTAATGGCTTGGGGTAGGCTACTAATTATCACTGCTCCGCAAGAAAGGCAAGAAGCCTGTGAAATCATGTGCGACGATAACCTATAATTATAAGAGACGATTAACGTCGGGCTTCTAGTGTTGGGATTGTATTGATGTTTTTTGTATCGATATTTAGGAATAATACTGTGCTCTTAGAAAATAATTTATTCATTAGAATAATACATAAAACAATACGGATACGGTAACTATATTGCAAGCGTCAGTTTGTATTTGGTAAATGCTACGTTGGCCGGATAAATAGATACATAAATTATTGGCTGATAGAAGATTGATTACAACTAACCTATAATTAATAATTTAACTTGTTAGCACACGTCCGTCATAAACTTCGAACAGCAGATAAAAAGGCAATGCCTACATATAATAATATAATATTAATAAAAAAAATTATTTCTTGACCACTAAGACGATCCTCTGGTTTTGGATAAATCGAAATATTTTATGTCATATTATCGTTTGACCTAAGTTATTGCTTATTATATCCGCTATCTGCCAGTCGGACAGTTATTAAATTGATCAGCTGAAACAAACAGACTTACAGGCAGACACACAATTAAAAAAATGAAATTATATACGTACCGTGTATAGCATTCGTATACATTTAGTAAAAAGTAGGGAATCAAATTTATTTTGTAATAAATTTATCGATATTGTCCCATCACTAAATCTTCAGAGGGTCATTGTAAAATCTTGTGGCACACTTACTAACATAGTGGTGCATAATAATGAAGCTCAGCTATTTATTTTTAGTTGTCACTTCGTAGACATGCATTTTTTATGAAGTTGAAAATTAATAGGCGCCTACGACTTCGTCCGCGTTTTAAAAGTCCTATTATTTCTCATTTTCGCGGGAATTTAGGGAAATCCTTTATAAGAGGCACTATAGAGAAAGTTTAGAATGGTTTCTATATTCTTGGATACACGCAATTGTCGCAGTTTCCTCAGCAGGAGAAAACTTTCATAATTATGAATGTCCTGTTTATATTTGTTTTCCAAGTCATTGATTTTTCAATAAACATAAATACATGGCATTTTCTAAAATGGGATAGCCAGAACTGCAGGATTGCAAATGATATCCAACTGCCACTTTTTGCATAGCTGGGCCAGAAGTAGCCAGCTCATCGTCCGAGAGAGCGCTTAAGTTCCTTAGTAGATTTTTGCGATCTGCAAGAAAGGAGATGCAGCTGATGTATCCTAATCAATCCCGCATCAGCACAGGACTATGAATATTTATCTATTTATTTCATACCGTGAGTTTACTGTTTTATTATTGGCGATCCCAATTAAAGTGAACGTAAGCAATAAACATATAAATAACAGAAAATTTAAACTTATGAATAATTAAATATGCTGTCTCAAATATTATTACCTTGAAAGCGTGAATTGTTTAGAAAAGGAACAGTAGGTATAGCTTTCAATAACTACGAAAATTCACAGAAAAAATATGTGGGGATAGTCGGAAATATAGTAAAAATTATTCAATACATATATAATAAATAGTATGCCCTTAAATATGGAAATATACCGCTCTTATTATGTAGATTACGTACTCGTACGTACGTACATATCTAATTTTCTGCTTCTATTATAGCTCACCAGACATAGATGTGAGTAGACGCCATTCGGAAAACTATAACTATAAAGGTCTTTGCTTATTTTGTTTGGTTTAACGTTTAACATCTAGCCTTGGTAAATATCTCCAATGAGGATTTATAATGCCTATGGGAAATCATCTGCATGCAAGTGAGATGTGAATGTTGAGATGGATGTGTGGTGTAACAAGAATGGATGAGATAAGGATTAAGTACATACATACATACATATAATCACACCTTTATCCCTTACGGGGTAGGCAGAGCACCAAGGGCCGATAGAAGCACATGGTGCCACTTCTGACCAATTTTTTTCACCCCCAGAGCAGCATAGAAGTAACTAAGGATTAAGTAAGTAAGGATAAAGTACACGAGAGAAAGTTAAAAAGTTGCACCGATCACAAGCAAGTTACGAAGTGATAGTTTGTCTTGGTATGGGCATGTGAAGCAAGGAGATAAAATAATTTTCAGAGAGCATTTTTTAAAATGATTATGACATTGGCTCAAATATTATGTATTTTTCTTTGCATATATTAACTAAAACACTTTTATTTGAATCATTGAAAGCAAAATGTTATGTCATATACCTTATTCTTTTTCTTTATTGTATTTACACCAATTTTTTTTACTAAAAAGTATAAAAAAAGTTAAATGTACAATGTAAAAATTCTAAGCTCATATTATACCTTAACCTATTACTGATGCCATCTATTTATAGCCGTATCTATGTTAACATACCTATATGTTACCGAGTCGAATATTAGCCAACTATATAGTGTGCTTCAAGTTTCGTAACTGCCTAAACTTGGTTTACCGAGATTGATCTTCTAAATATTGTTATAGGGAAAATTAATACGAGTATATTAAATTAGTAAGATTAATGATTAAACTGACTTCTGGTACACCATTTCAAAACACTGTTTAAAAAATTATGTTATCCAATTTTATTAAGCGGAATTAAATTAAATTATATTTCATTAAAGCTTATTGTATTTTGAAACATTGAATGGCTTTTTTGGGGATATCTTGTTAAAACAAAAAAGAGAGACACACAGGCAGAGTTACTTTCGTATTTATATTACTAGTAAACTGGTTTGCTGGAAGAAATCTCTTTAAAAAATAAGCTCGCCTTTGTACATAATCTATGTTATATACTTACCTGCTGTATATTTTCTATGTACAATAGAGAATAAAGAGTATGGATTTCAATACTCCATAATTTATTGCATTCATAAATATGTAGTTAAGGATCTTAATTATTTCATTTTTTTTTAAATTTCACCTTATTTTCTTAGTTTTAGTTTAAGCTTCTCTTCCCGGGCATACTGTACAAGTCAGTAGAGGGACAAGAGGGTCTTGGTGTTTTGTAGGCGATGGGCTGACCACCTGTCAATACTAACCGAACTTGTACATCTCAACTATACACTCAAAATTGGTCAGAAGTGGCACCATGGCCCTATCGACCCTTGGTGCTCTGCCTACCCCGTAAGGGATAAAGGCGTGATTATATGTATGTATGTATTTAGTTTTAGTAAGCGTTATGTATTAGATACAGATAGGTATATACTCAACATAAACAAATTTTAGATAAAATATATTTAACGCATACTGTAGTATATAATCAAAATTATTTGATTCCTCGCAGCCAAATGTACTCGTACTAAAGATGCATAATTTCTTTTAAACCAAAACTATTCCAGTTCATTTGCACTCAGACCCAGACTCAATTGACGCGAATCTAAAAAAATGCTCTGAAAAATTGCACTCCAATTTTTTTACGAATCATAAATCCACCTCGAACAAACCTTTTTTCGCCTGAAACTTTGCAGGTCTCGTTTTGTCACTATTTTTGACTGAATGCTACGTTTTTAGGCAGATTTTTAGGGTTCCTTGTTTGATTATTGTCTTACGGCCTATTTCAGCACTAGAGATTAAGAAGATTCTCGGTTTTTTCTATTAAAAATTCGAAATTTTGTATGAAAACAATTGAAAAGTTCAGCTGAAATATACAAAAATCTCTCGAGATCGGTTCCCATGCTGACAACATAGTTCAAAAAACACACTGCGGTCACCAACCCGCCTGCCCAGCGTGGTGACTATGGGTAAAACCCCCTTGTTGCAGTAGGCTTTGTGGCTTGTCCCCGGGGAGGCCTACGTCCAGCAGTGGACTGCAATAGGCTAAAGACATAACACAAATATTAAAAACAAATAACATTTCTACATATTACCTTTGTCTTATTCCGAGATAAGGTCATATGTTGTGTTACCAACGGTATAAAACATATACATATAGACACTTCCATATTTCCGAAATGGGGTGGCATCTATCCGCGCAGTATGCACATAGTATGTTAAAAATAAACCAATATTAATAATTTATGTACTTTTTTATCCATTTGAAAATAGCTTATTACCATTTTGTATCAATCTAACAATACTCGTACAGAACTAGTTCGTAAAACCGCCTCGAACTTGCCAGTTTTTTAGTCCCTATGTCCACCCGCTTTAGGCTATCGAATAGTGTCCATTAAAAATTCTTTGCAAAAACCAACAGTGCTATAACAGCTTTACAGCGTAACAAATCATGACGTGGTGTCGCTGGTGTAGACATAAGTGATACCGCATAATGGGCATTGACGTTAGTTTCATTTTTGACCACCAGCTCAGATATTTTTGTATTAATATAAGTGCTGACTGTGGTATACAAAAATATAAAATTGAATTAGGTTGATAGAAATGAAAGAGTTTTCTATAAATATGGTACGATTCGATCTAAGAGAATCTGGTGTGTTGTGCATGACTGGATGCGACATGGAGTTTTAATCAAACTAGAATCGACAAGATAAGTATAGTGGCTCGTCGTCGTCAGACTATTGCAGTCCACTGCTGGACGTAGGCCTCCCCCAGTGTACGCAACATGGCTCGATCTCCTGTTTTTGCCATCCAGTCACTACCAGCCGTCCTCTTAAAGTCATCGGTCCATCTGGCCGGAGGGCGCCCAACGCTACGCTTGCCGAGGCGCGGTCTCCATTCGAGAACCCGTTTACTCCACCGTCCATCGGTTCTACGACAGATGTGGCCTGCCCACTGCCACTTCAGTCTGCTACATTTCGAGACTATGTCTGTCACTTTGGTCTTCTGCCGGATAATCTCGTTTCGGACTTTGTCCATTAGCGAGATTCCGAGCATTGACCTTTCCATAGCTCTCTGAGTGACATGTAATCGGTGAGACAGTATAGTATCTAGTAAGGATAAAATAATTAAAAATTATTATGAAGGTCTAAATAGATAGAAAATTTGAGATTAATATACGCTAGGCAAAATAAGTACTTTTTGGATAGTTAATTATATTTAGATAATTAATTATTTACTATGCTTATTCTTTACTTATTCTATATTATCAACATACCTACAAAAAATACGATAAAAAATATGTCGATAAAATATGTAAAGCTTTTTCTTATTTAATTAACTGATCCTAAAAAAAGCCGGCGATGCAACTAGTAAATCTTGAAAAATAAACTTTCCTACTAAACAGTGAATTTCCTAATAAATAATATCTTAATTTGTGTTTAAATAGCATTACTTACATACATACTCATACATATAATCACGCCTATATCCTTTACGGGGTAGGCAGAGCACCAAGGGCCGATAGAACCACATGGTGCCACTTCTGACCAATTTTGTATAGTTGAGATGTACAAGTTCGGTTAGTAGTGACAGGTGGTCAGCCCATCGCCTACAAAACACCAATACCCTCTTGTCCCTCTACTGACTTGTACAGTATGCCCGGGAAGAGAAGCAGCTGTAGTATTATACGTTTTTTTTTCACTCTCAGAGCAGCATAGAAGGATGATATGATCGGAATAGTTTGTAGAGCTAGCAATGATAAATAATAGTCAAATAGAACACATCAATACAGCCTGTGCTGATGCGGAGCTTCACTAGTACACAAGCTGCATCTCCTTCCGTGCATGTCGTAAGAGTCGACTAAGGAACTCGGGAATTCTCTCAGGCGATGAGCTAGCAACTTGTTACTGATCATTAGCATCCCCGCTATGCAAAACCTGTAGGATCTCCTTTACCATCCTGCAGTACTTGCTACCCCAGGGAACACAGCCGTATATACCTATATATGTATGTAGAACACACCGGTTCCAGTACACCTATATCCGAGTATAAACAGTCACCCATTTTTTATCCGCAAATCCTCATGCATGCGCCCGTAGCACGTCCATAACTCACGGTTATCCGGGCTAACGGGCCGGCAGAGCTAGCAAGTTGTGCTAACTGCGGGCTGTGCTAAACGCGTGTAGTTGCTAGTCGGTTCGATTTGTGGATGTGGTTTTGTGTAGTTCAAGTATTGGCTAAGCTACTAGTGGACGCCCGCGACTTCGTCCGCATGGACTGCAGAAAAAACGAAATGTCGAAATTATCTGGGATAAAAATATTTTCCCGGGATAAAAAGCCTATGTGTTAATCTAGGGTGTCAGCTAACTCCGTACCAAATTTTATTAAAATCGCTCCAGCCGTTTTTAGGTGAAAGAATAACAAACATCCATCAATCCACCTATCCATCCATCCACCTATCCATCCATCCATCCATATATTTATAATATTAGTAGGATAGATTTTTTGGTCTCTGCAGTGGCTTGGTGTTCCTACACTGTGACATTGTTTAGTTTAGTTTAGATGTTTGATAAATAAATATTTGGAGGCACCGGTCGTGTCCCGACCACGATGAGCCAAGAGACATATAAGGGAATTGTTTATATCTACTTTTTCACAAAGTCCTTCGTCGTATTTTGGTTCCGTGCCTGATTTTATATGATTTTTGTGCATGTACGAGTCAATAAGGACTATTTTTAATTGAATATTCGTAGCGATGGTCATTATTTATATTAAATGTCCTAAATTATAAATGATTGTCTGTCAATTGAAATAATAAAACATTTATTAGGAATTCAGAAATAATTAAGTCGAAATTGGTTCCATTAACTGTCGATAATATTTCAAACAATATTATATAAAAGTAGAAACAGATAACACAAAAACAGGTATATAGTTATGAAAGTGGCTAATCGACATTATGATTTTTTAATTATATAATTTCAAATGTTCTTTTATCCTCATCAGAATTGAAAGTCGACATCGTAAGTATCTTCTTCTACAAATGACGATTAAATAAAGTGTACAAATGAGTTAGCAATAAGACTTTAGAGTTGGATAAGCAACTGGGCAAGTCCATTATTAAAATGTGAAATTAATAAAAAAATTACATCATCACTCGCATACTTTATTTTTTATTATTATTTATAAACGAATAATTTAATATATCTGTCGAACAAAAGTTAGTTTACGCTCATACAAGTTACTCAAACGTGACGGTATATATTGTAAGCGTTATAGAGAATAAGATTATTAAGAAATAACTAACAAAAAAAAAATTAACAAGTTGTACCACTGATATAAACCATCTGTGGTGCCACTTATTTTCGCAACTCTTTTTAATTAATTAAATAAATTCGCGCTCTGATTCCGTATTTATAGAGAATTGGTACGTAAGTACTTTATATTTCTGTTTGTACATTAATTATTTATTTTGTTATTTTTTATTGGATACACTTACAAAATTGGTTTGTTTTTTAAATAAAAAAATGTGATCTACCCACTTACACATATAAATATCGGTACTTATAGTAAAAATATAATCGGTACTTATATTATCGTAAATCGAATCGGTATAAGTAAAAATACAGGGTGTTTTTTTGTGGCATAACAGTACGTTCTAATGAAATAAAGTAAGTTTATGCTAAAAAAAATGTTGAAAAAAAATTTTTTTTTTTGACAAAATTAAATTCCTTGATCGTGCGAAATTTAAGTGTCTAGTGTTTATTTAGTTTTTTTATAGACAGATATTAATTATTTTTCGTGAAAAAATCCTGCTACATGTGCATATGCAGAAAAACGCAGTTTTTATATTTACCCTTAGAAACCAGACACTTCCCAGGTATGCTTCCATGGAGAAAAATGATCTTGATGAGGAGATTCCATTTTCGGAAACGTTGACGACCAAAAATCAGCCTGTAAAACCATAACAGTTTCCAATTGCTAAAAGTTGAGACTTAGGTATTTAAGAATTTCCCACAATATTTTTTTATATTTATTAGTTGCTTTGCTTACCATTGCATTAATTTCACACTAGCGTAAGCCCTCACTTTTTGATACCTGCCTATAGGTATACTAAATGACAGAATGTAAAAATATTACTTTCTAAATATACTCGTCATTTAGAAAAATAAGCAAGTTCTGTTTCACAATAAAAGAGCCTACACAATAGCTGATGAGATCAGTAAACAGTTGTGTCCGTGAAACAGCTGTTTCGTATAAAACTCAAGCAACGCACTATATCACGGTATACTCAAAATTAGATTTGGCAATGATACATATGCATATTGACTAGGATATAGTCGAAAAATGAGAAATCTCCAGAATGTTGTGTGGAGTGAACAGGGACTATAAAACTTCTCGGAATTATGACTTTTGTTACGTTGTCATGACATTGAAATGTAACGATGTAATCTAAAACTTCTGAAACACAGTTTAATAATTTAGGATGGCCTATTGGTGATATCAATACATGATGCTTACCTACCTACAGTTTAATGTATCTAATTAAGCATACTTACTACAAACAATTAATGGCTTTGTCAGGAAAATGATAATAAAATTATTATTAATAATGTTATAAATGATAATTAACTTAGAATAACAATATAGTTTAACTAATAGGTAAGGTATACGAGTATGTTACACTCGCTGGACAGTAACACTTTTTTTTATTTATTACTAAGACACACCAACAGTATACACATATAAATTAAATTATTACAGGCAATAAGGTATTTTGTCTTATGCGCATGCGTACCAATTATGGGTATGTTCGTATATTAAATATAACATTCTATATATTATGTTGACATAAACAGAAACTATACACAATAAAATAATAAAGAGCAGGAACTAGAGAGAATCTTTGATTTTAGAACGGAATTTGTGATACGAGTCAAAATGAACATCTATATCTGGCAATGCGTTACTAATAATATTAAATTGATTGGCTATCCTAAAAATTGGCGAGTTCTTTCCTATATTAGTTCGCACAAAAGGAGAACTGAAAATTTTATTTATAGGATGTCGTGGCAGTGTTCTGGGGACGTTAAATCTTATCTGTTCCAAAATTTCAGGACATTGACTATAACCCCTGACAATCTTGTAGAGGAACACAATATCACAGCCTTCTACGATCGCGCAAGGAAGACATAGGTTTGAAGAACAAAAGGTCGTTCATCATAGGGTCTCCGATGGGAAATAGTTTATACAAAAGAGATGTCGAGTGAATGCTCGTTGCAAACCTTCTACACGCTGAGAATGGACACTTATGGATGATGCGTGGATGATATTGTTGGTAGTGCATTTAATACACCATAGGTATACTTAATTTTGTTACACAATAGTTCAGTAAGTTTAATGTACTACTGCTTTTCATTTGTTGAAAAGTCCCGGTTAGGATCTTCCTGCGATTAAGTATATTATCTTACTTTATATCTATCATAATAATATTATCATAAATTAACCAAAAATAATGATATAAGAAAAATGATTACACACTTAGGTACAATTTTTATCATTTATGGCTAAATCCAAGTCTCAATTTATAATTGAAAATATTACGATAATGTAATTTTGGTTGAATATCACGAGAATATTACAGAGTTTCACATGCAGAGGGATAAGCACGAACTTCTCCGTAACGCTATCGTCCAACTGTCAAATCACATAGGTTTTGCTAGCGAGTCGCTAGCGTTACGCCGCGTAAAAAGGTTCATGCTTACCCCACAGGTACTTATGTTTTTTCGCTTTTCTACTCGTAATAAGGTTTCAGCATGAAATTTTTTATATTTCTCGGTTATCATATTTTGCACATTCCACACACAAATCTCCGCCAATGCATCACAGGAAATTACCACGCAAACGTGTACCTATACCGCGTTGCCTATTCGAGGCAAACGCACCTTTGCGTCCAGGTATAGGGTCGAATGTCGAGCGGATAGGTCAGGCTAGCGCATTGCAGTGGTCCGTCGACCTTTATGCCCGGTCTCTGTCATCATACTGTCGCTTTTGTTTTGAGGTAGACGCTATGCAGACGCTATCCCGCATGGCTTTTGATAGAATATTGTGTACGGTCCTTTATTTTTAAGCGACTTCATACATCGGCTTTGAATTTGATGATTTTATAATATCGTACCTTTAGAATTGGGTCACAACACGAGTTTGATGTATTAAAGTCGTTTTCTCAATTTTTTGACGTTAGGTCACTTTAATTCAAGATGCGGATGGTTAGATGAATTTTATGTTGTTTTGTAGAAATTTTGGTCAGATGATATCCGAAAAGCTTGATGCCAGTGGATGAGCTTGGCCCATGACAGAGGACAGCTATGCTAAACGTGGCTATAAGATCTCCTTCGTGGTCACGTAAAACGCTGTCATACAGATGAAATTAACAACCTGTTTTTTCTTATATATAAATTGATATCACCTTACGTATTATAACTTGATCCTAGTGTAAGCCGTAGATTATGTTTTACTATACGACCCATCCTTTATAGTAAGGATCTAGTGAGGAAACCGAGGAAAATGATCCTCTCTACTAATCCAATCACCCGTTAATTCGCCCGAAGTTTGCCAATATTGATTATGAAGGCCGGCCTAGACACGTGGAATTGATAATGTATAGCATTTGCTAACACTAACATTTACCCGGAGTTGAGAATAATGTTGGCGTAGGTGTGAAGTAAATTGGAGTCTTCTACCTAATGCAGTCCACTGGTGGACGTAAGCTTCCCCCAGGGCACGCCACAAGGTTGCTGCCATAGGGGGCTTTTGCCCATAGTCACCATGCTGGGCAGGCGGGTTGGTGACCGCCTTTCGAGCAAAGCCGAATTCTCACTTATTGCTTCACATATTTATGTTAAAGGCAACTTGTAAAACATGCCGTATTACAAAACGGCTAGGCATTTTGAATAATATGAGTGAAAACAATCCTTCTAGCACTTTGGAGGTTGTTACCGCGTGACGCTCGGTTCGCTCGTTTGCCTAATGCATTGTTATTTAACAATTCTAACATAACCTTATTAATTTCGCATAAAAAATATAAAAAAAAACAAATGGCGATTTATGAAAATCTTAATATTAAGATTAATAAAATTATTAATAAAGAAATGGAAAAAATTCCGCACCCGGGTGGGAATCGAACCCACAACCTCTGCATTCCGTGCCAGCGCTCTTACTACTGAGCATTAAGATTAATGTCAATGCTGGTAGTTTTATACACTTACTAGTGGACGCCCGCGCCTTCGTCCGCGAGGACAACAGAAAAATAAATTGTCGAAATTATCCGGGATAAAAAGTAGCCTATGTGTTAATCCAGGGTGTCAGCTGATTCCATTAAATTTAAATTTCATTAAAATCGCTCCAGCCGTTTTTACATAAAAGAGCCATCTATCCATCTATCCATCCATCCATACTCACAAACTTTCGCGTTTATAATATTAATAAGATACAAGGGTCTATTTTTTGGTTTGAATATTTCGGAAATACAATTTGCCAATACCGGGACAGCTACCGGCGGTAGGCTCAGCCTATCTACTATCTATCTTGTAAGCGTGAAGCGATAATGCGATAGCAAAAATGATAGACTTTCATGTTATAATGGATAATTACTATGAAATTGTAACACAAATCTTATAAGTGGTCAGCGAAAATTACCTGTCATGGACGGTATAAAGAACAATTTGTTACATGTTCTATTTTTTCGTTCTCCGTGGTACTTCCCTACGCCGTGGCATGAGCCAGGCGTCTATTCTCTGCATTATAAATAATATAATCCCACAGACCGTATTGGCGTATTACTGTTGCATGCTTTTACCGCCGTTTTTGTAAAGAAAACAACAACAAGTATGTAGTAAAATTTGATGACCTGCCTTGCTGATAGTCTGGGGCTCGAGTCCCGGTATGCGCACATATTGGTGTGATGACTTTGTAATAGAGTTTTCAACTAAAAATCATTCAAATTTTACTATTTTAAAATTGCCTAATGACAAAAGTCGATAAAGTGCGAGTCTAAATAGTGCACCGAGTTTCGTGCTATAATATTTTTTTGTTATGTGAAGGGCATTTATTTTATATTTCAGAGGCGATAGTAAGTTTGGTTGCTTATTTGTTAACTCTTCACGCCAAAACTACTGAAGTAATTTAAATGAAATTGTGGATACATGTAATAAAAATGATAAATATGTCGGAGATCAAGATTTCCACAGTCGGATCTAACGCCATATTTTCAATCGTTGATTAGAAACGTCAAGTCGACAGCTATCACTGACTTGAGGACAGCTCACTTGGGTAAAGACAAGACAGAGTACTGAGAGGGCGCCACTGTAGATACAACGACCACCGTGTCGTTTGAATTGAGCCGGAGGGTTCCCTGTGCTTTTTTGTTGCGTCTGTCGAGCGAAGCACGGGTGCTAATCAGCCTCTGTCTTGTACTTACCACGTTTCTACGTTATCCGCTAGAATCTGTAATCTTGTGCGTAGATACAGTGAAAGTGTTTGTGATTCAATTAAGCTTGTTTACTACACGGCATTCTTTATTTCGGATTTTGGAAGATGTCGGACACACCTAACGGCACGCCACTCCACTACGATCAGAAGTGGGATGGAAGTTTCCAAGAGTTGCTATACAATAGTTTAACGTTACTCTATATGTTGTGTATACTTAGCTATTCGATTATTTACAATTCTTTTGTGTGATTTGTAGTCGATTTCTTTGTTTAATTATGCAAGTAAATTTGTAACAATTTGGTATAGTAAAATGATTTTCAATTTTGATTATGATGATATTGGTTCGTTTGAAATAAAGGTTTTAACGTTTAAATGAAGTTTTTAGTCCCAATGGTCAGAAAGACCGAGCGTGTTAGACATGTTACTTTGCAAAATCCTCTTTCTTTCCAGAAACCCCACGCGAGGACGCGTGAGTTGTCAATGGCCGTTCGGAGATCATTTAGGATCGCCATCTATTTTCAATCGTTGAAGTTAGAAACGTCAAGATACTTGAGGACCAGCCTTGGGTAAAGACAAGACAGAGTACTGAGAGGGCGCCACTTAATTTACAACGACCACCGTGCGTTTGACCTTGAGCCGGAGGGTCTGTGCTTTTTTGTTGCGTCTTGTCGAAGCGGGTGCTAGGCATCAGCCTCTGTCTTGTACTTACCACGTTTCTACGTTATCCGATCCCAGTAATCTTGTGCGTAGATACAGTGAAAGTGTTTGTGATTCCTAATTAAGGGCTTGTTTACTACACGCCGCATACCAATGAATTTTGGAAGATTCGGAACACCTAACGGCACGCCACTACAGATCAAATTTTTTCCCTAATGTTGTATTTTTTTTTTCTCTGTAGTTCACGCGGGCTTCTATTATACAATAGTCACTTAGCTTTGCGTGATTCAATTCTTTATTTGTCGGAAAGCAGTTACATGTTATAATTTACATTTAGCGGTGATAGCCCAGTGGTTAAGACGTGCACCTTCCAAGCGGGAGGCATAAGTTCGATCCCAGTCACGGGCCTGTACCAATGAATTTATTAATGTACAGATTTTAATGTTGTAAAATTGTCACTTAGTGCCTCGGAAAGCACGTAAAACCGTTGGTCCTGCGTCTGATCTCTCTCCGGTCGTGTCGCCTTTCCGTCCCATCGGACTATGAGAGTAACGGAATACCTAGAGAGTGCATCTGTGTTTGCGCACACATTTGTGCACTATAATATCTCCTGCGTACCTGGCCAATCTCCGTAGAGATTGGTTGCCTTGGCCGAAATACGGTCGGAGATCATCATCATCATCATAATTTACAGATATTGTTTCTCCACAACTGCCTGCATGCTGCGGCGTTGTTACGTTACCATTATGAAAAAGGTATTTATTTTTTTATTTTTTTTATTAAGAGCACATAGAGATAGTGACTAGTTCATAATCCGGGATACCTGTAAATATAGAGTTATAAACACGCGAAACGTTTAAATAATGTTTCATGTTCTAGAACGTGGTGTAAAGTTTTCATCAGATTCTGTGCACGCTAGATAGCTATCTAGGATGCAAAATGGATAGGATAATTGTAAATGTTAAAAGCGCTTTTACACTAGGCGATCATGTATGTCGTTAGTTAATCAATAACCTCTTTAAACCAGACAACTACCTACTACCAGATTACTAGAATACATCAGCTGTATTTCTTGTAAGTATGTCACAAGTGCGTGCTGCCGGTGATGACCTACGGTGCCGAGACGTGGTCTCTAACTATGTATGCCTCATAAAGAAGCTCAGGATCGCACAGCGAGCGATGGAAAGAGCTATGCTTGGGATCTCTCTGCGTGATCGAATCAGAAATGAAGAGATCCGCAGACGTACAAAGATCACTGACATAGCTCAACGGTCCAGCATGCTGAAGTGGCAATGGGCAGGGCACATAGCTCGAAGAACTGAAGGCCGATGGAGTCGGAAAGTTCTAGAGTAAGTCTCGTCTCTATCGCCTGATGTCATCTAATGTGTAAGCAGCCTTAAACGCATCATTATACCAGTGTGAAGTAATTTTTATATTTTAGTAGATGGAGTAAGTTTAGCTTCATGCTAACATCCTCTGTTATTTGACTGACATTCAGGGTAGTTAGTGGTAGATATTTAGGGGTGGGTTAGTGGTAGGACAGTAGAAAATTCGTTGCAATTTTGACACGTTTCTAAAGTACAAATTTTTATTCTATCTGCGCTTTCTCAGCCATTGCTTGGTACCCACAATAGAAGGTGTTATCTTAGTGTAGGACTAGGTTAGTATGATAAAAAAATACCATAGTTTTAAAGCAAGCATACCAATACCAATATAATAAAATGATTATTTCTTCTCTTACAATTATTATTTATCTTTTTATTTTCAGGTACAAAGCATTCTTATTTCTTATTTATTTATCATTTTCCCCGTCTCATGTTTTCGTTGACACATGTTCACAAAAATAAAAAAATAAAATACGCCAATAATTGCCAATAACGTCAAATAAAAATCACCGCAATTATCCATAAAAATGTGAACACAAATAATAACACAATGCGACATTTCTTTTGTAGTCTCCAACAAAAAGATAATAGATTCAAAAGAATTGAACTCAGCCGCGAGGTATTCCGTTTCTTTTCATGAAACATCAATAATAGCCTCCTATCAATTTGTGAGAATTGGCTAACTTTGATGCAGGCTTGTTATGGAAAACTTAGGTATAAGTAAAGTACCTACCTATGTACTAATCGGCACAACGGTACAAACTCACTGACTTTTAACATCTGACCCTGCTATGCTAACCGTGGCTATAAGATCTCCTTCATCCCTAGCTTTAAGTACCTACCTACATACGAATACATTATTTATTGTTCTATATGAAACTTTTCCACATCTGTCTGTGGAGTAAACGGGTTCTCGAATGGAGACCGCGCTTCGGCAAGCGTAGCGTTGGGCGCCCTCCGGCCAGATGGACCGATGACTTAAAGAGGACGGCTGGTAGTGACTGGATGGCAAAAACGGGAGATCGAGCCATGTGGCGTACACTGGGGGAGGCCAACGTCCAGCAATGGACTGCAATAGGCTGACGACGATATGAAACTTTTACTAGGTTTTTTTTGATAACTTACCTCATTTGGCAATAGTATTGTGGCTGCTAACTTAAAGGTTAACATTCATTCATACTCATGATCGAAGTACATAATCGCCACTTTACAAGAAAGGCGTCACATCTCATAAAGGAGTGTTTTATAAAATATTACGTTGTTCTTACAAAAAGGCGATATAATAGACTGAGATCATGATTTCTCAAAATTATTGGATCCTGTTTACATACAATATAATTAAAATAATAAATAAATTATAAGTATGTAAAATATTTGGAGGTGGACGGACGACCTGCGGGCGTCGGTTGGATGCAGGCTGCTTCCGACCGGTCGGAGTAGGAGGTTGTTGGGGGAGGCCTATGTCCAACAGTGGACTTCTCAGGGCTGAAATGATGATGAATGATGATGTAAAATATTTACTATCAATTTTTTATAATAGTCTGCTTTGTTATACCTACCACTTTATAAAAAGAGGTATTGAAAAAAAAAGTTAGGAATCACTCTAACAAATTACAATTTCTTCCTAAAAGTACGTTTTATCATACAAATGTAGATATAAATCGTTATCTATCCATCAATTTGTAACTAACTCATATAAATTGGTTGCGCAACCTCCAACCATCCCCGACGCACCCTCTCCGAGGTTCAAGGGCGGTTTTTATGACCCAACTTTTATTACCCCCTCCTCCTCTTTCCCTGGAATGAACAGATACCTATTACAGGAAAGCCGGAGTATCTCTTTTTTTAGATAGGCATTAAGGTGTTTTCAAAGTTAGTGATTTGCTTTTGACAATTTCGAAATAGTGAAAAAAAATCTGCTGTTCCATACAATCTTGAATAATTACTGCACTGTATGGAACAGCCGATTTTTGTTTTCACTACGAGCATTTCGCAGTTGGTCCCATAGTGAATGTTGTTTCTTTTTACCTACCTAGTTTCGTGTCAAAAGCAAATCACTAATTTTGAAAACACCTTATACGAGTACAGGATGTTTTTTCGTTGCCACCCTTAATGAAGGGTACGTACTCTATACATCAAATAAAGTAAGTTAATGTCAAAAAAAAAATGCTGGGAAACGATTTAAATTTTTTTTGAAAAAATAAATTACTTGATCAGGCGAAATTTATAGTGTCCAGTGTTTATGCTAGTATTTTATAGACATTAATTATTTCTCGTGAAAAATCTTGTTACGCGCGTCTATGTGCATCTATACAGAAAAGCAAAGTCTATTTACTTTGGACCCTAATATCTTGGGAACCTGACACTTTCCATGGAAAAAAATGATCGTGATGATGAGGAGATTCCGTAGTTTTCGGGAACGTTGACGACCAAAAAATAATACATACATATCACGCCTTTCTCCCTTACGGGGTAGGCAGAGCACCAGGGCCGATAGAACCACATGGTGCCACTTCTGACCAATTTTGAGGGTATAGTTGAGATGTACAAGTTCGGTTAGTAGTGACAGGTGGTCAGCCCATCGCCTACAAAACACCAAGACCCTCTTGTCCCCAAAAAATATCCTGTATATTTATGTCCTGTGCTGATTCGGGGCTTCACTAGAATACATATAATGCTGCATCTCCTTTCGTGCTTGTTATGAGAGAATTGAAGGATCTCCGTTGTGATCTTGCAGTTCTGGCTACCAGTTATCATCATTGAAGGGTATTGTTTAACAATTGAGGATACGGACATAAAAAAGAACTGTTTAATATCTGAGATCAGAGGCGTTAAAATTAACTGGTGAAAAATTGGTGTGCAATTTGCACACTTCTGCCCATCTCTTTAGATATATTGTGCGTGACTATGTGTAAATCTAAACTATTCTTAGAGATCAGAGGCAGGTTTAATTTTTTAAAAAAGAAACACCAAGACAACCTAATTAAACTTTATGTACTCAAGGTTACAAATAGTTTAACAGAAACAAATAACACGAATCGAACAATATATTACAACTTCCTATAACCAATAGACAGCCTAAACACGTCCTATCAGTCCAAACGCCATGATCCAAAAACCCGCCAAGCTGCAGTCACCACCATTTTATAGATCTGCCCGCTTGATCCCGACGTTTCTGTGTCCAATCTGGGGGTAACTGCTAAGACTATATTAATTATATCTTTGTCCATTTTTAATGTAAATCACTAAGACAGAAATGGATAGGTAGAATTTTTTAAAGTTTAAGTATGACGGCCGTGGGTATCGTACGAGGCGATTAAGGGTTTCCGGGAGATGGGCAGCAGCGCCTCCCGTGTTGACAACATAGTCCAAAATACAAACTATGGTCACCAACCCGCCTGCCCAGCGTGGTGACTATGGGCAAATACCCCCCATGGCAGTCTTGTGGCGTGCCCTGGGGGAGGCCTATGTCCAGCAGTGGACTGCAATAGGCTGATGATGATGATGATGATGGCGGTCTGAATTCTAGGTAAGCTCATCTACTGCCTATGCACCTGTGAATTTCATTACTCTTTGCTTTCCCAACGTAGGCATAAAGTTGAAATATCATGTAATTTGCAAAAACTCCACCCGCACATGTAAAATAATTAGTATGTAATTGCAAGAGAAATTTACACTCGCAAATTAATGAAGACAAACACGTTTGTGCTCGTCTGTACTTATTGCGTATTCAGAACGTTTTCCTCGCCACTGTACTGATTTCACTAGGGGAGGCCTGCGGTTTTACTTGCGGTTTTACTTTGTTATTCTTCTGTTAGTATTTGCTTGTAAAGTAGAGTACTTAATGTTAATTAAGGTTACGTTTTAACTTATATAAATGAGTGTTTTGCATACTTTACAACACACTTAGTCATGTAATAAGATATTTTGAGTCGTAGGAATGTAAAGATGTATAATTAAATAAACAGCGACTGAATGCTTTTTAAGGCAGTTAATTAAATACTCAACTTATTGGCTATTTAAGACAGTTTTACCTAATAGTCAAATTAATATTTAAACTAAAAGTTGTTAATATATTTGACCATACATTATAAGGAAAATTAGAGAGAGAGAGAGAGAGAGAGAGAGGTAATTTACCCAGTCGTGACACAAAAAAGTTTTGGGCTAACTAAAAAACATGCTTAATAATACAAGATATATGTAGCATCTGCTCAAAACTTGCTTGTATGTTACTACGTATTTATTCTAGGCTAGACAGTATGCAATAAATGATAGACAAGTTGTAACTTTACAAGTAAACAGACCGACTAACGTATATTATACAATTACATACAATTAGCCCATCTGTGCGCGACTGTACTCCCATTTTGCATTAGCGGAACACCTTTAACGTTGAAATTTGAATTTCACTGCGATCTCATGAAGCGGGTAATTTGAATTTCATGAGTTCTATTTCAAGTTAGCATATGTGCTATTGGTATTCATAGTTTTATTTTCCCCTCGAGTAAGGTTAACTCAAGGAAGTAGAACTTTGTGTCATTGGTGCGTACATATTTCCCAAATTTAATTGTTGTTCACTTACGCAAATTAAAGCCACCGCAACTTGGCCTGATTTCACGAAGTCGAGCCATTTTGTGATTTGTATATTGTTCTGTGGATCTAAAATATTTATTATCTCTATGGCAGCGGTAGGCTCAACCCCTACCAAGTGGGACTGCGCCATTGGTACGCGCAAATTATATATTTTTTTGCTATTGCAATATAAGTTACTATAATATTTATGATACACCCTTGTGGCTAGTAAAAACCTACCTAGATTTCCTTCTAATGCAAAAAACGGGGATTTTTTTTTTAAATTAAAAGTTACCTACCTATAGGTTGCATAGCAGTTGTCTTTAGAAGAACAAGCAACGTTAAAATTTAAATTTCCTACAAAAAATAACTACATAGCAGAAAATAATTTTTACTGCACAGTTAATTTTCTTTGAATGAACAAAAAATGTTTTCACGTGAATATACTGTTATTAAAAACCTTGATTTTACACGGATTTACGTAAAACGTAAAACTCGGAACTTTTACTTACTCCACACAAAACTCGGCAAAATTATTTTTAAATACTTAGCTTGAAATACGTTTTCCGTGGCCTTTGTGTTTATAATGACCTGCTAAAACTACACGGCTTTTATTTCATGTAAAAACTAGGTTATGTAATAACTGTTCTATAGTATAAATAAATGATTTTTTGCCGTCAACGTTCCCGAAAACTACGGAATCTCCTCATCATCACAATCATTTTTTTCCATGGAAGCATACCTGGGAAGTATCTGGTTCCCAAGATATTCGGGTCCATAGTTGAGTAAATAGAATGCACATAGACGCGCGTAGCAAGATTTTTTCACGAGAAATAATTAATATATGTCTATGAAAAAACTAGCATAAACCAGTGTTTACTCTATAAATTTCGCCCGATCAAGTAATAAAAAAAAATTCTAACAAAATTTCACCGTTTCCCAGCATTTTTTTTGGCATAAACTTAATTTGATGTATAGAGTAGGTACGTACCCTTTGTTAAGGGTGGCAACGAAAAATCAACCTGTATAGTCTGTGACAAAAGGAGTATCTATGTTACAGGAAATGCTATCTACCTATGAATCTAAACAGAATATATCCACAAATTTTCAAGGTAGTTTTTCATAGTACGGGTAAATACAGGAAAAGTCGATCTGTTCATACAAATCCCAATTTCGAATCCCAAATTATTTTGATAGGTCGCTGCTGATTTTACATACATACTTACTAGTAGTGATAGTATAGGTATATACTGTGCCAGGTACAGCGTATACAATATGTGCGGAACCTAATATATCTACTTAAACGGAGGTCTGTAGGAGCTGAATCTTAGCCTCGTACTTTATTACGCTTCGTTGCGGTGTAATTAATTGACAGTGCGCGACCTTGTGCCTATATTATTTAATACACCTGGTCCTGTGCTCATGCGGGGCTTCACCAGAATACATCAGCTGCATCTCCTTCAGTGCATGTCGTAAGAGTCGACTAAGGAACTCTGGAACGTTTTTGCTGGCGATATGCTAGCAATTTATCACTGATCTTGTACATCTGACTTCTCTATGTTAAACTCGTTTTTTTTCTAATTTATCCTGTAGTTTTAACAAGCTCATTTTGGGAGTTCTGTTGTCGGTATATGTACAAATGTTACTGGTTTAATGAAAGTGCAAAGAAAGTAAGCATATCCGCGAGCGACATGACTGGTTAATATAAATCGAAATGGCTCTCGTGTAAATATTTGTTGCGCGTGTTGACATTAGTTAAATGAAACTGGGATTCAGAATGGGTTCACTACACAAACATTATGTGTAACCCTGGTCGTGGGAATACTTTCGGCGCCATTTTGTTTTTAGTGCTACACTAGTTGCTTGACGCTAGTTCGTTCGCGATAATTATGTCATGCTGGCTTTTCCACGGAGCGTGATTTTGCACGTAACCTAAGCTGCCTTGTAAATACGTAACGGACATGTCTGCATAACCACTTACGATGCTCTTCCCAAGGTGTGTCGGTGCCACGTACATCCGCAATATCACGCACCTTGGGACGCTAGCATTAGGAGAACTGTAGCAATAAATGAAGCTACAGAAACTCAAAGGAGCCATGTTTATCATAGACCATAATTACCTCTGACAAGTTGCGCAAGCTCCTGTCGCCTGCATAGCGGAATAAGATGTAGACATAGAGTGCTAATATCATACTAACAGTTTCGATGCACCATTAGACATTTCGGTGCCCCACAGTTCTAGTCCTTGACACTTAGATTGCATTACTATACGTTAGAATACATTAGTAATGTAGTACATTACTATACCTTACACTAATAGAATCTAAGTGTCAAGGACTGGAATTGCGATCTAATGGTGCATCGAAATAGTTAGTATGACAATAGCACTCTATCACATCTTATTCCTCTATGTCGCCTGAGAGAACGCACCTAATTTCCTTACGATATGCACAGAAGATTACGTCGCTGATATATTCTAGTCTCGCCTCCCATCAGCATTATACGGTAGTCGAATTAAAAATACTATAACCTTACATTTCAGCCTTGTAAATAATTCCTCAAGACAATGCATCTACCTTAAGGTAAGTAGTAATAATGTATTCTACAAGATTTATATTGCAATGTCAGGTGAGCGTGCTGTCCGAGGGTTTTGGGTCTTGGTGTGTTCTGCACTGTATACTTTATCTCGCTCCAGTCGATGGTATAAGCTATGAGATGGAGCGGGATAGAAAAAGATGCAGGGTCACCAACTACACCGTATTGGCGTAATTATTTGACTAACGTCTTGATGGTTGGAAGATGTGGCCGTATCACCATTGCGGTTGGAGGCCAATCCGATTGGTGCAATGTGTAGTGGACCTGCCTGCGATGCCATAGGTCATGGGTTCGAATCCCGGTGGTGCAAAAATTGATATGATGAATATCGATGTTTGTTTTCGAGTCATGGATATTTCTATAATTATCTTTGTATTTGTATACCATTGCTTAGTACCCACGACACAAGACCTTAGGGATCTTACTGTGGGCCTAGGTCAACGTGTGAATTTATTATTATTTTATATTAGCCAAATGTTTGGCATGTGATTTGTTGGCTAGTCCAACAAAACAAGCCCACTTTATTATCGGGCAGTTCGTGGTGCGTGTTGGACAAACATTAACCAGTTAACGGTTGTTTCCTCGTTACAATTTACCATAAACTTGTCAACTAAACCAATTTTAGATGAGAGTAGTTATTAAGGACTATTATCTTTTATGAAACTTGGTGTAGTTGTAGTTGTTGTGATAGTTTATTATTGCTGCTAAGGAAGTTTTGTTTTTGTTGCTAGGTTTTTATAGGAAAACGTCCGTGAAAAATTTCCCTCTTTTCGTGGGAATTTTAAAAAATGTTTTGTTAGTGTTACCCTAAACTCTTAAATGTTTATCTGTGTTCAAAATTTTAAGTACATATGACCAAGGAACCGCGTTGTTCCATAAAAACTTTTCCCCCTCTTTTTCACAGGCTTTATTGTATTTATTTATTTAATGAAATATATGGAATCAAAAGTAGTGGTTACTTTTGATTCCATATATTTCATTAAATAAATAAATACAATCATATGTAAGTTTTTTCAAAGTTGAATTGCATATTCATGGCTTAAACGTCATTTTATCTACTTTCTCATGTCAAAAGGAAGTAAGAAATAATTTCTTAACACAGCAAATATCATTCTTATCACTTCGTCAGAGGTAAATAAGGTTATTTTTCTTGTACCACAGCTTGCCCCAGACCGCAGAGATGTGGAATTGAAAATTTATGAAACAACAAGATTCGCCGTGAACTGTGCGGCTCTGCACTTCGGATATTTCGATTCGAACCTATCGACGTTGAATTGTTTTGTTTGTATACGAACAAAGCGTTATTTTTATACGGTGAAAAATTAAATCAACTTTGAATAACAAGAGATTCCTATACTTAGAAACGCATAAATAAAATTATTTCTTATAAACGAGGACTTGGCATATTGACTGATATCATTCACGCTGATAGAACAGTGCTGGTTTAGTAAAGAGGCTAGGCTGGTGATTGATGCGGGGCTTCACTAGAATACATCAGCTGCATCTCCTTCCGTGCATATTGTAAGACTAAGAAACTCAGGGGTGTTCTCTCAGGCAATGAATTAGCAACTTCTCACTGATATTTTACATCTCACCCCGATGTGCTAAAAGAATCTCCTTCTTAAATCTGCAGTTCTGGCTAGGTATCTACCCGAATTGGAAATACGTGTGTATGTAGAATCACGCCTTTATCCCTTACGGGGTAGGCAGAGCACAAGGGGCCGATAGAACCACATGGTGCCACTTCTGACCAATTTTGAGGGTATAGTTGAGATGTACAAGTTCGGTTAGTAGTGACAGGTGGTCAGCCCATCGCCTACAAAACACCAAGACCCTCTTGTCCCTCCACTGACTTGTACAGTATGCCCGGGAAGAAAAGCAGCTGCAGTATTATACTTTTTTTTTTCACTCCCAGAGCAGAATAGAAGATAGCGTGTATTTATATGTGGATAAAAACTAGTTTATTAGGCTACCAAACTATTTTAGAGATAGACTGATCTATTTTAGACATCTCACCGTAGGAATATAGAATGAATGATTTCGTATTGAAAGGCCTACAATAAAATCGATTGGTTTTATTTTAAAAATGTCCCAGTAGAATACGATCCAATTAGTAAGGGAATTGGAACAAATTAATTTCCTTTCAACGTAGGCTTTTGCTAACAAAATTTTGCAGTAAATTCATAAATACCTGAGTAAGGATGCTTAAATCAATTAGGTTTTCACGGGTAAAATGTATTTAGTAACAGTTATATTAACTACAGCTGCTTCTCTTCCCGGGCATACTGTACAAGTCAGTAGAGGGACAAGAGGGTCTTGGTGTTTTGTAGGCGATGGGCTGACCACCTGTCACTACTAACCGAACTTGTACATCTCAGCTATACCCTCCAAATTGGTCGGAAGTGGCACCATGTGGTCCTGTCGGTCCTTGGTGCTCTGCCTACCCCGTAAGGGATGAAGGCGTGATTGTGTGTATGTGTGTGTGTATAGTAACTATAGCAATTGTATTTATAATGAGGTATAAGATGTTTGCGAAGTTATCAATTGCATACATACATACATATTAGTCTTTTGCACTCCACTGCGACGTATTCCTCCCTCAGGGCACGCCACAAACTACTAAAGTAGGGGGTTTTGCCCAAACTCTCCACGCTAGGCAGGCTAGTTTGTGACCGCAGAGAGATTTTCAGAGTATGTTGTCACCATGGGAGGCACTGCTGCCTATCTTCCGGAAACCTAATCGCCTCATATGATACACACTATATTTCTGTGTCGTCGCAAATAGAATACCACTTTCTGCAGGGCAGAACCTTACTACCGCCGCAATAATTCGTAGGGCTTATCTATTTATTTGTCTATACCTTCACCATATCTTCACCTACATTATGAACAAGAAACTCCCGCCAAATGACTTGTTTATATCTCCGGTTCGATTTCCCTGAGGGCTGACGTGACCGGCATCAAAACAGCATCATTTTGGGGAGCACTTGATAGGTTATCGGTTGCAGTAGATTTAGCACAAGCTATTATTGTATGGGTGTGCCTTAGTGCCTGTACTGATGCCGGGTTTTGCTAGAATACATCAGCTGCATCTCTTTCCGTACATGTCGTATGAGTTCACTAGGAGATAATCTAGTAATTTTTTATTTTTATTTTTAATATTCACACACTTCACAACACATTGGCCTAGTCCCACACTAAGATCCCTAAGGTCTTGTGTCGTGGGTACTAAGCAACGGTATATAAATACATAGATAAGCACATAAACATCCATGACTCAGAAACAAACATCGATATTCATCACATCAATGTTTGCACCTACCGGGATTCGAACCCAGGACCTATGGCGTCGCAGGCAGGGCCACTACCAACTACACCAATCGCCCGTCAAATTGTTACTGTGATAATTTAAACCTGTTTCTGCTATGCTTAACGAGTTTGCGGAATATTTTATATGAACCAGAAGTTCTGGCTACGCCATTTTGGGAACGCTATAGTAACTATACTATAGGTATATTATTATAATTTTGAATCAGCAAAATATACCTATATCTCTCATTCACCTCATACTACGGTTGTAGTCATTACCATAGAGGAATAAGATATCATAGAGTGCTAATGTCCTACTAACAGCCTCGATGCACCTTGAGACTTGCCAGTACCTCACAGTTCCAGTACTTGACCGTTAGATTGCATTACTTAATGTTCTGTTAATGTAACGCTAACATTTTCTGTCTAGGATAGAAAACACTTGAATTAAAAACTAATAATAATAGATATTAAAAACTTTATATGCGGGGTCAAATCTACAAGTTTAACGACAACTTGATTTACCAGTTCTTCGTCATATGCAGCCGACGTATGCCAGCAAAGTCTAGGAACTGGCTTAGCAAATTGTCCCTTATTCTGGTAGATATTCCTGCTGCAAGGCAGCCATAATGAAACTCTCGAAGAAACAAAGTGTGAGACAATAGTTTTAAGTAATCCTAATTGCTTAAATGAAGATCTGAAACTTCGTTTCATTGTACTTTTGAGAATGAAATAAATGTCTTATTATTTTTTAAACTTATATTAAGTGTGAAAGTAAGTTTGTTTGTTTGTTACCTCTTCATATTTACTCAACCAATATTCTTTAAATTTTGCATATATATATATGGTAGGGAGTACGGAGAAGGACATAGGCTACATTTTGTGGTCCACGCAGACGAAACCACTGGCTAGTTTGGTATATTTGTAGCATTAATCGGTTATTTTTAGTATAAAGTATTTTCTAATCTTATATGCAATTGGCTAACATTACAATGATGATAATGATGTTCTTATATTTTAATACGCAGCAAACACGACAGAATAAACATAAATGTCTGATAATTCCATTAATATGTCTAATTATTTTTTTTAATGTAAATTAATTAATACCTACTTCACACTGCGGAAGCTTTGATTTCGTTTCGGCCGCGTTTCAGCTCAAAATTTAACAGAATTGGGGGGTAGGTTATTCCTTGTATTCGCATCACGTAAGCATTCCGGCGGATACTGACGTGAAATACGCTTCCAGGTATGTTTCCAATGACGTATTGGTCTTGCCAATTATTAGATATACGAGTATTACCTTGTAGCTTATTTATTGAAAAAAGTGTGTTTGGTAGACATGTATATGTACATATTACATACATACAGATAAATAAATTTGGAAAGTCCGTAATTGTTTAGGCAATTAAATTGTAGTGTGCGCGTGTGGCCACTAGATGTCGCTTAGTCCGAGTTAGAACGCGATATGGTTTCCCTTAATGTGTTTTATTGGGCTATCTGAATTTTGATTTAAAATGAGATTCATGAATGTGCAGTGAAGGTGATTTATTTCAGTAAGTGAGTGAACAGTAATATTAAAATAACTATTATAAAAATTTTACTACATGCGTGTTATTAATATATGCAATGTACGTTATATATAGTGTTGAGTAGGACACGACTTGAAAAAGAGTTTGTAAGAGTAGCCTCTTTTTTGTCCTGAGCCAGTACAATGTCCCACTTCAAATGAGGCGAGGCGTACCTACTGACTGAACCATTTGAAGTTATTATAGTACGAAATATGCGCGCCTCCTGACGCCTCAAATGTCAGACGCGACGTGCTTTTGTAATGGCGCCTCGCCTCGCATGGAAGACAATATATTTCTCTCTCGCTCAAAATGTCAGACGCGACGACCGTGACGTTAAGATCACGTGACGTGCTTGTCGAAAACAAATTTGTCTGCCTGCCTCGCTCGACCGTATTCGACAAGAAAATTGAAGTAGTACAATTTAAAATTTCGAGGCACTCTTACATTTTGACGTCATGTCCGGGACAAATGAAGTGCCTCTTGTATGTCCTACTCAACACTAGTTATATACCTACAGGTGAATAACAAAAGAAGTATGCTCTGCCAAAAGCTATGAAAATAGTCCGCTATAATGAACCTATCCGTAAACTTTGAGACTTGAAGCCACATAATTATAATATTTAATAACAAAATATTTCTTTTTAAAATTGTCGTCTGTCTGTCTCTATGTTTGTTCCAGCTAATCTCTGAAACGACTGGACCTATTTTGACATGACTTTCACTGGCAGATAACTGATGTAATAAAAAGCATATAAAAAGGAGTAACTCAGGCTACTTTTATTCCCAAAATTCCCAAGAGAAAGGATAATAACGTCCACACAGACAGAAAGCAGAAACCGAATTATGAAATTGATATTTTTATTTTATTATAATATTTTGCAAGGCTCTATAGTATAATAATATATCTAGTATAAACATTTTGTTACATTTCAAAAGAATAATTCATTCATAATTCATTTTATATTTGTTTTAGACACGCGAAACAGCAATTCGATTCGTTTTCATTATCTACCTATATAGATATGTAGATATTGATAAATATCTACCTTAACTGATACAATTTGATATTTTTTAACAAATTCTGTAAAAATATTTTAATAACTGCCTGTGCTGATGCGGAGCTTCACTAGAATACATCATTTGTATCTCTAACCGTGCATGTCGTAAGAGTCGACTAAGGAACTCGGGCGTTTTCTCAAGCAATAAGCTAAAACTAACTTAATCTTCAGCCTATTGCAGTCCACTGCTGGACGTAGGACAGGGGGTTTTTGCCCATAGTCACCACGCTGGGCAGGCGAATTGGTGACCGCATTATGATTTTTGGACTATGTTGTCAGTACGGGAATCGCTGCTGCCCACCTTCCGGAATCCCTTAATCGCCTTGTACGATACCCGTGGACAAGCATGGGGCGGTACAAGCTCTACATTACACGCCATTACCATTCTAGTTGCCGTTCTAGATCATGCCAAAGAAATATATATATATATATAAGTAACACTACTTCTTGCGGAGTCGGGTAAAAATGCTATGTCATCTCCATATTTTTTATTCCGTCGTCGGCATTAATTGAATGCCTAATTACGTTGGTATCGGTCTCAAAATTGGCACCAATTGAATATATTCAACCGGAAAGCTCAGCTCGATACCAATTTCATTTATTTCCATGTCCAATAATAAAGTTAACTTAGTTATTTTTACTCGAGCGTTGTTTATTTCAAGTTAATAAAATGCACAGTGAAATGTCATTGAAAATTTACCATGTATTAATTTATTACCACTTCCACATTATTTCAATAGGTACGATAAAAATGTTATTTTATACATGGTGTAACGGAAGGGGTATACTATAAAAATACCCCACTACAGATAACCTATCTACGAGTGCAAGAGAAATGTACATTTTATTTTTAAGATTGAATAAATTCAATCTCTTTGTATTTACTGCAGTGACTTGTGTATGTGCAATATTGAAATTAGAATAACAATAAAACTTTTTTAAATTTGTTTAGGAATTCTCCACACTCCATACATATGAAAAACATATAGTATATTCTTCTTCTTCTTCAGCCTGCCCAGCGTAGTGACTTGGTCTCCCCGAGGACACGCCACAAGGCTACTGCTATTGGGGGTTTTTGCCCATAGTCACCACGCTGGGCAGGCGGGTTGGTGACCGCAGTCTGATTTTTGGATATGTTGTCAGCACGGGAGGAAACCCTTAATCGCCTAGTACGATACCCACGGGCAGGCATGGGGTGGTACAAACTCTACTCTGCCGGTACCATGCGGCAATTTAGTGTATAGTTGAGTAAATTAATAGCACTTTGCTTAACAACCTAACACCTAAAGCAGACACGCTTAATCAAGAGTAAAATTCATTTACAGCCCTGAGAAGTCCACTGTTGGACATAGGCCTCCCCCAACAACCTCCACTCCGACCGGTCGGAAGCAGCCTGCATCCAACCGACGCCCGCGACTTTGGCCAGGTCATCCGTCCACCTCGCGGGTGGCCTTCCCACGCTGCGCTTGCCGATACGTGGTATCCACTCTAGAACTTTCCGACTCCATCGGCCATCGGTTCTTCGAGCTATGTGCCCTGCCCATTGCCACTTCAGCTTGCTGGACTGTTGAGCTATGTCGGTGATCTTATTGATATTGATCTTATTGATAAAATACGTCAATTAAAAATTAAATTTAAACATATAAGATAACCAACACTTACAAAATATCGTATAAGAGTTATAAAAAGCTCTTAACGATTCAACTTAAGATTTGCCCCAAAATTAAGAGCCTTATCTCTACTCTCCCCTCGAGAATGTACCGTAGTAACTTAGCTTTGTAAGCAATTATTCCCCATCTTGCTATGTAAGATAAGATGAGCTTAATAATATTATTTACGCACTAATTATAGCTTTTAAGATAGTGCTAACTACCAAAGTTTTGGATAACTAACTGAGAATTTATTTCGCGCGTTCACTTACCTGCTACATTATTTATATGATGGACGGGGTTTATATTGAGAGTAATGTACTAGGGTAAACAGGGGTTGAAACATTTTTGGTATACTATATACCTACCTAGTATATCAAATAAAAACCTATTCTATACATATAGATACACATAATTTTTCTCGTGAAGGTAGACATAGATTACGGACCAGCACAAGTGGCATGACATGCGAAACACGATATGATAAACCGATTTATCGAAATTTAGCCTGTCAAAATACGATAAATATTGCCGCCATGTTGAATTGTATACGGACGATACGATATCGAGGACCAGTACGGTTAGTATGACCTGTAGACTAACCATATTATGATGTCTCCCATCTATCGCTACAAAATTGACACTATCATGATTATATCTTGTTATCTCTACGGGAGCAAGCACATACATTGCGCCTCTAAATTTGTTTCTCTCTCTATCTCTTTGTTTCTCACTGTATTAGGTAGTCTACGCCTTTATTTTGTCTGCATAGACTAATTTGACAAGGGCCTTAGATGAAGTTACAGTATATCTAGAACATATCGATAGAGATATGTCACTGACATGTTTCCTCCAATAGGAAGTCTTAATTTTAGTGCCTTCATCAAATCTCGGGATGACCCAACAATATGTATACTATGCTGATGTGTTCTAACAAAGCCCGCACAACACAGATCTTACGTTAAAAATACTCATTGATATTTGTATTAACCGATTCCAAAATGTTTCGGCTATGTTTTCATCTCCTGTTTTTTCCCAAAAAGCTTTTTCCGAAATGCGTTGGCTGCAAAACCATTGTTCGTATTTGAAGACGCAGGTGCTAGCTACCGAAATAGCTTTTACAGCACCTTTCCAAAAACGTTTTCGCTTAATATAGTACGAAACAATAACTTTTTCTATAAATTTTACTTTTTCTTAGCCTAGGTAGGCAATTATTTTGTATTTAAAAATCGTTGTGTAAAATATATTATTTAAAATTATCTGAAATTTTAAGCCACCCAAAGGATTATAGTATAGTGCATGTTTGAAATTCTTGTTTTACAAATTACCTACCTCAGATAATAACGCTTCATTTGCGTTTCATTTCATTACTGCAAATAATTAACATCCAAATTATGTAGGTATATACGTTTTTAAATATTTACTGTTTAATATACCACATGGATGGAAGGCAATTGTTAACGCATGCGAATGGCAATCGGCTGAGATGCTATGGCGAACGCGGGGAACTCGAGGTGCGGGGAGAGGCGCGGAAGACGACGACACTCACTTATATCGATTCGCAAAACGCACACGCATTAATTTTTTATATACTTATTTCGTGCTATATTTATGTATATTGAAAGAAATATAGTATTTTGTTTTTATTGGTAAAATTAAAATATTTATTGAAGAGCACCTTTACTAGACAAGGAAACCCAAGATCAACCTGGCTAAAGCGCAAACAGCAATTAATCAAAGAAATAAATTTATTCCGTTTCTATTTTTGGTCCGGAAAAAACACCTTACCCCGGCAAATTTTGTTTTCTTCTGCAATTCACGCGGAGGAAGTCGCGGGTGAGCGCTCGTCGTGTCGTAAAAATAAGTAATTTATTTATACTTAAGTTTCTAAGTCGCCATATTTCTAAAATTATATTCTCTGAACATTCCGAATTCCATCCTCATATTCCTTTTGACAACAAACGTGCAAGTTATTAAATAGCCGGCGACTAAGCAAAATTGGATTAACTCTGTCCAGAGGTAGGTCAACGGAATGAGATTCATAATCATGTTACACTCGCATGAGACAAAAATAAATCTATGGACGGGCATGTACTGCGTATTTTGGACGACATTCCGCATTAGAGATATTACCATTCCAATAGCAAGAAGTAAGAGAAACTCTCATGTAAGAACTATGTATTAGTTGTAATTAAACTTCATTTAGTATATATTTCATACAGTAATTATAATGGCAAATTTTAAGTTATTTTTTCAGCATTCTTATTTACGATACCCATTCATTTTCCCGTTCTATTCTTTATATGGTTTCGACTAACAAACATCAATTCTTACAAATTTTACAATACAATACAAAAAACATTTATTTACTTAAACAGCAATTTCCCATTTATCCTTACTAATCTATACCTGTAATAAAATTGTAATGGATCGATGTTTGTGCACGCTAGTCTCATAAACGGTTGGACTGATTTTGATGCAGTTTTCAGTTTTTATTAGGCTATATTCTGTAGTCCACGCGAACAGACAGCGAGATGAGGTATTGATACCGCTTTACACGGCGTCAGGTAAGTCCATCACGGATATTTTCGTCGACGACAGCAGGACTACTTTGTTTAAACTGGCGCGTCCGTGAGCGAAACTGCTAACTTTTGAGTTGTTTGAAATTTTGACAAAAATTCCATAACAACTCCCCGGAGAATACGAGGGGAGGGGGAAAATGGAGGAAAGATTTTTAGGGAAAATTGGTTTTTTATAACACGAAAGGGAGCCGCTTAATTGGAATTGCATCTTATGTTTTGAATAAGCTTCCTTTTTTATGATGTTGTTATGTGGCCGCAAGATGGCTCCGAGACGTAGAGGCAGGCCTAGATTAAAATGGCGTCAGGTATAGGTAGGTAAAGCGAATATCTTTACATATAATAAAAATGTAACGGATCGCTGTCTGTACATGGAAGATATACGAGAAAACATACTATAGGAGACCTTTATCAACGCAGTAGGACCCAAAACGATTATAATTGGAATTTTTGTCTGTTTGTCTGTGCGTTTGTGCACGCTAATCTCAGAAACGGCTAAACCGATTTGGATTCAGTTTTCAGGAATATATTGTGACAGGTCCCACTTAACATATAGGCTACTTTTTATGCTGTGAAAATGTTTTTATCTCGGATAATTTCGATATTTTGTTTTTTCTGCAGTCCACGCGGAAGGAGTCGCGGGCGTCCACTAGTGCAAAATATATGTGAAAATCCACGTGGAACAGATAACTCGTGCCGCTAGCTTCTGAGAATATGAAGATATATGAATGTTTTTTACTACCAAAAGGATTGAGGATAGGTACTAGGCATATACATGTCATCATCACCATCATCAGCCTATTACAGTCCACTGCTGGACGTAGGCCTCCCTCGGGGCACGCCACAAGACTGCCATGGGAGGTATTTGCCCATAGTCACCACGCTTGGCAGGCGGGTTGGTGACCGCAGTTTGTATTTTGGACTATGTTGTCAACACGGGAGGCTGCTGCTGCCCACCTCCCGAGCACATTTAATTTACATCTGAATAATACATAGGTAATATAGCATATAGACGCGTGGTGCCGGCAGAGTAGAGTTTGTACCGCCCCATGCCTGCCCGTGAGGTATCGTACGAGGTGATTAAGGGTTTCCGGGAGGTGGCAGCAGCGCCTCCCGTGCTGACAACATAGTCCGAAAATCAGACTGAGGTTACCAACCCGCCTGCCCAGCGTGGTACCGACTAGTGTTGCCGAACTATCGATGGTTGATCTCGAAAATTATCTATAATATCAATACTGTCGATAGTATCGATAGCTAAGTTTGGTATAATACTATCAGCACACACCAATACTATCGATAGTATTGAAGCTAATATATCGACAGTATCTATCGATAGGGCTATAGATACTATCGTTTTTGCCCAAATATCGATAGTCTGTCGATAGTGGACTATCGAACAGCAACACTAGTGGTGATAATGGGCAAAAACTCCCCTATGGCAGCCACGTGGCGTGCCTTGGGGGAGGCCTACGTCCAGCTGCAAAATGCTGAAGAAGCATACTATACATATATACCTATATATAGGTACATATACATTGTATGTTCAGTAATGGGTTAAGCAGGAACTCAGGAATAAACCAAATAGATAACAATGGACGGCCGATTGGTTTAGTTGGTAGTGACTCTGCCTGCGATGCTATAGGTCCTCGGTTCGAATACCGGTATATTACTGTTGCTTTGTACCCACGGCACAAAACCACAGAGATCAATGTGTAGTGTGTGAATAGTTGTTTATTATTTATAACATAGTCTTGTGGTAGTTTTACATCAGAATACAATTAGCTGGCGTAATACTCGTACACAATTAAATACCTCATTCACATTGCCCTGGAGTCAGATTAAATTGCACAAATCATTCATATTCGGTCTAACCTATCACTTAAAAGAGGGTTGGCTCAAAATAAAAGATGGAGCTGGTTAGCCGAGTATTTAAAAAGCCTTAGTATCTTGTAGCTGGGCAAAGTAGGTACTTCAACATTCGAGCCCACACCTCAAGTTCCCAGTTTAGGGGCCCGCTCTGGTACTTCATGAAAAAAATTGATTGGTACAGGCCCGTAACTGGGATCGCACTTAAAAGATGTAACCATAGCAGGTAAAGAATTAACAAATTTGTACACGTATATAGGAAAAAATAAATCTAACTTTGTATTTTATTTCTTTACAGGTTAAGCGACTTCCCTGAAAACAGAAGCACTGTTTGATTGTGATAAAGGTAAGGAGATTTGTTTTGTTACAAAACAGCTTTCTATATTAGGTACGAGTATACGATTGTAATGTAACTGCATTTCGACAGTCGCCTGCAACTTACGCCGAACGCTAAACCAAAACTGCAGCTGCAGGCAATTAGTAATGAAGTAATTAGCTACATTTTAATACTTTGTCACGGGAAACTTTTACATCCAACTAATTTCGCTTTTTATTCGGTGAATTTTCGCGCGGAAATTGAACAATTTTTGAGCGCAATTTGAATTTTAATGCGAATTAAATTTGCCAGAACTTTGTGCAGTGAAATTGTGTGTTGCTTATTTTTTCTTCGATTTTTTTTTGGCAATGGCTACTTTGGTTTTTAGACAAGTAAAGTTTGAGTTTTACCTGATATTTTTTAATTTATATTTTTGATGTAGAGTATATCAAGTGAAAAGGTAGAACCAGGGTAGAATCTATTTTCATACTTAATTTTTTTTATATATAATTCTTAAAGCAATCTTACTCTTAAAAACTCTAGACGTAGGCAGCGCGAGCGTTAAACATTGAAATTAACTTAGTTTCAAAGATCATTTATTTACGTTACGATTCCGAATTTAAGCTTGAGCTTTGAGTAATTTTTACTTAAAGTCAACTCAAACTTTGCTCCAGTTTGCTTGAATTTAACTTCAATTATCTCAGAAAATCGGATTGGAATAATTTAAGTTTCACCCATTAAGTTTAGATCTGCTCAATATTACTAAAAGTTGTAACTAAATTTAGAGTACTATTGATTTTGATGAAGATTATCGCTCGTATTCTCAAAAGCGGTGATAGCGCAATGGTTAAGACGTGCGCCTCTCAGTCAGAAGGCGTGGCTTTGAAACCAGTCACGGGCCTGTACCACATAATTCATTTCATGTACGAAGTCTTCTAAAATTTTCACTTAGCTATAACCCGAGGAGGGCCATTGAGGGCACTCGAGTGAGGGATGGCAGTACCTACTTTGTTACAAGTCAAATTACGAGACATATTAGTGAAAGGTATTTTAAAGTATTACCTGTTAACAAAAGTTTAGAGCACAGTTACGATACACCTATTTGGGAAAAAACAAAAAAGGATAGAAAAGTTTCTGATCATTAAAACTCAGACTACCCTCTCAGGTGTTGCTAACATCAAAAATGGGACAAAAAGGTACGAATTAAAAAAAATGAACGCTTGTCTTAATTTTTTTGTGAGGGTTCTGTAAGGTATTTCTACACATTTGTAGCCTTAAAAGTTTTATAACAGACTGACACAGGTGAAAAGTGATAGTGTTATCTGCACACTTCTGCTTAACACATCCACATTGTAATCATAATTACATATGTATGTAATAATTATGTATGTAATATATTACATATGTATGTACATCAATACGGCTGTGTTTCCGTAATTTGGTAGCCTGTACTGCAAGATCCCATAGCCACGTTTAGCATGTCAGGGACTTTTTAATGTAAATAACATTTTTTTTCTCCGCCTCAGTGAGAATAAAAGTGAACTATAGAAGTAACACAAAATAATAAAGCCTTCATTAATTTCCATCTACATTACGGAACTCTAATAAACTCGAGAACAATCTTTGTTATTTTTTTAAAGCTCGGTTTTTTCAATGTTGCCAACAATAAGAAACGAGTTACAGCGGCGAAATTTTTTTTTTGTCGTTCATCGAAAAAGTTTAGTTTACGGTGCACTTTAAATTCAGCGCATAATGAAATTGAAAACTTGATATTAGAAAAAAATGATCTTCAGAAAATAATTGACAAATCGGCCTGTCGTATTAAATTACTATCGCAAATCAATTCACCAATAATTAATAAAAATACGCCAAAAAGTAAAAAGAAACAAAGATACAAAAGAACACGCATGGATCAACAAAAAGTTATTGAAGATCATGACACAAGCCATGAAGAAACGGCTCTGGTCAGTGAAAATAAAAATGAAAATAAAAATACACAGGAGACAACAACCCTTGTAGAGAAATTGACAACATCAAAGAAGCGCATAATAATAATTGCGGATCAGCAGGGGAAGGGTCTACAAAAAACACTGGCGAAACTAGTGGGAGAAAATTATCAAGTTTCGTGCTTCTGGAAACCAGGGGCAAACATGAAGGAAGTTCTGACTTCAGAAATGAAGGCTATTTCCCAACTAAATCAAGATGACTTTGTTGTATTATTGGCTGGCGTTAATGACAAGAATCCATTAGACTTTAAAATGTATATAAACAACTGGTTCAACTCTGTAAATGTGCCAAATGTACTAGTGTGTGAAGTGCCTTACAATAAGTTGCTTAATGAAAAAAAACTTAATTATGAATTACGTTTCATAGGCAGTAGATATAAAAATGTAACATTTGTTAACATGTGCTTTGACAGATTTATATCTCGAAATAAACACATGTACACTTTGAATGTCTGTAGAACACTACTAAGGGAAATTTTACATATAGAATATAAGCTAAAATATTTATTGTATCTTAAGAAACAGGAATCAAGAACTATTATAACTATGACATATCATAATAAATCAACACAAACTGAACATTTAGAGATTAATAATGACATAAACAACCGTGGTGAAAATAATAAATCTAATAATAATAAAAATGACATTACCAATCAAGTCAATAACAATAATAATATCAATAATAATGACATAAACAAAAACAATCTTTGCAATAATAATCAGTCTAATAATAATAATGACATTAACAATAAAATTTACAACGAACAAAATCATATGAATATTAATAATACAAATATAGACAATGACAACAATTCCTTTCGTGTATAAGAGTATAAATATAATGCATCAAAATATCAATGGCCTAATTAACAAGAGTGATGTGATGTCACTACACCTTGTAGAATTTCAGAACTGTAATAATATAATCGATGTATTATGTATTACAGAGCACAATATGTTGGAAAGTGATACAAAATTATTATATATCCCAAATTATATACTGGCGGCATGCTACAACCGTGACAACAGATATGGAGGCTCATGTATTCTAGTGCGTAAAGATCAAATGTTTAAGACTCTGTTTGATGCTTGTGGATACAGTGTGCCAAATGTTGCTGAATGTTGTGCAATCGAGTTGACTGAGCATAAGATAATAGTCATTTGTATCTACAGACCACCTAAAAGTAAAAAAAATCTGGTCGATGAGTTTTTTAGAAGTCTCAATGGTTTACTTAATATGTTTTGCCATTTTACGAAGAAAGTCATAGTGTGTGGTGACTTTAATATAAACAGCCTTGTTGAGAGCAATACACTTAAAAAATTTCTTAATATAATATCGAGATATGATCTCAAATTAGAACTAAATAGTCCCACTCGAATTGCTAGCCACAAGTGTATAGATAATTTTATACACAAGATTCGTGGATGTAAAAGTGAAATCGTTGAACTGGCAATATCCGACCACACTGCGCAGATCCTCACATGCCCGGTAAAAACAAACTGTAGAATCCCATACTGGTTTGTTGAAAAGAGGGATTACAGCTCCAGTAATTTAAATAAGTTTAGAGACTGCATGGATGCGTTAAGTTTTAGGGAATCATATGAATCAAATGACCCGAATCAATCATTTAATATTTTCTTAGCGGATTTTGGGTTGTTTTATGATTTGTGCTTCCCTATTACTAGAATAAAAATATCATCCCATAAACGGCCTCGCTGGATTTCAAAAGGCATAAGGAACTGCTGTAAAAGGAAAAGGGCACTGTTGTGGAAATATAGAATGACACCTACACTAGATAACAGAACAAACTTTAAGCTCTATTCCAAAAGGTTACAATTCATTATAAAAGCTACTCAAAAAGCTCAAAATGACTACTATATAAATACAAATAAGAATAAGACTAAGGCGACCTGGAAAATTATAAACAATAAGAAAAACAATATTCCACAACAAACTATTGACAAACTTGTAATTGATAATAAAATAATTGACGACCCTTGCGAAATAGCACAGACTTTTAATAATTTCTTCATTGACCAAATTGACTCCAAAATCTGTAATTTTAAATCTAATCTGACATCTAATATAACCAATTCAATTTTTATAGAACCCACCACACCGTTTGACATACTAAAAATAATTAATAACTTAAAAAATAGTAGCAGTACAGGTCACGATGACATATCTACAATACTAATTAAACATGTAGCTTACCAAATATCGGCTGTGCTTAGCCACATTATAAATATGTGTATTGAAATGGGAGTCTTCCCTGAAAAGCTGAAGCATGCCATAATAAAACCTCTGTTTAAAAAATTGGATAAAAATAATTTAAACTGTTACCGGCCCATAGCACTGAATCCTATATTCTCAAAGATATTTGAGAGAGTCATACACAACGCGCTCTATAACTATTTAGAAAAATTCAATATGTTGGCTGATGAACAAGCTGGATTCAGAAAAAATAAAAATATAAATGGTGCCATCTTTAATTTTTTAAAACATGTAATGACGGGTATGGATAAGCGTATGCATGTTTGCGCATTGTATATGGACCTTACTAAAGCGTTTGACTATGTAGACCATACCATACTACTAAATAAATTGAATGCATACGGCGTTCGCGGAAACGCATTACAACTCGTAAAATCATATTTAATGGGTAGGACGCAGGCAACTCTAATCACTAGAACCTGCTTAAAAACAAGAACTGAAATTAAATATATCTCGGATACTAGGCTGGTTCGGTATGGAGTTCCACAGGGTAGTGTATTGGGTCCACTGTTATCTACTATATAAAAATAAGTCGGGTTTTCCTTCCTGACGCTATAACTCCAGAACGCACGAACCGATTTCCACGGTTTTGCATTCGTTGGAAAGGTCTCGGGCTCCGTGAGGTTTATAGCGAAGAAAATTCAGGAAAAATTTCAACAGAAAAGCAGGAAAATCTTTTTTACATACAGCGCCATCTCTGATACATAGCATGTACTACAAACCAATATTTTAAGTAGATGGCGCCGGTGCGTTCAAAAGAAGATAATGGTCGAACTATCAAAGTTAAAGTTCAAAATCAAGAGATTGAGATCGGAAATGAATTTATTGTACCATATTGCCCGCTGCTATCACGAATTTTCGAAACACATGCAAACGTTGTGAGTTGTCATTCGGCCAAATCAATCAAATATTTGTGCAAGTACGTCACAAAAGCCAGCGACATGGCTGTGTTTGGTATTGCGTCCGAAAATGCGAATGACGAAATCAGCAACTTCCAAATGGGCAGATACATCAGTAGTAATGAAGCACTGTGGCGATTATTGTCATTTCAAATTCATGAAAGATATCCCACAGTTGTACATTTAGCAGTGCATTTGAAAAATGGCCAAAGAGTTTACTTCACTGAGGCTAATGCGGCACAACGAGCTGAGAGACCACCATCGACAAAATTGACTAGCTTCTTTGCAATGTGTGAAGTAGATCCATTCGCAGCGACGCTGATGTACGTTGAAATGCCCAAGTATTACACTTGGAATCAATCAACAAAGAAATTCCAACGTCGCAAACAAGGAGCCTCAGTTCCTGATTGGCCACAGGTGTTTTCCACTGATGCACTAAGTCGCATGTATACTGTTCATCCTAGAAATGTTGAATGTTTTTATTTGCGACTGTTGTTGGTAAATGTACCAAGACCAAAATCATTTGCGCATTTGAAAACTGTGAATGGCCACCAATGCCAAACATAAAGAGAAGCATGTCAACTATTGGGTTTGCTGGAGAACGATTCTCATTGGGATTTAACACTTGCGGATTCAGTTGTTTCATCAAATGCGTACCAAATACGAACGCTGTTCGCAATTATCATCACCACATGTTTTCCTTCACAGCGAATTTAGTTATGGAACAAATATAAAGACGACATATGTGAAGATATCTTGCATCGCTTGCGCATTCAAACGAATAATCCTGACATCCAAATAAGCGATGAAATCTACAATGAAGGATTGATTCTGATTGAGGATCAATGCTTGACTATTGCAACAAGCTACTGATTGAAGTAGGAATGATTGCGCCAAATCGATCGATGCACGATGCATTCAACCAAGAATTAAATCGAGAGCTGCAATACAATGTTGATACATTGCAGGAATTCGTTCGAAATAATGTGCCGTTGCTGAATGAACAGCAAAAACAAGTGTACGAAACATTAATGCAAGCGGTGGACAATAATACTGGTGGTCTATTCTTCCTGGACGCACCTGGAGGAACAGGGAACACATTTGTCATTTCATTGATTTTGGCCACTATTCGATCAAGATGTGACATAGCTTTGGCGTTAGCATCATCTGGAATTGCGTAGACTCTTCTAGATGGCGGTCGTACTGCACATTCTGCGCTTAAGTTGCCACTCAATTTAAACACAATTGATACTCCAACATGCAATATTTCCCGATCCAGTTCAATGGGAAAATTGTTGATGCAATGCAAGCTCATTGTTTGGGATGAGTGCACAATGGCACATAAGAAATCACTTGAAGCACTTAACTTCACACTGAAGGATCTTCGGCGAAATAACAATATCTTTGGCGGCTTGATGATATTATTGGCAGGCGATTTCAGGCAGACGTTGCCAGTAATTCCCCGTGGAACGCCTGCAGATGAATTGAATGCTTGCCTGAAGGCATCACCTTTATGGAATAACGTAAAAACATTATCGCTAACCACTAATATGAGAGTTCAACTTCAAAATGATCAAAGTGTTGCACAATTTTCCAAACAATTGTTAGCTGTTGGAAATGGAAAAGTCCCAGTTGATGCGACATCTGGGTTAATTACTCTTACCAACGACTTTTGCCGATTTGTAGACTCTCAATTAGCTCTTATTGAAATTTTTTTCCCAAACATTAGTGAGAATTATCAGAATTATGCTTGGTTAAGTCAACGAGCAATTCTTGCCGCAAAGAATAATGATGTACACGCACTGAATTTCAACATTCAATTAAAAATTGCTAGCGATTTGGTGACATACAAATCCGTTGATTCCATAACAAATCCCGATGATGTAGTAAATTATCCAACAGAGTTTTTGAACTCTCTGGAGTTACCAGTCTTTCCACCACATAACTTGCAACTCAAAGTTGGTGCAGTTATTATGATATTACGAGTACGTAATTTGAATCCACCGTGACTTTGCAACGGTACTCGACTTTCGGTAAAAAGACTTATCCCGAATTTGATTGAGGCAACCATTATTAACGGAAAGTACGCAGGTGAAAATGTATGTATTCCTCGAATACCAATGATTCCGACTGATCTTCCGTTTGACTTCAAACGATTGCAATTTCCAGTTCGCCTTGCGTTCGCAATGACAATTAACAAGTCGCAAGGCCAATCGCTTAGTGTTTGCGGGATAAATTAAAAAATCATTGTTTTTCACATGGGCAGTTATACGTTGCGTGTTCACGAGTTGGGAAACCATCCGCTTTGTTTGTGTTAACGTCAGACCAAAAAACAAAAAATGTGGTTTACCAAAGAGCACTCAGCATTCAGTATTTACTTTGGATTCACTTTCATTTACTTAGAGAAGTTCAACTAAATAACACTTCATTTTTGTAATCGAAATGAATTCATTACTGTTGTGAAATTAAATAAAATTTTGCCTTTTCAAATATAAAACAAAAAAAAAATTCTTCATCTTTTAATCACCAAACGAAATGTTACATAAAACGAAGCCATCTGGTGGCGAAACGGAGTTCGCCGGGTTTGCTAGTTTATTATATATATAAATGATTTTCCCAAAATAACTAGTCACCCAACATCGCTATTTGCTGACGATAGCACAGTTATCTTTGTTGGTAATGACACAAAAACATTTGAAAACGACATAAATAATACTTTAAAAAATATTGTGGATTGGATGAATTCAAATAACCTTTTAATTAATATTGACAAAACTCAAATAATGACATTTTATAATAGGATAAAACCATGTAATAAACTTGACATACATTATGACAATAAGAACATTTTCAATATTACTTTAACAAAATTTTTAGGACTAAATATTGACTGTAATTTAAACTGGAAGGCACACATTGACATTACAAGTAAAAAAATTAATTCATTCTCTTATGCTATTCGAATGTTAACAAAAGTAGTAAATCAGTCTGCGGTACTGACAGCATACCATGCATACGTTGCATCAACCTTGCGATATGGGATAATATTTTGGGGAAATTCTACAGATAGGGACATTATTTTTAGATCACAAAAAAGGTGTATAAGAGCTATTGTAAACATAAAGCAAACTGAAAGCTGTAAACCATTCTTTAAGAGCTTAAATATATTGCCAGTACCATGCTTGTATATACTGGAGATGGCAATGTATGTACAAAATAATTTGGAGACATTTACAAAATTAAAAGGAGAACGTAACAGACATAAAATATGCATGCCCCTATGCAAGTCTGCAATATATAATAAAAGTGTTTTTGGAATGGCTCCTAGGATATACAATAAACTGCCCGCAGACCTTTGTAAAATTAAGTCTATATCCATATTTAAAAGAAAACTTACGGAATTATTGATGAGTGGCGTTTATTACTCAATAAATGAATTTTTAGCGGCTAAATTTGAAATCAAATAGGATTATTATTATTATTATTTTATTTTTTTATAATGAATTTATGTATGCTCCTATTTGTATTAATTTAATCTGACATAATATAATAACGTTTGACATGTTTATGTAATAAGAATATGTATTTGTACCAGAAATATTACAATTAATGATCATAATTTTTAAATAGAATAAGTTTTTTGCATGTCTCCCATGACAAAATATGTATGAACTAGAAACTAAACTATAACAACCTGTAAACAATATTACTCATATTTTGTGCAAAATAAATGATTTGATTTGATTTGATTTGATTAAAAAGAAGCAAGGACGTACGAAGAAAGAAATTGGAAGAAATTATTTTAAAAGTTAAAAGACTGACCTATATAACGCTAGAACATTTAATTTAATTTTTATTTTATTTTTTTATTTGGCTAACAAAACAAGTTACAATCTATAATTAATATAATTCTACAAATTCTTAAAATTAAACTAGACTGTAACTGTTTACAATGTTGGCACATTAATACACAATATGTTCTAAGCAATAAAAAAATAAAAAATAAAAATGTACTGTGCGTTTGTGCAGCCAAACATAAAGATGACGCCACCGATTTTAATTTAATAGGTCACGTCTAACATCATCGTCAGGCTATAGCAGTCCGCTGGACGTAGGCCTCCCCAGAGTACGCCACATGGCTCGATCTCCCGTTTTTACCATCCAGTCACTACCAGCCGTCCTCTTTAAGTCATCGGTCCGTCTGGCCGGAGAGCGCCCAACGCTACGCTTACTTAATGTTTCCAAACATTCTACTACTGTTTCATTGACATAAATATTTTTTATTGTAGTTCGTAAGACGAGACATAATTTTTTATATACATTTTAAATATTCACATTCATTTGTTATTTTCCAATCGCACAACAGTATATTACATAGTTATTCGCCAGGCATGTTATAAGGGAAATCACACCACCAGCGTACTTGTAACAGTAGAGGTCAGTGAGTAAGTAATAAGCTGGTTGCCGTGCAATTTTTAATGAAACTACGTTATTAAGTATTAAAACTTTACGAAGAGTAATTGCTTGCCGGCCATTACCAAGAAAACCCAGGTAGTTTTAATATAGCTTAAGTAGAAACTGAACATTTGTGTATTAACCTCATTTATTTAAAGAAAAACGACGGTGCGTCACTCTCACGACTAACTGCCAATTTCAATACGAGAGATCAAAAAGAATCTCGGATTTATTTATTCCTGATTCCTGAAATTTTCTATGATAACAATTGAAGATTAAATCTGACATATGCATAAAATCTCTCAAGATCAGTTTATAAAAATTGGCGGTGATGAATCTAATGATCATCATCATCATCATCAGCCTATTACAGTCCACTGCTGGATGTAGGCCTACCCCGGGGCACGCCACAAGACTGCCATGCGGGTGTTTGCCCATAGTCACCACGCTGGGCAGGCGGGTTGGTGACAGCAGTTTGTATTTTGGACTATGTTGTCAGCACGGGAGGCGCTGCTGCCCACCTCCCGGAAACCCTTAATCGCCTTGTACGATACCCACGGGCAGACATGGGGTGGTACGAATTCTACTCTGCCGGCACCACGCGGCCAATCTAATGATACCAAGCTCAAATGCAACTAGCCGTTTAGTTTAGTCGCCCATCGAACGCTTAAAAACAGCCGCCGGCCTGTTGCTTGACAAGTAAATTTTCGTGTGTGACAAACGACATACCTAAACGGAGTGCCTGTAAACCTGAAAGTGGACTCTAGTGAAGTACCAGTTCAGAATACCTAAATTGGATAGAAAACCCTAGAAGCCTACGAGAGATTCCGTGCGGAAGAAGAAGGAACACGGAGCCTACAAGGTACTTGACATCACTTATTTCACTTTGACGTGTCGCGACCCCCTAAATCCCTAAACATTTAATTTTCTTGCCCAGCCTCCTTCCTAAACATAATACATATACATTTGCAAAACATAACCCTCCTTCTGGCACAGTTGGGTAAAAAGAGCATCAAAATTCATCTGTATCTGAAGAATTTGCCTTTATAAATAAAAAAAAATGCGATTATTACAATAAGTATACAGGGTGTTTGTTCGTTGCCACCCTTAACGAAGGGTACGTACTCTATACATCAAATAAACTAAGTTTATGCAAAAAAAAAATGCTGGGAAAAGATGTAATTTTTTTTATATATTTTTTTATTACTTGATCGGGCGAAATGTATACTGTCCAGTGTTTATATTAGTTTTTTCATAGACAGATATTAATTATTTCTCGTGAAAAAATCTTTCCACACGCGTCAATGTGCATTTATGCAGAAAAACGCAGTCTATTTACTCATCTTTGGACCCTAATATTTTGGAAAACAGACATTTCCCAGGTATGCTTCCATGGAGAAAAATGATCGTGATGATGAGGGGATTCCGTAGTTTTCAGGAACGTTGACGACCAAAAATCACCCTGTATGATAATGCGTCTATTGCGCCTATACTATAACCTAGACTGTGACTCCGCATGCAGTTAGTGGACTATTAAAAAGAGGCGAGAAAACACTTAGGAAGCCATTTTGAACCTTTTAATTCCATTTGTAGTAAATCCTGTTCACAATACCGTAGTCAAGACTTCGACGCCATTACGAAAGAGCAAATAACAGTAACATAAAAAGAAACAATCTATAAAAGTAAACAAATTATCAACTAGTGCAGTACGGAAAATTTTTATGTATTGGATAATAGTGTACGCACGCGTCTGATTATTACAAGGTACAAATAACAGTTAGGAAAACATAATATGTTGACTTCGGACAGAAAAATTTCACAAGAAATTTTGCGAAATCTACGAACTTTTATTTTTGCAGGATTAAATTAGTGTAGTTAGTTTAATGAGGCCTAACAATTATAATAATATAATAATAATAAATTCATTTATTCAGGTAACTAAGACCCATTTTTGTTAGTTACAAATTATATTATTAGATAAACACATATATTTTAATGTTAGTAGCAATAATAGCAATAATTTATTAATTTGATAGTAGATAGTAATACATTTGTCATTTTAAATTTTAAATTATTATGTTACACAATCAAGTATTATACTTGACTGTGTAACATAATAATTTACTACTCGGCTACCTCGAGACACTACAATTTATTTGCAAATGAGTCATAGCACAGTGACTCAGATACGGACAGTCTAGACGGTTCGCAAACATGCTCAGGATACTGTTGGGGCTAGCTCGGACCCTGCACGCCAGGGAAGTACATCGCTTACGCATTATGGTGTAAAAGCAGTCGACCCGCGCCTCTGCGAACATACCTAACGCACTGCAGTACCGCGGCAGACCCATCAGCATCCTGAAAGCGTTGTTATATTGAACACGCAGGGCACTGTACTGTTTTTGCGTATAATCAAGCCACAGACTGCTTGTATAGAATGTTGTACAGTAGGCACCAAACAATGTAATCTTCGCCTCCGTAGAACAGTGTGCAAATCTCCGAGCAATCATATTGGCTTTCACAGACAGTGCTCTGCGTTCCCGTTCGATGTCTGCACCGTCTTTGAGGTCAAACGTTACAATATGTCCTAAATATCTAAACTCGTATACTCTCTTAAGTGGATTCCCGTTCAACATTATTGGTGGAACATGAGGCAGACATTTGTTTTTGACCTCAAATACCATGTATTCGCTTTTATTTTCGTTATACTTTAGGCCATGTCCAGCGGCATACTTCTCACAAATTTTAATAAGTTTTGCCAGACCACAAACAGAAGCACTCAGCAGCACCATGTCGTCTGCATAGCTAATATTGTTAACACAAATGTCGTCAATATTGTACATTGTACAATTATGTTTTTCAAGATTGTATTATCATTCCTATGTAGATTACGAATCATTCAAAAATATTTAAAAAAAATAAACCTATTATACAGGGTGTAACAAAAAGGGTATGTTAAGCGAAAAGCTATGTAAATAGCCCACTATAGAGAACCTATCTAACAAAATTTTAGACTCGAAATCACATTTATATTTTTCAAGATTGTATGAAAATTTCTGAGATATTTAAAAATTCTCCATACTATCGGGAAAAATAAACATGTGATTTCGGGTCTCAAATTTTGTGGATAGGTTCTCTATAGTGGGCTATTTACATAGCTTTTCGCTTAACATACCCTTTTTGTTACACCCTGTATACACGTCGTGAGCTATTTTCAAAACATTACACCATCTAAATACGGGGATTGGCCCACCACTAATTCCCGCCTCTGCAACTCCTGTAAGCCAGGATCAACAGAGACGACCAGAAAAATACAAACAAAACATAGAAAATCCCGGGGGGACCTAACAAGCGACTAAAAAGTATTAAAACTAATAGACAAAACAGAATGTGAAGTATGAAGATAGGTACACTTAATATTAAATTAAGCGCTGACTGACAAAGTTATTACAAAAACATACTAAGCTACCTATATTATGCCAATATTAAGTGTGACAAAATTCACCTAAATACATCATCTATTACACCCTAGAAAGTACTTATAACATCGAGGATATAATTATTCAGTAATCATAACAATAGAGCTCTGAGTATGCTCCAATCAGAATACTAATACTATGTGAATACATAGAATACTAGCTCAATTTACTAAGTGACACAGGTCACAGCCCTAAACTAGTTAAAAGGGACGCGACCTAAACAGTCTGACAATACACCAAAGTTGACTGCTCACTGCGGGCTCGTTGGAAATAGAAACCAATATAGTGTATGGCTATGAAATAAGCGGAGACAAATACCTATACATGTCATTTTAATGCAAAGTATACTTGTATGCTATTTCGCTCTATTTTAGGGCCAATTTTTCCGATGGCTATATGTGAACTAAACTATATGAAGGATGAAATTGATGCTGTCTTTCTTAAACAAGTTTCAGAGAAAGAGAACATCAAATTCGTCCTTCCAATAGACTGTCTGACCATTGGAGGTATTAGCCATTAATAATTTCAGAACATAATAATATAGGAAGATACAGTAATAATCAATGTTGGCTTTTCACATATTATTATAATATTGTAATAGCAAAGCGATAGCAATGCGAATGTGATACTCGTAACTATGTAAAAACAATTTTTGCTATCGCCTTTATATTGCAAGATACGTTGCTAATACCGATCGATAGCTGTATCGAAAAGACAAGATATTTTTAGCTGCGATTATATTTTTAACACAATATCATCTTTTCTTATGGGGTCGCACACAACTCAGTTTTATTATTTATTTTACTATTAGCAGCCAAAGATGGATTTAAGTTTTTTATATCAAAATTATGAGCTTGTGAACCAATAAATCTCATATCTACATTATTTCCACGCAATTTCTACCTATATTACAAAGTTTCACAGACACCACTTGTCCTAGAAAAGGTATATTTTCAAATAGATTGCTTTCTCAAGTGTATTTCATGGCCCGACAACTATTATATTAAGTTTTCTCAATACTATAGTACAGATAGCTATACGTGTACAATCGGGTACATTTTTCCGGTACATTTGCCACAACATTAGGTTCTAACACATTTTCTGTTCCATTGTACAGTCGGCATCTAATCCGGCTTTCCTATTGGCTTTGAACGGCTATTAAGTTATTGTTCTGGTGTATTTCTGTTGTTGGCTGTACCTTTTCGATTTGTGGCTCTCTATTGCGTTATAATAAGTGAGTGGTTAGTAAATTCGTATTAGGTTTGAGAGGGATATTATTATGTTCAGATTAAGTGGCGTGATTTTCATGAATGTGTAAATAATTTTATCACTTATATTTTTAGAAACGCTATGGGTCTTCACTAAAATACATCAGCTACGTTTCTTTGCCCTCGCTATGTAGGAACTCCGTCATGATTTTGTAGTTCTGGCTACCCTATATTGGGAAAACAGCCGTGCAAAACACCTATACCTATTTTTAGAAACAACTATGTAAAATCCATTTGTGTTTACCTATATGTTTATATTCGCATTCATCATCATCATCAGCCTATTGCAGTCCATTGCTGTACGTAGGCCTCCCCCAGGACACGTCACCACGCTGGGCAGGCGGGTTGGTGACCATATTCACGTTATGCGAAATAAATTTTGGTATCAAAAAAGAAATAAACAATTTCAGCGCAAATCTCTACCTTCCTATTAATGAGTTGTTTGTGATAATGAAAATACATTACTATACCAAAAGATAATAAACATTACTATTAATGAATATAAAAAAATCAGGTGCGAACTCCATCAAATTATGCCAATAACCGGATCTCCTCAAAAACCTGCCGGAAAAAAATCCGTCCGCCATTCGTGCGTACCTTTCGGATATCCGAAATCCGAATAGATGGCTCATTGTCATCCGAGAGATCAGGCTGTCACTCCCATCTAGCTGGGCCCAGCCATCGTATTAATTGAAAATGATGTTCCATTTCGGGATACACACGGCGTGTTTAGTCTAAGAGTCTATGGGCCGATTTTTCCGAACGTTTTTCCGAATATCAGAAGAAGGTGGTGCTGTCTGTCTCTAAAACTTGATCATGATAGAGACAGCTTCAACTTTATTCATCTGATAGACTATAAACCCCCCTGTAGCAGTAGCCTTGCGGCGTGTCCTGGGGGAGGCCTACTTCCAGCAGTGGACTGTAATAGGCTGAAGAAGAAGGTTCTGGCTAGTTAATTTGGGGAATACAGCTTGCCAATAAATAATAGGTACAGCAAGCACGTTAGAAGTGTGTATATCCATTTGCTAATGTCTGTGGATATTTTATTTGAAGTATTTGTAGACACTTGCTAGTGTGTGTACTTCTTAATACTACAAACTTATTTTTGTTATTAGTACTGTTTGTGTCTCTTGAATTTAATAAAAATAAAATATACACTTTACCGTCAGCAACTTAATATCACTTGGTTATCTCTCTTTTCACTGCTACTTTCAATTACTGTCAATCAAATTTCTCCATCCTGTCAATCATCTATTACTATTATTCTTCCCGACAGTGTGTATCCGACATACGAGTATCTGATACCTATACACACGCCCACATTGAATGATGCCATTCACAGCTGCGAATACTGCGGTGTTTTTTATTTAATCTAGTGTGAAATCTGTCTACTTCTCTGAAAATATTGAAGAGCTTTTTTGGTTAGAAAATGTGCTGTGTACTGATGTGGGACTTTATTGGAATATACTATATGCAGGATGTTTTTTGGTCGTCAACGTTCCCGAATTCTACGGAATCTCCTCATCGTCTCAATCATTTTTCTCCATATTACCTGGGAAGTGTCTGGTTCCCAATATATTAGGGTCCAAAGATGAGTAAATAGACTGCGATTTTTTTGAATAAATGCACATAGACGCGTGTAACAAGATTTTTCTCGACACTATAAATTTCGCCCGATCAAATAATTCCGAAAAAATTTACATAGTTTCCCAGCAATTTTCTGGCATAAATTTACTTTATTGATGTACGCAACGAAAAAACACCGGTATAATAAAACCATCGATGCAATAGGAAAGAATTTAATAAAAAACAAAAAGCTATAACACAATATCAGAATAGTTTCATAAAGTCTTATCAAAGCGCTGCCTGTTTCGAATAACACAAACAAACAGCGCTTTAAATCGCTTTCTTCGCTAAGTTCGTTACCAATGAGCTCTTTTTCCACTAGACGACACGGTAACGACACGACCACAGCCACGACACGACTACTACTTTTTATGGCAGCAAAAATTATTACGTAGTAAGGCTCGTATTTTCACTAGACGACACGGCTATGACACGGCCAACATACTAGATGATGAAATGTCGTTGCCCTGTCGTCCAGTGAAAAATACCCATTGGAAGATAGACGAAGCTAATTCCGGCTAAATGAATACTAATTTCAAGCAGTCTGCAGCGCTGAAAACTATTTTTAGTGTAAACCGATTTGGAACTAATTTCGTCGGCTGCGCACTGTCTTTGAATATCTGTTGGCCTTTTCTATCTTGGTGTGACTCGATTTTCATATCAAAAAACGCTCGATACAAGTCTCTGATGGATAAATAAATAAATAGCTTTTTTATTTTCCCATACAAAATTGTTGTTGTTGATGTTGAAACGATGTGATTTTTTTTTTAAATTTAATTACTTGATCGGGCGAAATTTATAAGTGTACAGTGTTTATGCTAGTGTTAAAAATCTTCCTATACGCGTCAATGTGCATTTATGCAGAAAAACGCAGTATATTTACTCAACTTTGGACCCTAATATTTTGGAAACCAGACACTTCCCAGGTATGCTTCCATGGAGAAAAATGATCGTGATGATGAGGAGATTCCGCAGTTTTCGGGAACGTTGACGACCAAAAATTATTCTGATTAGTCAATAAAAGTATAGAGAATTTAAAAATATAATATAGTCCCACGCCTGCAGCAGGACCTAGGTATAGATTCTAGAGTGAGGAATCCCCTCATTATTTTTTATTACTTTACTTGTGGTCCAATACTTATATAATCATATATATTTTTATAAACACCATAAAATTCACATTCAAATCCCTAAGCCATGCCATAAAACATGGTCTAAATAAAGAAAATTACTTCTATTACAAAACATATACCCTGGGAGGCCATTTTACTTTGTTCCTGCTAAATGAGAACTTATAACAGGCTTCGGGCGACCCCATTTACATCGCACGAGGCTTTGCGGGTCAATCCCGAATTTTACTTTCCGATTTTTTTTTTTGCCGTAAATTGGGTGCGAATTTTGGGTTATGCATGTTAAATTATGTTGATTTCTTGTAGGTTTAAATTATGTTTTTTATTGCCATTTTATAGCTTCTAAAATAAAAGCTACATAGTGAAAGCAATAGAAGAACTTAATGTGAATTTCGTAGTACTCGTAGCAATGCTGCTACGACTGTCGTAGTTCGACTACGAATTTGTTTCGACTACGAATATAATAAAATTCTTTCTTCCTTCTTTTTCCCTTACGTATATTTTTTGTCCGAATATAACAAGGTACATACATATAACACCTATCAAACCCAAGTATGGTAGGTGTAGGTGCAAATTACACACTTTTCACTAGTTTGTCACAAATACAACAACTTGTATCAACCGATAAAATTAATCCAATAGAAATTATTTCCCAGTCAATCTTAGAAAGATTAGAAGGTATAATAAAGACACAAATACATACATAGATAATTATACCTATACACAGGGCTGTTTTCTTAATTAAACGAGTAATTTTATTCTTTATATGGTTGTTTATAGGTATATTATAGCAATGAAAAAATATATTTTCTTCATATTTCTGATTTACTACAAAAATAAACCAAACTTGCAACATGAAACAAGTTTGGTGAATAATTTAATAATATTTCAGCACAATGAATACAAATTAGAGTTTCCTAAGAAATTCTAATAGAAACTTAGGCCATTTAAATTAAAGTTTTACATAACGGGAAGTTTTACAGTATTATGTTAAAAACCGCGGCGTGACAGCTATTCATTATTTTGCATAACAACAAAAGTAACCACAAAGTTTTTGAATACCTTTCGAGTTATTATTTTTGGTTTTGTTGGCCAACGTGCAATGAGTTATTGAGTTAAATTTTTTGTACTTTTATTTTCGCCATTTTAACTTTTTCCTTTACCTTGGGTTTTTGTGAAATACCCACATTATTAGTGTCACTAAATTAATATACTTTAAATCCCTCAAGTTATGTTTTTGCAAATTTGAACCTAGATTGGATTAAAGAATCGCCTTATCTCATACTTTGCCCCCCCTTTTTCACCCATTTAGGGGTGGAATTTCTATTGCAGTCCACTGCTGGATGTAGGCCTCCCCCAGGGCACGCCACAAGACTGCCATGGGAGGTATTTGCCCATAGTCACCACGCTGGGCGGCAGGTTGGTGACCGCAGTTTGTATTTTGGACTATGTTGTCTACACGGGAGGCGCTGCTGCCCACCTCTCGGGAACCCTTAATCGCCTTGTACGATACCCACGGGCAGACATGGGGTGGTACGAATTCTACTCTGCCGGCACCACGCGGGTCAGCATTATATAGGTTACTAAAAGGCAGTTACTAAATATTTTGTGATATAATGATTAAACTAAATAAATAGCCTTTTTTAAGACAAATAGACCCATATTTGTCGAATTTATCATAGCGATGGAACGTGTACCTAATCTAAACATATAATAAAATTATAACGGATTGATGTTTGTGCACGCTAATCTCATAAACGGCTTAACCGATTTCAATGCAGTTTACAGGAATATATTGTGACAGGTAGCCACTTAACATAAAGGCTTCTTTTTATCACGAAACGTTTTTATAACGGATAATTTCGCCTTTTTTTTTCGCAGTCCACGCGGACGGAGTCGAGGGCGTCCACTAGTGCTTAAATAAATTGAAAATGAGATGGGTATTGGGGTAGAATTTCGACCACTAATTCCAGTAAACAAATAGGTATGGCCAGAGGTTAATTGCGTGTTTAATTTACATAAAGTAATGGATGACGTAAAAATTGCACCGACCGGCCATTGCTAGGTGTGATGTAAAAATATTAAAATTAAAATGCATGAAGCGGCCAGTCACAGTCATGAGATGTTTTACAAAAATTTCTTCTATGCTATAAAAACGTATAATACTACAGCTGCTTCTCGTCCCGGGCATACTGTACAAGTCAGTAGAGGGGCAAGAGGGTCTTGGTGTTTTGTAGGCGATGGGCTGACCACCTGTCACTACTAACCGAACTTGTACATGTCAACTATACCCTCAAAATTGGCCAGAAATGGCACCATATGGTTCTATCGGCCCTTGGTGCTCTGCCTACCCCATAAGGGATAAAGGCGTGATTATATATATGTATGTATACAAAAATTTGAAAAAGTAATGTTTTAGGGTCACAGTTGCTTGATCAGTAGGTACTTCAAGTTTATTATTAGTTAAAATATCTGTCAACACTATGGTATTTTTCTGACGTATTATAAATTTAACTACAGAACATACAACTGGCCTTTAGTTATTAAAGAGAATTTTAAAAGGAAAAATTATCAATGAATTGAGATTGATGTCATTAAGATCAATGAAATAATTTATTTAGAGTAAACGGGTTCTCAAATGGAGACCGCACCTCGGCAAGCGTAGCGTTGGGCGCCCTCCGGACAGATGGACTGATGACTTGAAGAGGACGGCTGGTAGTGACTGGATGGTAAAAATGAGAGATCTAGCCATGTGGCGTACACTGGGGGAGGCCCAAGTCCAGCAGTGGACTGCAATAGGCTGACGACGGAATAATTTATTAGTATAAAAACTGGTACAGCATAATCTTATGCCTGAAATGTAGTCTTTAATTCAATTATTATAAAATTATTAATAAAGAAATGAAAAAAATCTTTACCCGAGTGGGAATCGAACTCACGACCTCTGCATTCCGTGCTAGTGCTCTTACCACTGAGCTACTGGGTCAATTACTCGAATGACTAACTTTATCATCTCTTTTCTAAATTACATATTGGCAACGTTATTTTTCATCCCGATAGCTATACACTAGCCAAATCTCGGCAAACAAAGCTGAATCTCGCAGCACAATGTTTAAAGAAGATGAAACGATCAGCCATATCCTAACGGATTATATTAATGGAGAAGTGTTTTTATAAATTTATCTTAGTCAAGATATTATATTATTATTAATAAAGAAATGGAAAAAATTCTTCACCCGAGTGGGAATCGAACCCACGACCTCTGCATTCCGTGCTAGTGCTCTTACCACTGAGCTACCGGGTCAATTACTCGGATGACGAATTTAAAAAAAAATCCCGACTACGTAAAAATTTTGACTCAGTGTCACTAACGACTAAGAGGAATCTAATGAGATCTCTCAGTCTCAAATGTGACAAACTGTTTAGTTAGGCTCTAGAGAGGGTGCCAAAGAAATATAGTATTTACACATACACTCGAAAAACATAAGCCTTATTCTGGTGCAGTCGCCGGCAAAAACTATATCATCAAATCTATAATAAGTGCTCATCAAACATCTAGCCTCAGTGTAAAAAGCCCATTATTTAGCGAAACAAAACCTTTACAAGTGCGGAACAATAACCCGGGTTGAACCGCAGGCTGCGGGGGTTGATTATACCTTTTGTTACTAAACGGTAAGGGGTGAATTTTTACACTTATAATTACGGATGGATATTTTTGGAGTGATTTAAATGAAATAATTTGAATATGCCAAATCTTTAGTAATGACATTAGAGGGAAATAATTAATTATGAATATACAAGAAATAGATATTTTTATTGTATGTATATATATTGTTTATTATATATGTATAGGTCACCAACCCGCCTGCCCAGCGTGGTGACTATGGGCAAATACCCCACATGGCAGTCTTGTGGCGTGCCCTGGGGGAGGCCTACGTCCAGCAGTGGACTGCAATAGGCTGATGATGTATATATTTAACAACAACAATTGATTAGAAATATAGGAATCCTTTGCCCCATTCATGACTCAAAATGGTACGCCAATTTTTTTCAAGTTTCATATTTGATAACAAAACCATAACGTTTATTCTGGCGCAGTCGGGTAAATTTTTATAGATATATACTTTTTATGCTTTAGTGATACCATCACAGCATAGTTATTTTGAAATTTAAAATGTCTACAAAACTTTCCAAACATATAGCCGATGAAAATGTAATTCAAAATTAGTAACTGAATTTCAGCCAACGACTGAAACTGGTAACTCATTTTCATTAAAGTTCGTGTTAAATTATTTGACTTGAGAATACTTTTTAAATAGAACTTCTATTATTATTATGCTATTTGAGTTATATGCATAAGTTACTATCATAGTGGTTTATATAATGTTGGTACAATCAACTCTGGTTTCCGTCTTTCTTCCTTCCTTCCTTTTCTTCTCCTGTCTAACCTTAGATAGATTGAATTTTCTTTATTGCACTATAAAGTTATACAAAGGCGAACTTAATGCTACATAGCATTCTCTCCCAGTTAACCATCCTTCCTCTTCTTTAGCGCACTGGCCGGCAGTGGCAGTTCAAGTGGCCGGGTCACTAGCCCCTCGGCCAGCTAAATCTTTCCCATTTTTGTACCCAGGACGACTCACGTCCATATAAATTTTTCGGCTTACATTATAAGAATACAGCTTACTTGGAAACATTGATTTTATAGTATTTTATGTTGTTTAATTTGAATGATAAATGATGCTGTCATTTGGTAGGTAAATCATAGCACATTGGCATATGCTGTGCAAAGCGGCAAAAGACCAATGGTTAAGATAATATTTATTTTATGCTAATATGCGCCTTTCAGTCAGAAGGCGTGGGTTCGATCCTAGTCACGGGCCTGTACCGCTGAAATTCAATCAATTTATTTCATTTACGGATTTTAATGTACTTAATTTGTCACTTAGCTATACCCGAGGACGGTTGGCGTCAGACTGGCCGTACGTAAAATAAACGCTAAATCCTTCGTAATATAAGTGTCGAATGAAACCCAATAGATTGGCAGAAAAATAATGAAAATTGGCGTATGCTGTCCCGTTGTGAATTAAATATTATTTATTTATTGTTATTTTAGGAGGGCTAACAGCGAAATTTATATAACATATAAACAATATCTATAACTTAGAACTATGCTAATAATAAGTCCCCACAGATAGCTTTAATAACATTAGTTGGTGCAGTGGAATACATAAATTAAGTCGGTACAGTAAGATACAGTGCCAGACATATAAAAAATTGCAAATAATATACGAAAAGAACTAAATGTGGATTAATTTGTCAGGATACACAGAAAAGAATGACACTCAAGCGCAAAAGGTTAGGTATTAGACCTATCACATCCCCGGTGAAGAGAACAAAATAAAATGTAGGGAATTTATACTTATTTAATGCCACCAAATTTATCATCTGAATATAATTATATGTATATGTATATATATTGATTTTATATAGATTTAGATTTACGATTTAAAGTAGTCTGCATTCATTAAATGACGTATCGATGTCGATTATAATAAGGTCGATTCCGGCAGTCACACTTAAACCTACACATAAAATTAGTCCTACCAATCCTTTCTCTCTCAGCTATTTATGTTAAGAACGGAGAGAGATAGACCTGACAAAGATTAGGTTTTCGTTTAAGTGTGACGGTCAAAATCGATATAAATAAATAACATAACATTTCATAAAATCATATGCTTCACTAGCTTAAATAACTATGTGGCAACGTATGTAGATAGGTTATCTCACAAGTGAAGTTTTTATTGCACCCTCATTTCGGGTTATAATCTTCACACCAAATAACACCCGTTTCATTACCCCTGACTCATAAAAAGCCTGAAATCCGTTGCCCTCAAAAGATTTTACTGCATACATATTACCCTCTCGTTTCTTCTTTGCTTTTAGAGCGTTTTTTATCTCTGTCTGTTTTTCAAATGACTGATTGACGGATTAACGCACAGCCTTCGTTGATTGTAGACTGTAGAGACTTGCAACTTGAGGGGTGTGCTCTTTGTCCGATAATACCCCTAACGGGGTAAAAAAGGAGACAGATTTACAACGCGACTCCTTGGTTCTATCTGTTTAAAATCTTCCATAAACTTACATTAAAGAATTTTGAACACTAAATTGCGTTACTAAGATAATTTTGGCGACAAAGTAATATTTAATGATAGACTCGTCCTATACCAGGGTCCACATAAAAATGTCTTAAACCTTTTAAAAACTTACAACTGGAGTGTATGAGTTTTAAATACTTTTGGTACATAGTTTTAATAAAAAGTCACATAAGTACGGCTCGTTATTAAAGTGCAAACGAGTGAATAAGCCGAGAGAAATATGTCTGCAAGTGGTGAAATATCACCCATTAGGTATCTACATACGGGTTTAAAGCCTGCATTGCATTGACATTGAAATTGGATCAATTGAAGGCATCTGTAAAAACACATGAATGAGATGTCTATAGGTATATTCAAAATAGCTATTTAAAATTAATGTACTTATGATATTTTTGTGGGTTATAAGATATTCGAAATACCTATTTGAAGTTAAAGTATCATATTTGTGTGGATAATATAAGTATACAGGGTATAACATAAGGCGTATAATAAGCGAAATTCCATGTAAATAAACCCGTACAAATAATGTTAATTTTTCCACGTTGTATAGACATACAGGGTGTTTTTTGTGGTCTCCTTTAACGAAGGGTACGTATTCTATACATGAAATAAAGTAAGTTTATGCCAAAAAAAATGCTGGGAAAAAAAAATTTTTTTTTTGAAAAAACATTTTAAATTCCTTGATCGTGCGAAATTTATAGTGTCTAGTGTTTATGTTAGTTTTTTTATAGACAGATATTAATTATTTTTCGTGAAAAAACCTGATACGCGCGTCAATGTGCATTTATGCAGAAAAACGCAGTCTATTTACTCAACTTTGGACTCTAATATTTTGGAAACCAGACACTTCCCAGGTATGCTTCCATGGAGAAAAATGATCGTGATGATGAGGAGATTCCGTAGTTTTCGGGAACGTTGACGAACAAAAATCATCCTGTATTTCTGAATTTTATAACACCTAGCTAAGCTCGTCCAAATATCTGCCAGAGAACATAGGCTCGTTTTGTCACGTGGAATCTGAATTACTTTTGTTCAGAGCAAAAGTTTATGACAACGGAGGCGGCATTATGCTAAAGCCAGGGTGACTATGTATTCAGCTTTATGTAAAACTTTTATGTATTAATATAACTTGACAAAACTTATAGAGAATATGCATAAAACGGAGGAAAAGATATAGTATTAAACCATGAACTCGGTTGTTCCATGTCGCTCTATTGAATACATCAGCTGCATCTCCTTCGGCACTCGGACATACTCTCAGGCGATAAACTAGCAACTTGTTTCTGATAATCATAAATAAATAATAAATTTAACTAACCAAGTAGCATTATTGTACTTACAAACATTTTAAAAATATATTTTAGTGTGAGGTCTATCTCCAATGAGTACAGAATTTGGATGTCCTTCTGTGTCTTTACTAGGCTAACTTGTGTTATATACCACAGATTTTTCTCCATGTATCCAACAATTTGCTACCTTACTTACAATTTAAAATAATAGGAAAAACTAGACAATAAGTATAATTGAAGTCCTAGGAAAAGCTCAGAGAATAAATAGATACAATTTCAGTGGATAATATAAATAAGGTGTAATTACATCTGCACAGATATATAGATAAACAATAAATAATCTAATGTAGGTCATGTCGGTTCAGTTTCAGCTGAGGGAAATAATTTGGAGATTTAGAATGCGTCGGCAGCCTTTGCGAAAAAGTTCTCAAACATTTGTAAATTCAGCCACTGATTAGTAAAAATATCCACACAAATATTACAGTACGTTACATAAATGGTCCCACCGTCATCCCTGGAACGAGTGTATAGCAAACCATATCGTTTGTTCGTTTTATCTATTCAATAATCTAAAAAAGGCCAACAAAATCATATAAAAACTATATTTACTTGAAAATCTGTTTGCATTTTCCAAAGTGTTGAAGTATGAAATTTTATGTGCATAGGCAGTGTCTACAGTAGCGCAAAATCGACGCTTATACCTTTAACAATTGTATGTATATTCAAGAGTATTCTACACGTGCACATACGACTTTTAAGATTTATAAATCCATAAAAGAAGTAGTCTTTGTTATCATTATTAAAAAGTTTTTCTATTTCGTATCTATAAGCTATTGTCATCAGAAGTTGTTGACCCGTTATTTCCCATTCCAATAAGAATTTCGATAAATTTCTTCTTCCTACTAATATAAAGTATTCTTAAAAATATCGGACAGATAAAACAAAGTCGAACAAGTTAATAATAGAGTATCTTCAATAATTAGCCATACAAAAAAACTTCAAAATGTAATTTACAACCTTCCCACCCGTATGTATCTGAGTAAACCAGGATGACAGATGATGTGTGAACTACCCCCTCCTATTTGACTTTCCAGTCGCGAAGTTTGTAGATTTCACTCCATATTTTACTAGTCGCTTCACATCATACGTTCCTGCGGCCGATTTCGGAACTAACATTATTTGTACGCTGCTACACGAGATGATGTAAGATGTCTATGCAACTAGCGCCGCGGGTATAGAAACTTTTTCGTGATATTCTCTTTGCTGTAGTCGTTTTACTTTGAAATTTACTCCGCAGTTAGCGATAGTGTTCGCGCCATTTTCGGGATAATTTAACCGGTTTTTAAGCAGAAAGTTTGAATATGGGTGTGGGTTTGTTGTAATTTAGTACGGGATATGACTTATGGTGTGCGCTAATGCTGCTCATGCCCCAGTTTCGTCTAATCGTTAATCGTAGGTTTTTACTCGACTACGCCAGAAGGAGGGTTATTTTTTTCGAGTATGTACCTCATAGTTTGAAACATGAAGAAGGTATAAAAGAGTAGGCGGGACTATGAAGTGAGTCGTGTGGTAATCGTGAGCCCTGACGTCATGATAGGGGCGGAGCTTCAGCGCCAGTGTAACGCAGTAGCTGTATCCACACGCTTGTGCTCCAAAATATAACTATAACCGTATTAAAATTACAAACACACTAGCGCTTTTATCATGGTACTTTTTTACTAAAACGTAGTATAATATTGCCATCTAGCGATGAGTAATTGCACTAGTAAAACAATCTTGAACCATATTGATAATGAGCAAGTAGTTTGACTAGTCACTACAAGGTGGTTTCTATGTAAATGGGCAGGGCTACAGTGTTCAATGCTCCCCTCATCCCATACTTCACCCCCGCTCCGCGGCACACTATTTTTGTATGAAAATATACTTAGCTAACTAATTATTGGCCACGGAGAAGAAATAAAAGAGGAGTAAATTCTAAATCCTTCTTGCGAAGGTTATTCAAATTGTAGATAGCTATTTCCTGAATCTATTTTAAACACGAGCGTTGGTAGAACGTAAAGGACTCAAAGAAGGAATTATTAATTTAATCTCATTAACCCAAAATGCACAATAACGCGAAGTCATTAAACTCGAAAATTTTAACCGAGTAAATATTAAGAATGTAAACTTGCCTAAAGCCTTTAATACTCGGTAGCCATGAATAAATGAGCCTTACTTAGGGCAGCTTTTCACTATATTATCATGCTAGAACATATTTAAAAATATATTTAAAAAAGTCATATTAAAATACCGCAGCGTCATTAAAAACGATGACCCTCAATTACGGGGAAACACCAAAATAAGATTGTTAATGAGACGTGAAAAATTTACTAGATTAAAATTTTAATAAAACTGACGGAGGCAGTTTATTTTGTATTTTTACTCGATTGTCGAGGTTCACTAGAATAAATCAGCTGCATCTCCTTCCGTACATGTAAGAGACGACTAAGGAACTCAGGTGTGTTCTCACAGGAAAAAAAAATCCATTTATTAACAAACTGGTGGACGCCAGCGATTTCGTCCGCGTGGACTGCAGAAGAAACAAAATGTCGAAATTATCCGGGATAAAAACATTTTCCCGGTATAAAAAGTAGCCTATATGTTAAGTGGGACCTGTCACAATATATTCCTGAAAACTGCATCGAAAGCGGCTCAGCCGTTGCTGAGATTAGCGTGCACAAACGCACAGACAAACCAACAAACAGACAAATCTAAAAATCATCGTTTTTTCATCATGTACAGACGGCGATATGTTACATTTTTATTATATGTATAGATTATTGTAAAGTTTCATTAAAATCCATTCAGTAGTTTTTACGTGAAAGAGTAACAAACATCCATCCATACTTACAAATTTTCGCGTTTATAATATTAGTAGAATCTGTAGAGAAGCAAATCTTCAATTTTTTTCACCAGCATTCACATTTTGTCACAATTAATTTACTTATATATTATCTCCGCCTGTACCAAAACGATGGAAAACAAACTTATGTTAAAGCTAGTCTTAAGCTATAATAACGAAGGGTTTGCAAGTAACCATTATTATTTTAATCTGTGCCTCAAACAAAATGGCCGAAGTGGGTTGGCTTTCTAGCAACTTATTACTAGTAAAAGAAAAACTATCCTGAAAAACTTCGCGAATTTTCTTTGAGAGTATTATTACCGTTTTGGTTATATTGGATTTTTAAATGAACGGTTCTTTTAGTATCGCTTTGTTTTCATACACTGAAGTATCATTGAACATTTTAAACCCCCGACGCAAAAACGACGGGGTGTTATAAGTTTGACGTGTCTCTCTCTCTCTGTCTGTATGTCTCTCTCTCTCTCTCTCTCTCTGTGTGTGTGTGTGTGTGTGTGTGTGTGTGTGTGTGTGTGTGTGTAAATGTGTATGTGTCTGTCTGTGGCATCGTAGCTCCCAAACGGATGATCCGATTTTAATTGCGCGTACAATCGAATGCATTTGAGGTGTTTATGGTATATTGTGTTGTCACAGTATTTTAGAAGATTTTACACAGAAGTGTAGATAGTTAAAAATTCTCGTTTGTTTCCTTTTGTGTTATATTTATACGCTACGTTACGTATATTACGGATTTCATAGTGTAAAATATTCAATACTTTTTTCTTTTATGATTGCAAAAATTTAACTTGTTACACATGATGATTCATGTATATTAATCAATATGGTGAAAGTCATCCCACTAATGATGTTTTACTACATTTAAGAAATATCATGACGTTATTTCTTTCATAGGAAACACCGATATTCCAAATGTTTATTAAATACCTAGGTAGTTGTCGCCAAGGTGAATCTAATTATGATTTAATCGCCTAATTTAGGAGAACTAATAGAAGTCAGTTCTCCTTAATGTCAATCCAAGATGAGGTTTAACAGATAGTGTGTGTATAATATATTTTTTAATATTGCTTAAATGTCGATTAATTTTGACAAATAAGTTTCCAAACATTTTGCTGTTAAATGTTCCCGCTATTTACTGTTAACTATAAGTATTTCAAAGAAGACTGTGTATATTTTATTTATTCGAACTGCGTAGTTACCCAACATAATTATAATGATAGGTAATATTATAATGTGGTAATATATATTATATTATATTACCAAACAAGGTTAAACCGCGGCTACGGTTAGGCTTAGGTCCTTTGACATTAATACTTTATCAATACTTAATTAATAAATTTAATACTTACTCAAGGATAATCTAATACTGACCATATATACAGGGTGTGTGTGACAGCCAGGCAAATACTGCCATGGTGACTTCACACCATTATTGTAAACCAAACAGCATTGTTTTTATTTTCAGGAAATGTAAGACTAAAGTTTTAGAAAATTCATAAATCTTACCACCCCGCAATGTAATGCTCATAACGGAAAATTGCGCGCGCTCGCGTGGCGTAGCGGGCGGGCGGGCGGCGGCGGCGGCCGCGCCGCCCGCCCTTCGTGTCGGTGCAAAATCTTTCACGAAGTAAAACCTACCTCCCTAGGTAAATTTGTTTAAGCATAAAGGCTCTATTCGTAATACGAAAATACCGTGTGTGTTACCTACCTACATTGATACCTAACAACAACACTTCATAAATAAATTAGTCTTAGGTAGTTAGTTACCATCGAATCTTAATAACCGATCATCAAACGTACATAATACTTCTATGCACAATACATAACATACACATAAGTAAACATGTACATACCAATAAGTTATCGGTGGTAGTACATACCATGTCTGTCTATCTTGTAAGTAAGACAGGTAGGTGCAATCAAACCAGTAACAAAACGTAAGTCGGAATCCTACCTACCTACTTTAGGACAAATAGGTAAGTACTACTATGTACTAGACTTCATAATCTACATAACACATAACACTAATCGATAAATTAGTTAAAAACTAGTATAAAATGAATATTCTTACTTCAGTCTCCTCGTTCAGGTCTTATGAGGTAAGGCTCGAAATGTAGGCCTCCCAGCTGCACGCAGAGCCGTGCGCGCCGAAGAGTCTCGGTATGCAGACGAGGCATCAGTGTTTGGTCTTCGGCTATCGCGGCATTTAGTTCGATAAACGCGGCTCTGATTCGTAGCTCCATGGCGTCTCGTCTATCACACTCTGTGACGTACACGCGCTCTTTGATGTAACCCCATAGGAAAAAATCCAACGGGGTCAAATCAGGCGAGCGCGGTGGCCACAAATGGGGACCGTAGTGTCCAATCCATCGGACCGGGAAGATCGCGTCCAGGTGCTGGCGTACGGTGAGTACCACATGTGGAGGAGCTCCATCATGCTGGAACCAAATCCTCGGCATTCGGGCAAGAGGGACGTCGTCGTCAACATCAAGCTCAGCGCGGAGAATTTCCACCTCGCGTCCTAGCTCTTGTTGTAGAAATGCCAAATAACTGGTGCCGTTCATACGTGCCGGCAAGCCAGCATTTACGCGTTCCTGGCTAATGAGCCAACGACAATACGCCACCCGGCGACTTGCGTCTCCCAGCACCAGAGCCTGCACCTTGTGGATGCAGTATGGGCGCTGCCGATCTCTACGCAGCACTTTGTGCACAGTCCAGTGCGACGTACGAGCTCCATGATGCCGCTGAATCAATTTCGCAGCGTGCGCGTACCCAGACGTGGATTACGGCGAACCACAGCTAAAACTCGTTCTTCGGTACGCAGAGCAACTGGTCGTCCAGCCCCTTCTTGTGTCGGTACAATTGGCCGATTATCTAGCACCCTTTGATACGCTGCGGTTATAATACGGCCGTTTGCTGGGTGCCTAGCGTTGGGATAACGCTCCCTGTACATCCTCAAGGCAAGCGAGGCATTTCCTCGGGCTTCGCTCAAACACATGAGCATCTGCCCGTACTCACGTGCACTAAATACACTCATTATCCGTATCACACAAACACACAATACACTCACAAAAATATCCCATAAAACACACGAAATGTCCTATGTTACGCGCAACGATATCCAAACGACTTCCTATGATCTAGGACTGCAGCGAACTGGGCGAGAAAAAAAAACGAAACTCCCGAAAAATTGAAATTTGCAAACCAATAGTGTTGTACACTTGTTTCACTATTATCGATCCAAACAAAAAATCGTTGTATAATGAGTGCACATAGGTAGGTCGTATTTCAGTTCAGTTCTTTCTAAATCATTACATACCTAGGATCATAATGTACTTACCTATTTTTCAATAAAAAGCAACCATCATCGAGTGGTCGCCTTCCTGGTAGGTAGTAAAGCCTAGCAGTACAGCAGAGTATGATTTTCGGCTAACATGGTGATTAAATTAAATAAACCTAAGCTTATTAATACATATCGCATTTAAAGTAAGTAGGTAAGCGTACTATTAAGGTATAAGGTACGGGTTGGGCTCATGTATGTACTTATTTATTAAATTGAGAATTACGTTTCGATAATTTCTAGTCAAACAGACAATAAATTACACAGACTTCAAGTTACCCCTGTCTTCTAATCGACCAGTAACTGTCAGTATGACAAAAAATTTCATGTGTAGGTAGGTCCATATGCATGACCCATTAAATAAACATCGAAATCACCTACCGAAACTACCTGCTTACTTATTTTATTACCGGCAGTTTTTGATTATAAGAAATAGCTGTAGATAAGAGTGTTAAAAAGTGCACAATAGATTTGTTGTTCGTTTTACTACCTACGGTCATTCAAACTAGGAGCACAAATTTAATAGTAGCTACTGGCGTAAGTAGGTACTAAAAGTTCCAAAGCGTCCAAATTACGATTATGACTATTTTGCGATTAGCAAATTTACAAACTAGGTTTTTTAAGTTAATGTAATGAATGGACCTACCTAATCTATCCATTATTTCAGCTGTAAGTACCTACTGATAGGTAGATAAAAGAACTTATCATTTACCTACTCTTTATTTCAACTGCATTGTTTGCCTTTGAAAGATACGAACGGAGGGACTAATAAAATTGCTTTAATTAGATTCGATATCGATTTTAATTAGTTGAAATAATACATCCCAAATCCCAACACTATTACGTACCTTTTCTACCACCTCCACTCTACCCTACTACTACACTGCGAGTTTTGCAAACATAGTTATTTTGAACGGTGGCGCTAGTTGCTCGGTGTATGACGACATTATCTGTGTATCTGCATACAAAATATTTGAGTTCCGAATTCGCCCACCGGAATAAAATTGTATAAAACGGTAATCATACTAGAATAAAGGTGGTTATACACACACTACAACTCCACCAAGTCAAGTTTGCAAATCGCGTGTTGTGCGTCGGTCGATCATCTAGCTAAAAAGATTCGCTAAGACTTAAACATAAATTAATAAACAATAAATGCTACAAACTGTCCGTAATGGTCTGCCTATTTTTTTAGAAGACAGGCAGGGTCTAGGTTATGAATTATGATATGATTTCATCTCATCAGCCAACCCTTGCTACTTGTTTTATAACATGCAAGCCATGTTCAGGTACTGAGATTTTTAATATCTTGTTCATGTTACTCAATCATGCAGTGAAAACAATAAATCAAAGTAAGAAAAAAGTGATATGTAGTAGGGTAAAGTACTAAAGAAAGCATTTTATTATTAAAAGTATGTACTGAAAGTACGTAATCCATCATGTGTAGTGACCGACTAGTGTGTAGGGATACTTTATACAGGCGCTAGGCGGTTGGCCTTTGTGCGCGGGGGATTTCCCTCGTTTGATAGACCGCACGCCGGCGGCGCGAGACAGATAGCGCATACAGCATTTGTCTCGCTCTCTACACGTGCCGACCGCATGCCTCGTACATGCGCGCTACCTAGGTATCTCTTGTTCCAAACAGCTGACGCCCCCGTACCATGTAATTTGAATATCGTACGATAACGACGTTTCATAATAATTTTATTATTTTGCATTACTTTTTTCTGTATTACGTGCTTGTTTTAGTTATTTTAGGTATTATCGGGTATATTACCATAGAATGTACCATTCTGACACGGAAAAATGAAAAAAAAACCGGAAAATTTCAGGAATTTTCCTGAGAAAATTTTCAGTGGTTTTCATCTCAGAATCATGGTCTGATATCACCCTATCAATATTTGCCTGGCTGTCACAAACACCCTGTATATATAAACAGCTTATACAGAGTGTAACAAAAGGGGTATGTTAAGCAAAATGCTGTGAATATGGCCCACTATAATATACCCTAAATATAATATCCCTAATGTTTCTATAAATAAAGATGTAAAAATTTATCTTTAGAATTACCAAGAGAACAAGGCACTCCTGTAACATATTCATATTCATATTCACACACACACATTCACACACTTCACAACACATTGATCTAACCCCACACTAAGATCCCTAAGGTCTTGTGTCGTGGGTACTAGGCAACGGTATATAAATACATAGATAAGTATGTAAACATCCATGACTCGGAAACAAACATCGATATTCATCTCATCAATGTTTGCACCTACCGGGATTCGAACCCAGGACCTATGGCGTCGCAGGCAGGGCCATATTGTGTGTTTGACACAATATGATATCAATCACTCACTTATACCATAAGTAGCATAATGATCTCGGTCTATTATGTACATAATGATTGTTCAAAACGAAAGGAAATCAAAGTTTGTAGATACAATAGTTAGTTGGTTCTGCGCCTGATCTCTCTCCGGTCGTGTCGGCTTTCCGTCCCATCGAACTATGAGAGTAACGGAATAGGAATATCTGCTGCGTACCTGGCCAATCTCCGTAGAGATTGGTCGCCTTGACCGAAATACGGTCGGAGATCATCATCATCATCATTTGGTCACTATCATTTATAGTATTAACAAAATGTTTATTTCCCAATATTCATGTTACAAAATATAGGTTACTATCAAAACCCAAAGCAGTGCGCTCTAAATTTTCAATAACATAGTTTCAGCAGTTAGTTTCAGCAGTTTTCCCCTAATCCAATGTTTACCCGGGATAAAATAAACCTGCTATCAGCCTTCTAACATGTCTATGAAGGGAGTACAAACTGGAGGTGGCCTAATAGAATAGAATCATTTTCACCTATAAAAAATTACTTTTACAAAACATCACAAGTATTAAAACCATTTTTTTTATAGTTCTGTTACTCTAGCACAAAAAGAACGGCATATAAACTTTACTGGGTTATGTATGTATGATATGAGACGTACTTTATGTTTACCTTATATTTAATTTCCGTGTATGGATAAAAAATATTCACATCACACATTCACAATTTTCTCCGGTCGCATTTCGTTTGTAAGTTACATAATCAGCCTAAGGTACTGGTCAAGCAAAGTGGAAAGGTCACCCGCGAGATGGTTGGACGACCTAGCTAATGTCACGGGTAACGGCTGGACGCAGACCGCTTCCGACTGGTCGGAGTGGAGATTGTTGGGGACAGCCTATGTTTCGCAGTGGACTTCACATGGCTGAAAATGATGATGATGATGAATGATGATCAGTGATTTTCTGCTCTAATAGGTCTTAATTGGCTATTCCACCTCCTTGGTATAGCTCCTTCGTGGACATGCCGTAACGACCGTCATTACCCGCGACAGGCTGGCTGGAGGCTTATCGCTAAGGCTTATAAGTGTTGGCATAGAGGAGGTAATGTATGCGCTAAATACAACTCAATGGATCTTTTTAGTAATTTATTTTTAGTTATATTTAGTTTATACTAAGGGTACGAGCGTAAATGTGTCAGGTTTTGTTGTTCATACCAGAGACGTTATTGTGACACAGATTTTTTATACATATTGGTTACTCTGCGATGTGATAAGATCTTAAGTAACAGATATACTACCTATGTAATTACAATCACAGATTACAATGTATCGTAGTGGCTGCTTATAGTAAGTTAAAAATAGACTTCCTAGATTTTAGAAAAGCTAATAATAGTTCTTCTATGCTGCTCTGGGAGTGAAAAAAAAAGTATAATACTACAGCTGCTTCTCTTTCCGGGCATACTGTACAAGTCAGTAGAGGGACAAGAGGGTCTTGGTGTTTTGTAGGCGATGGGCTGACCACCTGTCACTACTAACCGAACTTGTACATCTCAACTACGAGTATACCTCTAGTTCTATCGGCCCTTGGTGCTCTGCCTACCCCGTAAGGGATATTAAGGTGTGATTTTATGTATGAATGTAACAAAAACATATTCTTAAATGTCGTGAGGACTTACTAATAATATAATTAATTAAAATTATATTTGCGAATCAAAATGGGAAAATGTCGGATGTGGCAGCCATATTTAAATTAAACCAAATCCCTTTAAAAATAGATGGAATAGTAAAAGGTTGTTTAGGCCCCAGCACATGGCGACCCTTGTATCGCACCCTACATGAATCCTGTAACCCTTAACTAAACAGGTTGCTAATTAATAATGCCACAGTATGATTTTGCATAGTGGTCAAACTTAATATCGTCGGTGTTACAGCTAATTGCGATAACCGGTATTGAGAGATTTTATGCACATTTCAGCAGGGGAATTACGTCACTTGCAAAAGTAAAGTCAAATTATAACTAAAGATAGCCAAATATACCTATCTACTAGGTCCACCAACAAAGGATATCCCGAAATTCCTACGGGAACGGGAAATGACGGAAATTCCAAAGTTTACGCGGACTTAGTCGTGGACGGCCGCTTGTTTACTAATATACAACCATTTTTCAATATGAGGCCTTTACAAAGATTTATTTTCATACAATTACGAACAAAGAAGTTAAAAGGTCATTTAATATAATTATATTTGGTTTTTTGATATAACCTTTGACCTTTAGGTTTCTAAATATATTTCTACGATAATTGGGACAAACATAGGGAAACTTATTTTCTTCTTAGTCTCAAGTTTCTTCACATTATTTTTCCTTGCCCAACCTAATAATTGAGAAACCGTGTACGCACTTTAGTATTTCGGAGAATTAATACTAAGTTTTATGTGGAAACATTGTTATTGGCTCTACGTCGTTCTATAGAAGTTCTACATAAAAGAGAACCACTAAAATCCCTACAAAATGTTGTGACTCGAAATCTCATTTATTTCATCAGTATTTATTTTTCAAGATTGTATTTTCTATTCTAGAAAAATAAACGTGTGATTTCGGGTCTTAAATTTTATAGATAGTTTCTCTATCTCTATTATTATAGCATTTCGCTTAACATATATTTTGTTACATCCATCTATATTACAACGCAAAGGTGACAGACTAACTGAACTACCAATGCGCAGCCCAAATTACTGGATCAATCGGGCGAAATTGTTTACCGAAATTTCCACGGGAGCTGGTAATATCGGGAATTCTAAAGTACTTACTCGTATGGGCGTCTGCTAGTAAAAAGAAGATGTAATATAGTGACCGATGGATGACACTAATTTAGATTCACCTTTGAGAAGTATTGTCGAAAAATGGGAATATGCCTATCTGTCACCCTATTTTGTCCCTCTAGGGTGACAAACCGGAGAAAATCCTTAAAGATGTTTTGTTTGTCCCACTTTTAATACTAATGGGACGGATCAAACATTATTTTCAGATTTTTTCCAATCTGTTACCTTAGTTTGACAAAAAGGGTGACAGATCGGAATATTCCGGAAAATGTTCGTTCCGCTTGAAAATAGAAAATATAAAATAATTATCCTGTTCTTTGTATAGATAAAGTCGCGGGTAACATCTAGTATGCCTATAACGCTATATATTTTCTTGTTGAGCTGACACTAAAGGTATAAAAAGAGAATAATTTCAAAAAGTAATATCAAAAAATCCATTTAAATCTGTCGCTGTTAAATATTACAATAGAATATAACGGGCATGCTGCTTTGGGCTCACATTTCTGTTGAACAAAGAGAAAATTGTGACTGCAGCATGGAATTATAGGGCAATGGAAGAGATTTTATAAAGCTGATATTTTTTCCCATTATTTGGTTAAACTGCCTCATCAACCTTAGCTATTAAGTCCACTGCTAAAAGAAAGGTCTCGATCTCTCAAATCTTGGTTTTGTTCTAATATTATAAACTCCTTACGACCTATCTAGTTGTTACTACTAGTGAAAATATGTCAAAAAACCCAATATTGACTGACATATCGGGAGCAGCGCCTCTCGTGTTGACAACATAGTCCAAAATTCACACTGCGGTCACCAAGATTAGATTCTCAACAACTGACCCTGAACCCCATACTGATGCCAAAGAAAAAAATACCACCATCTAGTACGCAAGTGCCCTCCAAAGATATGTAACAACTAAGACTACGAACATACTTATAACAGATAACTTAACTAGTGGACGCCCGCGACTTCGTCCGCGTGGACTGCAGAAAAAACAAGATGTTGAAATTATCCGGGATAAAAATATTTTCCCGTGATAAAAAGTAGCCTATGTGTTAATCCAGGGTGTCAGTTAACCCCAATTAATACACAAGCTACTTTTATTTTTTTTTAATCGGCAATTTTATTAAAATCGCCCCAGCAGTTTTTTCGTGAAAGAGTAACAAACATCCATCCATCCATACTCACAAACTTTCGCGTTTATAATATTAGTTAAATAGTAAGATAAGATCGTTATGAAGCGTCCTCCTGCACCCCGCACCTCACCACGCACGCTCACACATTCTCAATTATCGCGTTGCTATTGCAAATTACGCAATAGCCCTGTAGAAGTCATATCCAGCAGATGTACATCATTGTTTAGTTTCACGTTGTACCGCTGTAATTTCGCACAACTCGTCAACTTTTCCTTTGTCGGACGCTGCGTCGCTTGTACGCTATCGCCGGTGTGTACCGCAGACTTATTAGCGACGGTCAGGGCCGGAATTAGAACCTTCCTATTTATACTGATGCCGAAATCGGGTTAAATAGGGGAAGGGTCATAGATGGCGCGCAAATAAAAGTTTTTTAAAGTATTTTAGTTACTTGATGCTAATAGCTTGTTGTATTTTAGCCTGAAAGCGGCGGTAGGCTCACGTGAGACTTAATATTAGCGACGGGCAGAGCTGCAATCAGAGCTTTCCTATTTATACTGATGACGAAATCGAGTTAAACAGGGGTACGATAATTTGTGTATACATAGGTCCTAAGGGTAGGTAGGCAATGTAACAATTTTAAGGGCGACGACAGCGAAGTTAGCAAAGTTCTCGAAACCTTTCGTACCTACATTCAGCGCTGTTCGTTAAAAGATGTGACGAAGACTACTAAAGGAAATGCTTTGACTTTGAGAATTAACTTTTTACTCCGTATTTTCAATTGCCATAATAAAAAAAACCTATTGGTAGTAAATGAAATAATATTTAAGCATTTAAAAAATCTTCAAGCATTGAAAATCCTAAATTTTATTAACACTTACTGTAAATACATAGCAATCTTAACCTGTAAGAAGAATCGACTTTTTCAAGAAAACCCGAGAGAGGGTCTAAATAAATCCATCATTTTCTTATTAAAGTGCTAAGATTCCAAATACAAATGACGTCCATTAACCAAGGAAAACCGAGGCAAATGAACTATAGCGCCGTTATTTATTATGACATTTACTAGACTAATTAAATTAATAGCAAAACCACGAACGCGGGAAGCATTGCGGAATTTAAAGGTACAAAAGAAGGATATAACCCGCCCATACAAAATATTTGCTAACTTATTTTTTGAGCGTATACTAATGAAAAAAATATATAGAGCTTAAGCTCCTCGATATCTGGATCCATAGTGTTCTGCAATATGACCTAGATTAACAAAGATATTGCAGTTTAAAGTTTTAGAACATTATACTGGTCAGATCAGACATTAGTCAAAATAAAATATATACTTTGCAGAGGGAGGAATGTAAGAATTTATTTTTACCTGACTGGGCTAGAAGGAGGGTTATGTTTTTCGAATGTATGTATGTATATTTCATTGACACACTTAAAAAAATATTATTAGATTCGTTTTAGTTGTAAAAGTGACACAGGACCAATTTATTATATACTTTTTCGACAGTCTAGAATCCCACCTTCTAAAGAAATAATGATATATTAAATTTTTATCAAGTCTTAAAAGTATTCCATTCCTACGCTTTCATAAATCGATTTTACTTCGTCGCTTACTTAACGTGTTAACTTAGATAAAATTGCGTCTTTAAAAATCAGGGCAGGTTTTTCAAAAGGCAGATAGATTGTAATCGATGAATATTATGCTGTATTTATCTAAAATTTTATCAAGATAGAGAGATAGAGAAAAATCGGTCCTAACATAGCATAAACTTTATCTTTCGAATAGACGAAAATTCTAGTAATAAAATAAGTAGTAGCAGTGTTATGTTTTCGTATCAAACTGAATTTATATATATGTCGAAAGATATAGAATACATTAAAAATACATAAATATATTAACTAAAATATTTTTTTATGAATTAATATCTCAACTATACCCTCAAAATTGGTCAGAAGTGGTATCATGAAGTTCTATCGGCCCTTGGTGCTCTGCCTACTGCGTAAGGGATAAATGTAATATCTATATTTGCATAGAACGAGTCCTTAGAACTTAGTCTGTGTCTGAGAACTTATTATTCTATGCCAAGTTCTGGCTAGAAAATGCTAAAAACTTTAGTCACAAGATAGAGTAATAATTTTAGAGAAAAATCTTACATTTACATTAGTTATTCCCGTTTCCGTTTCTTAGCCCTTAGACTCCTAGTCTTCATCATCATCATTTACAGCCCTGAGAAGTCCACTGTTGGACATAGGCCTCCCCCAACAACCTCCACTCCGACCGGTCGGAAGCAGCCTGCATCCAACCGACGCCCGCAACCTTGACCAGGTCATCCGTCCACCTCGCGGGTGGCCTTCCCACGCTGCGCTTGCCGATACGTGGTATCCACTCTAGAACTTTCTGACTCCATCGGCCATCAGTTCTTCGAGCTATGTGCCCTGCCCATTGCCACTTCAGCTTGCTGGACCGTTCAGCTATGTCGGTGATCTTTGTACGTCTGCGGATCTCCTCATTTCTGATTCGATCACGCAGAGAGATCCCAAGCATAGCTCTCTCCATCGCTCCCTGTGCGATCCTGAGCTTTTTTATGAGGCACATAGTTAGAGACCACGTCTATGTCTATAGACTCCTAGTCTATGTCTGCCATTTTTGGAAAAATTCTAGACAGTGATTGGTTTACGTACTACGCTACATGAACCCCTAACAACATTGACGATCGCGGGGTTTTATATCTTCTTTCCTTACAAATTTTCACGTTGTTACAATTTGTTACAAACATCAGAGACTTTGCCTCAACAAACATACTCGTGATATGTAAATCACGACCGCGAATTTATTGTTGGCAACTTGAATACTTATCCCGGATAAGATAAGGGATGGGATCGGAGGTCATTCGATTCTATCCTGGAAAGACAGATTTATCTGCGGATTATCTCCGAAGGGGAGCTTTAAATTTGGCGCAATTTGTACACTTAAGTACTTGACATATCATCTTCTATCTATCTTCTTCTATACTCGTGCATATAATAAAATTGTAACAGATTGATTTCTGTACATGGAAAATATATTGAAAAAATTATAATGTGCGACCTTTATACACGCAAGAGAACCCAAAACAATATTTTTCCATTTTGTCTGTAAATCTGTATGTCTGTATGCTTGTGCACGCTAATCTCAGAAACAGCTGAACTGATTTCGATGCAGTTTTTTTGAATATTTCGTGACAGGTCCCACTTAACCTTTAGGGTACTTTTTATCCCGGGAGAATGTTTCCCGAATAATTTCGACATTTTGTTTTTTCTGCAGTCCACGCGGACGGAGTCGCGGGCATCCACTAAAGTACATACACATAAAGATATATACTTTATATAAAGGTAAACATATTGTGCGGAAAATGCATAATACAGGGTGTGGGTGACAGCCAGGAAAATACTGAAATGCTGAACAAGTACCATTGTGTTGAGTTATTCGACAGTGTTATTACTCGCAGAAAATGTATTTTCGTTTTGATAACCAGTAATTTTTGCTCTCCGCGCCAATTGTATCGGTCGATCCTGTGACTAATTAAATGGGCTTATTGGTTATTGTGTGACATATTGCTATTTTTTTGGTTCACTTGTGACTCTCTATTGAGGTTGATCAATTATTTGAACTTTTTGAGGGCAAAATTTATTTTGAAAATCATCTAATGGTTAAAATTTTATTTTTAAGTCATTATCTAAGGCCTAATCAAACGACCTAAAGTATTATTCACCTGTAAATATAAAGAAAATTCCGGAAAATTTTGGAATTTTCTTGCGAAAATTGTCAATGTTTTCCTCCTCAGAATCATGGTCTGATGTCATGGTATCAATATTTGCCTGGCAAAACACCCTGTATATTACATCAGTGCCGAATTTGGAGGTCTAAATGCCTCGGGGCAATAAAGGAGTGGTGGCCCCCTTGGCACCTAACCTGAGATAGATTTTTTATTTATACGCTAGTGAGCGCTCGCGATTCGTCCGCCTAGATTGCAGAAAAAAAGACACCCCATGAGTTCCTTAGTCGACTCTTACGAAATTTACGGAGATGCAGCAGATATTATTCTAGTAAAACCCCGCATTAGCATTGGCACGACAACAATGCGTCAAAACCATAGTTAAATCAACAGTTAACAGTTGGTTAGGGTTCAAGAAACCAGTGCAAACAATTTTTTCTCTTTACCTCGTAAATTAGTCTTTGAACACTTTATAAATTAAAATTTAAAACTACCTCCAAAGCGCGTTAAAAGTCGAGCTATTTCAATGTACTAAGCCAAGATTAACTTTTAAACGGTTTTTCTAATAAAAAAGAACAGTTTAATGTTGGTTTAGCCTTTCTCTGAGTAAGCCCAGCTTAGTCACGGCTCTAGTCATGAATGACCCAAGTTTAAAAGTCTTTTAAGCGAGTTACATGTTTCTAAATTTACACAGTTTTACTTATGTACAGTTAATCTGTTAAATCCAATATTGAAAGTGTAGTTTGAACAGATAGTTGTTTTTCTGTAATTGCTTGCTGATTTTGGAGGAGAAGTATTTAAATTCTACTAACGAATATTACGAGTATAAGCATGAACGTTTTGTGAAAGATTGGATTTTACTGTTTTACGCAAAAGTAATTAAACGGATCTAGATGAAACTTGGTGGTTATATAGCCCAATGTAATGTGACAAACTGTTTAGGCTCTAGAGCGTGTCAAAGAATATACCAACATACACTCGAAAAACATAACCCTCCTTTTTCTACAGTCGGGTAACCATTATTAGTTAACAATACTTTTTCATTTCTTTCCAAACAAAAGTTTCCGTGCCTCCAATAGTAGATATAAATCAAGTATCTCTATGCCGGGATTCGAACGTACATCCATAAATTTATCAACTGACAATTACTAGGGTAACTGAACGTAAATCTCTTTCCATTCACTTAATTCTTCGTTCTTTTATAGAATAGGTTGAATGAACGCCTGAATATCGTAGCAATATTTATTAATTTTACTTCACACCTGTACTTGCACCTGTACTAAACACCTGAATCTGCACTTTGCAACGTGTAAACAAGACTAAAATAAGCATGACTTTAGGTATAAACCTTCAATAAACCCCTGTCTATAAAATGCTGTTTAAAAACGCATGGGAGTGTTCAGTGTCGACGCAAATTGTTTCGTGTCACGATACAGTGTTGAACTGCTAATATATGTCTGAAGGTTATATTGATACTTGTAAAGCCATAAGTAGGTACCTATGTGCTTTGATACCAACTAAAAGTTATTAGAAAAAAAAAAGAATCACCCGAGTGAGATTTGAACTCACGACCTCTTCGCAAACCGTGCTTGTGCTCTAACCAACTGAGCTATCGGGTAACGGGATACCTACGAGTATTCTGTTTGCTAATCAACGAGAAAGTTGAAAATGTCTTTCACCCAAAAACTATCGAAGCTATTAAGGCAACTTGAATGTATGTAATTTAGAAAAGAGATGGTAAAATTCGTCATCCGAGTAATTGACCCGGTGGCTTAGTAGTTATAGCGGCTGGCACGGTTTGCAGCGGTCGTGGGTTCGATTCCCACTCGGGTGAAGAATTTTTTCCATTTTCTTTATTAATAATTTTACAACTTGAAAGTTATTAAGTTAATAAAGAATGCGATGTTCTTCAGCTATAGAATATCACCATCCTGAGAAGTTAATCCTTCATTTTCATCCCTTCATTATACTATACGGCTTAAATCCTCTGAAATATAGGTAAAGCAATGGCGTCAACCAAAAAAGAGCATTCAATAACAATATTTCAAGATAACTTTTTACGTGCTACCGTTTTTATGTTGACATCGCGTGACCTGACGTGTGGCCTCAGAGGCACGTATTCATTGAGGAAGTACTAGGAGGAGACGCTATAATCAATGTAGGTCTACGAACTTCATATTGTCCTACGTATACACGATAACAGTGCGGTAACTTCGTATCTCCCCGAGGACATCCTGGCAGGGTCACCATGTAAGGATGTCCTCGGGGAGATATGAAATAATAAGACGTGTTTACTTAACGAGTGATTTATTACGACTAAAAAACTTAGCTTAGGTATACAATTTCTGTTGCCCACTACAATCCCAACGGTTAAGACGTACGCATTCCAGTCAGACGGCGTAGCGTAGGTCCCATCCCATTCCCTGTATCACTGAATTTACATTAAATAATCTAAAAAATTATTAATAAAGAAAATGGAAAAAATTCTTCACCCGAGTGGGAATCGAACCCACGACCACTGCAAACCGTGCCAGCCGCTATAACCACTAAGCCACCGGGTCAATTACTCGGATGACGAGTTTTACCATCTCTTTTCGAAATTACATATTGGCAACGTTATTCTTCATCCCGATAGCTATACACTAGCCAAATCTCGGCAAACAAAGCTGAATCCCTCAGCACAATGTTTAAAAATGAAATTATCTACCATATCCTAACGGATTATATTAATGGAGAAGTGTTTTTATAAATTTATCTTAGTCAAGATACTATATATTATAAAATTATTAATAAAGAAAATTGAAAAAATTCTTCACCCGAGTGGGAATCGAACCCACGACCACTGCAAACCGTGTCAGCCGCTCTAACAACTGAGCTACCGGATCAATTACTCGGATGACGAATTTTACCATCTCTTTTCTAATTAATTAATCAATTAATGACATCATTAAAGTTGATGCTGTTTCTATTATGATCAAGTTTTAAAGAAAGACAGCATCAACTTTATTCTTCTGATAGGTCATCAGACGTTTGGAAAAATTGGACCGTAATGTTGTAAAGGCATCTCTCCTTTGCATTAGCATTCATTCGCGTATCCTTGGGTAACGTGATCGATAGTCCAAAAAACTAAATGCGTTGAAATTCCTTACTTGAACGGGGTATTGTTATTTTTTAATGATTATTATTGTTATGTAACAATAGATTTACGTAACATTGTTATTATGTTTTAGGGCCGATTGTTACATGATCAGACAGGTTTTGATAAAGTTAATAAAGTCACTTTCTTGATCAAGTTCTAAGCATCATATTTATTCTAAAATTATTAATAAAGAAATGGAAAAAATTCCTCACCCGGGTGGGAATCGAACCCACGACCTCTGCATTCCGTGCCAGCGCTCTTACCACTGAGCCACCGGGTCAATTACTCGGATGACGAATTTTACTATCTCTTTTTGAAATTACATTATTCATCATTATTATTATTTATCATATTTATTCATCAGTTAGACCTACCTGCCTATTAAAAAATGATTTGATGGATGAAAAATTTCCGGGTGGTGGGCAGCAGCGCCTCCCGTACTGACAACATAGTTCGAAAATCACACTGCGGTCACCAACCCGCCTGCCCAGCGTGGTGACTATGGGCAAAACCCCCCTGTGGCAGTAGCCTTGTGGCGTGCCCTGGGCAATAGGCTGATGAAGAAGAAGATATGAAACTACCTAATGCCTGAGACTACATCTGCTTGGACTACAGAATAATATACTGGAATTAATGCGACATTAGTTAACATCAATACAAAACTTTCATCTCCTATTTCAAAAATTGAGCCCTTTTTTCGCTTTAAAAGCTACGTTTCAGATAAACCTAAGCATAAATAATCACACATTTTTAGATACACGAGTTTATAAGGGAGATCCCTCAGCTACGTTTGGTGGGTATAAAGGGTGTTTTTTGTGGCCACCTTTAACGAAGGGTACGTACTCTATACATGAAATAAAGTAAGTTTATGCCAAAAAAAATGCTGGCATTTTTTTTTTTTTAAATTTTAAATTCCTTGATCGTGCGAAATTTATAGTGTCTAGTGTTTATGTTAGTTTTTTTATAGACAGATATTAATTATTTTTCGTGAAAAATCCTGCTACGCGCGTCTATGTGCATTTATGCAGAAAAACGCAGTCTATTTACTCAACTTTGGACCCTAATATTTTGGAAACCAGACACTTCCCAGGTATGCTTCCATGGAGAAAAATAATCGTGATGATGAGGTAGTCTTCGGGAACGTTGACGACCAAAAATCATCCTGTATATGTAAATGATCATTGACAAGTCTTGATATTGGTGACGAACCTAATGGGAAATGTTTCCGTTTCTATACAGGTATTATCTATAAGCTTAGACGTACCTAGATGGGAAAAGCGCATTTAAATAGTTAGAGCATTTTCAAGCAAGTTTCTCGAGATAAAAATCTTCAATTTTCCTTTCCTATACTCAATGTAATTTACCTTTGTACATTCTACCTCTAGTTTGTATAAGACATAAAGTAAGAATGGAGAAGAGATGCGAGAATATTAATTATTGCATTAGTAGAGATACGAAAGTTAGTAGGTACGCAGCGCCCCTCTGGACGCGCGGTTCGATTACTTAAGGCGCGTACAAGAAGTAAGGTCAATACAAGAAATTGCGTACTTTCTTAAGCTTACTCTTACTTTTTATGACAGTTAAAAAAAAAGAATATTAACTCTAATACTGTCGACATTTGTATCATAGGTTCAGATACCAGGATGATTTCTATGTATAAGGAAATATAAACCGAATGACAGTCTTTTGGCTTGTCAGAATTCATTTTATTTATTTATTTATATGTGAA